>UESW01004242.1:31979-74411 GCA_900491605.1 Calamus simplicifolius | reverse complement strand
CGAGCGGGGCCGACTCGACCGATTGGAGATGCCGGGGCCGAGCGGGGCTGATTGGAGAAGTTGGGGCCGGCTCGGCGACTGGGAGGCGCCGGGCCGAGCGAAGCCGACTTGAAGAAGTCGGGGCTGACTCGGCCGACTTGGAGATGCCGGGCCGAGCGGGGCCGACTTGGAGAAGTCGGAGCCGGCTCGGCCGACTGGAAGGTGTCGGGGCGGGGCCGCCTTAAGCTTTTTTTTGTCATAATTGCCCTCGTGGCTACGTCAGCCACATCATAAGTTAGTTCTTAGATGATTTACTTAGTGTAACATAAGTTCAGAAGATGTACGCTGGTGCACATGGAACTTTGCCTAAGAGCAGCTTAAATAATGAGATGGTGAAGCAAAGTTATTTATATGAAGAACTTGCAACTAAGCCGAACATAAGTTAATTGATAAGGTTCCACATCACCCTTAATTAGTTCTTAGATGATTTACTTTAGTGTAACATAAGTTCAGAAGATGTACGTGGTGCACATGGAACTTTGCCTAAGAGCAGCTTAAATAATGAGATGGGTGAAGCAAAGTTATTTATATGAAGAACTTGCAACTAAGCCGAAACATAAGTTAATTTGATAAGGTTATATTCTGTTTTTAGAGATGTAAAATCAACCAAACAAAATAGCCAGGAATATCGTGTGATTACACACCCCTAAAATCATAAAGCAATAGAAAAAATAATAAGATAACATTTGAGAAAATACTATTTCATTTTCCCATGCATTAAGTTCCCAATGCAAGCCGGCTTTTCATAGTTATACCAGCGATATACCGCATAACAAGCACGTACCTAGTTCAGAAGATGCAGCCCGCACATAAAGATCTTGCCCTCCTTCTGCAAACTCTCTAATATCGATTAGATTGTCGTACCAGTGAGGCATGCACTTCCATCTTCTAAAAGTTACTGAGGCCATGCAAGAACAATCCTTCAGACACCTCTCACTACAATCAAGAAGGCTAATGTCTTCATTTACCGTGGCATTTGAAGCGTCTGGCAGCTTGAGTCTAGGAACCTTTACAAATCCATCCCCTCTTCCACAATCCAAAGCAGTTCTCTGCACACAGCCATCAGAAACCATCTCTAAGAGCCCAGTTTTCTGGTGACTTGGGCACGAACCCTCTCAAACACTTGCACACAGGTGATGTTGAAAATAATATTTTTGGTAGCGCTCTAGAATGCTCAAGGAGAAATGCTGGGAGTGAGAGAAGTTTCTATAATATCATTTCTATTAGCTTTCCTCACTCCCAGCATTTCTCCTTGAGCATTCTAGAGCGCTACCAAACATATTATTTTCAACAAGTGGTATCAGAGCTCCTTGTGTGCCCACCTTGTTTCCAACAAGTGGTATCAGAGCCTTGTTTTTTTTGAGAGGACCAATCTTGAGGGAGATGGCCAACGATGGTGTGCATATTCAAGTTCCCAAGCTTACTAAGGAGAACTATGGGAATTGGTGTATCCAAATGAAGTCCTTATTTGGCTCACAAGATCTATGAAAAATTGTTCAAGATGGCTACACCGAGCCTACAGCAGAGCAAGAAAGAGGGTACAATCAAGCACAAAAAGATACTTTAAGGGGCTTAAGGAGAAGAGACAAAAAAGCTTTGTTCCAATTATATCAAGCTTTAGATGAGGTGACATTTGAGAGAATTGCTGAAGCAACCTCTGCAAATCAAGCTTGGGATACTCTTTCTACTATCTTTAAAGGAGAAGAAAAGGTGAAGCGAATCCGGCTTCAACAATTGCGGGGAGAATTTGAAGTCACCACCATGAAGGAGACGGAAAACATATTTGACTACTTCTCTCGGATATTGGTTATTGTAAACCAATTGAAAAGAAATGGAGAGAAGGTAGAAGATGTTCGAGTGGTGGAGAAGATACTTCGGTCTTTGACACCGAGGTTTGAGCATATTGTTGTCGCCATTGAAGAAGCTAATGATGTTGATACACTCTCCATCAATGCGTTGATGGGAAAACTTCAAATTCATGAACAAAAGATACAAAAGAAAAATGAAGCACATAATACGAGCAAATACTTCAATCCAAGGTGGAGGCAAAAGACCAAAAAGAGAAAGATCAAGGGCTTCAATTGGCCTATAGTAACAAAAGAGATGACGGCAACAACTATCGTGGTGGCCGTGGTGGCAGAAGCAACTACCGTGTCGTGGTCGAAGCCATGGCCGTGGTCAAAGAAGCTATAATGATGGAGGAGGCCAAAGCTCAAATTTCAACAATGAAAGAGGTGGCAGAAGAGGTGGACGTGGACGAGGTAGAAGATCAATTGGAGGTCGTAACCAATCAAGATCCAATGTTCAATGCTATAATTGCCAAAAATATGGACACTATAGCTATGAGTGTTGGAACAATAAGCAAAGCAACAACATTGAATCCAACAACCAAGAAGGAGAACCGACACTTCTTTTGTCATGCCAAGAAGATGGAGACTTGAAGAATATATGGTTTTTTGACTCAGGAGCCTCAAACCATATGTGTGGAAGAAAAGAGCTATTTGTGGAATTGCAAGAAGGGGAGTTTTGTGATGTGAAGTTTGGGGATCTCTCCAAAGCTCCTATCAAAGGAAGAGGTAAAATCATGATTTGGCAAAAGAATGGTAAACCTGATTTCATTTCCAATGTTTATTATGTGCCAAGTTTGAAGAGTAATATTTAAGTATTGGCCAACTGTTAGAGAAGGGTTATGCAATTCATATGGAAGGACTATCTCTAACTCTAAAAGATTGGAATGGAAAGCTGATTACTCGTGTCCAGATGGCGAAGAACAGGATGTTTCCTCTTATCTTAAAGACGAAGCACAAAATTGCTTGCAAGTGGATATCAAGGACCCTTCCTGGCTTTGGCATCTCAGGTTTGGACATTTAAATTTTGGAAGTTTGAAATTACTATCTAATAAGGGAATGGTGAAAGGACTTCCACACATAAATTATCCAAATGAAGTTTGTGAGAAGTGCACACTAGCTAAGCATGCAAGAGCTCCCTTCAAAAGTAGAAAATCTTGGAAAGCAACAAGACCATTACAACTAGTGCATACTGATATATGTGGACCTCTTCCAGAATCTTGTGGTGGTAACAAATATTTTATAACATTTGTTGATGACTTTAGTAGAAAGTTGTGGGTTTATTTTCTTAAAGAAAAGTCGGCTGCACTCTTTATGTTTAAATATTTCAAATTTTGGTTGAAAAAGAAAGTAACAATAAAGTGCATATTTTGAGATCCGATAGAGGCGGAGAATATATGTCAAATGCTTTTAGAAGCTATTGTGATGAAGAAGGAGTTCGACATCAATTCACCGCTCCGTACTCTCCACAACAAAATGGAGTGGCCGAGAGGGAGAACCGGACCATTTGACATGACTAGAAGCATGTTGAAAGAGAAGAACCTTTCGAGCATTTTTGGGCTGAAGGGGTGGCATGTGCAGCATATCTTATCAACCGAAGCCCAACAAAAGCCATCAAAGGTATGACACCAGAAGAAGCTTGGAGTGGCTACAAACCAGGAGTAAGCCATATGAAGATTTTTGGTGTATTGCCTATGCCCAAGTACCACAAGAGAAGAGGAAGAAGCTTGATGATCGAAGCCAAAAATGCATCTTCATAGGATATAGTGAGCAATCCAAAGCCTACAAATTGTATAATCCAATGACAAATAAGGTCATCATCAGTCGGGATGTGATTTTCAATGAAGATGGAGTATGGGATTGGAATGGCAAAGATTCTCATATCAAATATATAACACCTTATAATGAAGCTGAGGAGAATACAAATGAGGAAGCTACTCAACCAATCTTGTCACCAGCAAGATCATCTTCATCACCACAAGTTACACCGACTTCCTCAAGAAGTTCTATAAGCCCTAAAGAGTCAACAAGAAAGTTTAGAAGTATTAGTGATCTTTATGATGAAATAGAAGAAGTTGAACAAGTTGATTTATATTGTTTATTTGCTGATATTGAACCTCTAACATTTGATGAAGCTATGCAGAAAGTTCAATGGAGAAAAGCAATGAAGAGGAGATTCTTGCCAAAGAAAAAATAATACTTGGGAGTTGACTTCACTTCCAAAAGGATAAAAGGCGATAGGCATCAAATGGGTGTATAAAGTGAAGCACACTGCTAATGGAGAGGTAGAAAAATACAAAGCTCGTTTGGTTGCCAAAGGCTACAAGCAAAAGAAAGGGCTCGATTATGATGAAGTTTTCGCGCCTGTAGCCCATTTTGATTCAATAAAGCTCATTTTCTCACTTGCATCTCATCACAAGTGGAAAATATATCAAATGGATGTAAAGTCGGCATTTCTCAATGGCTACCTTGAAGAAGAAGTCTATATTGAGCAACCTGAGGGCTATATCCATAAAGGCATGGAAGATAAAGTGTACAAGTTACACAAAGCTTTGTATGGATTAAAGCAAGCACCGAGAGCTTGGAATGCTCGAATTGATCACTATCTTCAAGATTGTGGTTTCAATAAATGCTCCTATGAACATGCTATTTATGTAAAGAAAAAAGGAGATGACATTTTAATTATATGTCTATATGTGGATGACTTACTTGTGATAGGTAATTGCATGGAAATAATATATGGGTTCAAAGCAACCATGAGCAAGGAGTTCGAAATGATGGGAGGAGACTTGATGTCTTATTTTCTTGGCATTGAAGTAAGGAAAAATGAAGATGGCATCTTCATTTCTCAAGAAAGTTATGCTAGAAACATTCTACAAAAATTCAAAATGGAGTGTTGCAAAGAAGTAAACACCCCAGTTGCTTATGGAGCCAAGCTTAGTAAAGAAGGAGAAGGAAAGAAGGTGAACTCATCTCTCTTCAAAAGCCTTATTGGAAGTCTTCGTTATCTTACTATAAGCCGACCTGATATTATCTATGGAGTTGGTTTGATTAGTAGATATATGGAACATCCAAAGGAGTCACACTGGATGGCAGCAAAAAGATTCTAAGATACCTCAAAGGAACTCTTGATCATGGTATGTTTTGTACTCATTCCAATGATGCAAGTTTAATTGGTTTTTCTGATAGTGATTGGGAAGGAGATCTTGATGAACAAAAAAGCACTTCTGGTTATATCTTTTATTTTGGTGCTAATGCTTTTTTTTGGAGCTCAAAGAAACAATCCATTGTTGCATTATCTACATATGAAGCAGAGTATGTTGCAGCAGCATCATGTGCTTGTGAGGCCATATGATTGCGCAACTTATTGAAAGAATTGAGTCATTCACAAAAGGAACCTGTGAAGATATATGTTGATAATAAGTATGCTATTGAACTAGCTAAGAATCCAGTTCAACATGGAAGAAGCAAACACATTGACACAAGATTTCATTTTCTTCGTGATCAAGTTAAGAAAGGTATTGTAAATATTGTGTACTGTAAACCAAATGAGCAAATTGCTGATATATTTACAAAATCACTCAAAGGTGAAGATTTCAAAAGCTGAGAAAGATGCTTGGAGTCATGGCACCAAGAAAAAATAAGTTTACGGGAGGAAATGTTGGAATATTAAACTTGTTTTAATGCACTCTTGAAAGACCAAAGACTTCATTGGAGAAAGGAAGAGTCACTCTTGAAAAGACCAAAGGCTTCATGGGAAAAGGAAGAGTCATTTTGAAAAGATAAGATGATTCAGAAATTTAAAATTGACCTTACTATTTTGTAATTGACTCTTAATTTTCTGCAAATGTCTTTTAGTTTTTCTATGCATGTATTAAATAGTGGTATATGAAAGGACATCCAGATGTTTATAAATATGTGAGGTGTTTGCCCATGAAATGTAGAAGAAGATGATGATGATGATGAAAAATAGAGAGAGACCTAAAAGATGTATTCCCTCTAACATCTCCATAATAAGAGTGTTATTTTTCTTATTGAAAGTATTCTCCACTTCCATCAATCTGGTATCAAACCTCCTTGTGTGCCCACCTTGTTTCTAACAGGTGAGTCATTGCTATTGCAAACTCCATAGGCTCCACACTCGGCATACTCATCACACTGGTCCTTCGGAGCCCGCACGAAGGTTGTCCATCCATGGATGGGATCAAGCCACACATAGCGATTAAGCTCTCCAGATTGACTCAGTACCAACCGCGATATTATAGACTTGTTGATCATTCATACGTGTAGTAGACCTCATCCTGTTTGATGACCAAACTAACGCGAAGAAGTTCACCAGGTTTCATCTCGGGTATGCCGCTGAATCCATAACCATTCCAAGAGCCACTTCGATACTTGAGAATTGTCCCATTCCATAAGTATAACCTCGGGTATCCGTGAGGGCCCATCTTGAAGTAGAAGGTCCCTGGAGAAGGGTCTGAGGAGCTCATCCATGATTTGAGATGCCAGTCAAGATTCAATTATTTATTAAATCCAATCTTCATACCAGGGAGATAGGTATCGGATGGCTAGTCAAAGCTCTGCCACACTAATCTTCTAGAACCATTGTTAATTCCATCAATCAAGACAAGATTTCCTGAATCTAAGAGTTGGACAATGGGATCACTTAGATTTGAGGTGTTTGTAGACCAGACAACGTGGCTGGCGTGACCATAAATGGCAAGATTCCCATCAGAAGTGAAATTCAAAACTGAAGGAGAGTGTGTGATTGGGCTGTCCCCATTGGCAACCCACACAACTGTTGGAATTGGTTGGATATTCTTGTACCAGATCCCCAAGTATCGGTTTGTCGAGCTGCTGGGAGTGAAGAAGCCTGATTCGAAGATCCCATCGGCTGAAACCAAGGTCTGCCCATCCTCCATGTGTTGGTCTGGAGTGATCATACATCTTCCAAGGGAAAGAGTGAAGAAGAAGAAGGAAAGAGGGAAAAAAGTGGCTAAGTTCTTTAGTTTTGCCATGCTTGCCAGATGCAAGCCTCAAAGGAGCACTTTGAAGGCAAAAATATCATGTTGAAGACTTCTAACTCTATTTGACTGAGTGATTCCATCACCATCAAATGGTATCAGATTTTCTACGGATCCTTTGTCGTCATAATGAAATAGAATGGCTTGGTCAGCAGGGAATATTCTATCTCTGAGCCAATCAAGACTTTTTTCTATCTGTGAGTCAATCAAGACTATCGAGTTCTCTCAACCTCCCCTCTCAGTTTCTTTTAAAGACGTAATTTGGAAAGGGCCGTAGGGTCTGGCATGACACTTGGACAACTGATCTCTTGAGTTCTTGGCTAGTAAAAGGTCCTGATTGCCTTAATAAAGATTTTTCAACATATTTGGCCTAAAAAAGAAAGTTACAACCATTTTCTTTTCCATCTAATATGAAACTATTTTTGAATGTTACAACTGTTGACGCTTGATCACTGGAATCAACCGTCAGGGAAAGCTTTGTTTGCTAGTGCGGCCTTCTCCGAAGCGGACGGCCTACAAGAAGTGTTGGGAATTATGTCATAAAGCCAATCAACTAATATGTAGATGATTGTGCAAGTTATAAATATATATGAATTATTAATTAATAAAATATTTATTGGCAGTTCATCACATCACATCTTTCTGAAATAAAATTCTTTTGTGATGAAGTCCTTAGAACCATAATCTATTCAATAAGAGAGGGTTTATTGAGTGGTTCTTAAAATAGTCACAACTAAATGATATATAGTTATAGGACAACTATGTATCAAATAAAGGTCATTGTATGTCATATGGGTTGGTTGTCCTCTTTACCAAGGAGTGTGGTGACACTGGTATGACATGCAGGTGAGGTGTATGATATCTCACTGAACGTAACCAATCTGCGGAACACTCTTCTGCCAAGAAGTGTTCGCGAAGGAATATGGATATAAGTGTCCCTTTGACCTGAGATCACCATGGTAGCTTGCAAGCAACCTGCTGTACTTTGGTGCCAGATTACCTGAATTTTTTATCCAGTGATAGAAGGTTTCTGGGTGTAGTAAAGTACTTGTAGAGTAGTGAGTGGATCAAGATGGGATGACCCCTCCAAATAGTTTGGAATACATGTCTCACTGTGTTTTAATTTTAGCAAAACCTTGGCCAAGGTAGTCCCTGTGAGGAGTCAAAGGACTTATGAAGATTGAGACACTTTATAGATGAGCTGATTAAGGGTTGGCAGTTAAAACCTAATTCATCTTGAGCATTGAGGGTCAAATGGATAGATTATATGGTTACCATATGCCAGATGTTCTTGATTGTTGCTCTGCAACCTTCGGCCTATCCAGACGTTGGGTGTCATTGCTAGATGGCGACTTCGATTAGTATTTGAAGTGTTCCAGTGCTATCGGCTTAGTATTCGAACCTATGGGGTCACACACCATAGGGTATTCTACCTGACTAGATGATTGAGAAACTAAATGTTAGTAAATTAATTGAAGGATTAAATTGGTAATACGATTGCTAGCTAGCTCAATTTGATTGAGCTATGAATATCTGGGTCAAATCAAATAGGATTTGGTTTGGGCTCAAATTTAGGTAGGCCTAATGTTAACATCCTTACCCGATTAAATTCGAATTATGAATTTGAATTTCAAACTGATTTTAATTTCAAGTTTGAAGATTGAATTTTGAATTCAAAATTTTAAGTTTAAATTTAAAATGGATGTTAATGACATCTCCCTAATTACCCCTCCTTAACTTTTAACCTTTTCGGTTTTGAGATGAAGAGTTTCCTCTTTCTTTTTGGTTTTTGGTTTTTAACTGAAAATGAAGATGAAGGATTCTTCCTTATCTTTCAAGAAACGTTGAAAAAGGAAAAGATAGGGAGATGAGAAGTTTTTAGGATGACAGGGATTCTGGCTAAAGCCTTGTGAAAAATGTTTCCTTAATACATACATCCTTTTGATAATTCCAAGAGCACCTTGGTGTTATAAAAAAGAAATTTCATCGTCGAAGCCTAAGAGAGGAGCTAGCACTCCGAAGAGGCTAGTCAGGACTAGAACCTCGGTGTGGATCATCTGTAGAGGCCATACACCTTTGTGTGGCTTGCAGAAGTACTACCCATTACCATCTTTTAATGCTGCGAGAGTTGTTAAGCATCCAAAGGTAAAAGTTTCAATATTTACTGGTGACTTAGATGAGATCTAAGGCACTAGGCCACAAACATAGATATGATCTATGTTATATATATTACATATATTTGATCCGTGTACGTTATTTATATTTACATAGATTTGATCTATGTACTTTTATTTTATACCTTTATATATATCATTTTATATATTGATCCTGTTGTAGGCTGATATTGGATTAGATCCAATATCTTATTGCTTCCATTGCATATTTATTTTAGAAAATGTTAAAATGCATTTCTGTTATTTTTGTTTTAATCTCATTTTTGGATGGTATGATCATAAATTATTTTAATTTTTGTAAAATTTGTTTTACATGTTAAATTAAAATTATTTCAATTTAAGAGTTTATTGAATTTAATTGAGAAATTAAATTATCTTAAATGACAAAGATATCTAGAAATATGATTTGAAGATCTTAAGTCATTTGTATAAGTTTTAAGGGTCATGAGTTAGCTTGAGTTAGATCCTTAATTGGGTTAGACCTAGGTTTAGATTAATTGGACTAAAAAGAGAACTTAAATCTAAGCAACAGTTGAGTTAGGTTACATTCTTTTTAGATCTCTCTAATTAGTTAGATTGATTAGTTCATAAATCTAAATGGACCTGATTTGTTGGTCAGTGGTGAGCCCAAGTCTTTAAGCTAATCTAATCAAATCTGATGAACCCATACTATGATCTCACTTACCTAAAAAATATGGTTGATCAGAATTGATTAGGTAACTCCATGATTTAAGTTAGCTCATGTCACTTATGGTGAATCAGTATGACTGATTTAGGTATCCATGGACTAATTATTCATGAACCATTTTACAAATTAGTAGAAGAATTCTTGATTAGTCCATGTATTCTCTTTTATATGTCACACATTAAAGTAAAATCCTCTAAATTATTAGGTCCTTAAAAAGATGAAGTTATGGAGATAACTAAGTCTTAGCCTTCTATTAAGTGGATGGTAATGGGTCCAATAGTTGGGTGATCATTGGCAGACCCAAAGGTCAAATGTTCATCAGGCTATTGAAATTGCCAATCCTAATATGATGGCTCAATGTGACTCTCTTAACGGTAGTCAGGTGGGCTGGCCAAAGTCGGGCTTGACTATTCATTGGTTAGAAGTATTGAATTTTATCATGTTAATGGTTGGATCTAACTAAGACCTTCAATAGGAGGCCCAAAGGCCGATTGAAGTGCACCCTGGGACAAAATTAATTACTAGAAGTTATTTAGAGAAGTAATCGGTTAAAGAACCTACCTTTAGATTTGCATGGGTGAGCCAGCCAAAGTCGAGCTCATGTATTGTCTATTGGATTCAAGTACCCACTAAGCGATTAAGAGTAATTCCTCGGATTAGAGGTAGAGGCTACCAGTCTGAATAAAATATTGGGAGGGCCTTTAGACTAAAGTCCATGTCTTTAGGATAATAATTCATATAATAATAGGTTTTTGGTTTTTCTTTCAGATAATGTCTACCAACTTGTCGCTCCGTTCATTGCTTGATAATGAAAAACTTAAGGGTCCCAACTTTGATAGCTGATATCGAAGGCTTAGGATTGTCCTAGAGCATGAATGGATCCTTTATGTGATAACGGATCCAGCACCTGAAGTCCCTACTCCTAATGCTCGAGGTTCGATCAGGGATACTTATCAGAAGTGGCTCTCTAATCGGACCACTGTCCGATGCATAATGCTAACAGCGATGAATGATGAGTTCAGTCACAAATTTGAGGAAGCCCAGCTAGAGAAAATTCTTCAAAAGTTGAAGGAATCCTTTGGGACACCAGATGATGTTGAAAGGTATAAGGTCTCTTATGCCATCTACAATGCACGGATGCGTGATGGAGCCTCAGTCACTGATCATGCATTGTACATGATCGAGATGATTAAACGCTTGGACAAACTCGGTTGTCCCTTGCATGAACAACTTGGGAAAGATGTGATACTGAACTCCCTGCCTCCTTCCTATCTTGACTTTCTCGATCATTATAGAATGAATAAGCCTGCTGTAAACTACCATGGTTTACTTGGTTTACTGCAAACTTATGAGAAAGATCACCAACTCGATAAAGGGGTGGTGAATTTAGTGGGAGGTTCTTTGGGAGGTCGTTGTCCCTTTAAGAAAGGAAAAAAAATAAAAGAAAGAAGGTGAAAAATGTTGAAACTAATCAGGCTAAAAAGGTTCATGTTGATCAAAGTAAGGCGGAGTGCTTCTTCTGCAAGAGCAGGGTCATTGGAAGAGGAAGTATCCTCTTTATATTGCATCCCTTGACCCGAACAGGTCCAAGAAGAGGAAGCAGTAAGGAAATGCTGAACAAGGTATATATGATAACACCTTGTAATTTCTCTATCTATGATGCTATTAATTGGGTATTGGATACTGGAAGTCTAATTCACATATGCAATCTTTGCAGGAACTTCAAGTTAGTAGAAGATTCGAGGACGGTGAGAGATTCTTAAACATGAAAATGGAAGCTAAGTTCCAGTCCTAGCATTGGGAGTCATCAAACTTGTTTGAGTCTTGTACAATCATTTTAAATGAATGTCATTATTGTCCATCTTTCATTTTAAATGTCATTTCTGTAGGTCAATTGGCCATGTCTAGTTATCAACTATCTATAAAGAATGACATTTGCAAAATCATTATGAATGGTTCTATTGTGACGAATGGATATATGAGTAATGACATATATGTGATATCGCGACCTGTTAGTGTAATGTATACATCTAGCAAACACCCTAGGATAAACGAGATCAGTAATGCTTACCTTTGGCATTGCCGGCTAGGTCATATTAACAAGATCAGGATAAACAGGTTGAGACAAGAACGTCTACTTAAGGTTAATGATTTTGAATCATTACGAACCTGTGAATCTTGTCTTATGGGTAAAATGACCAAATCATCTTTTAGTGGAAAAGGTGAACGGGCCAATGAAATTTTAAGTCTGGTACATACCGATGTATGCGGACCTATAAATGTCAGTGCCAGGGGTGGGTATAATTATTTCATTACGTTCACAGATGATCTTTCGAGGTATGGTTATATATCCTTGATGAGACATAAGTATAAATCGTTTGAAATGTTCAAACAATATCGTAATGAAGTAGAAAATAAACTAAAAAGTTTATCAAAACCCTTCGATCAGATCGAGGTGGTGAATATCTTTCCAGTGAGTTTCTAACATATCTTGAGAAGAATGGAATTCTCTCTCAATGGACATCTCCAGGGATACCTCAGTTAAATGAAGTGTCTGAAAGGAGGAATCGAACCCTGTTAGACATGGTTCGGTCCATAATGGGCTTTGCTTCTCTGCCAATCTCCTTTTGGGGTTATGCTTTAGAGTCAACTTGTTATCTTTTAAATAGGATCCCAAGTAAGTCCGTTAACAAAACACTATATGAGATATGAACTGGGCATAAGCTGAAACTCTCACACTTTTGGGTCTGGGGCTGTCCAGCTTATGTTAAACATTTGGAAACAGATAAGCTTGGACATAGGTCTAACCGGTGCCTATTTGTAAGATATCCAAAAGAGTCTAAGGGGTATTACTTTTACTTGCCTGAAGAACAAAAGTTATTCGTTAGTCTTAGGGCCATCTTTTAGAAAAGGAGTTCCTTGGTGAAGGAACTGGCGCTACTAAGATTGAACTTAGTGATGTTCAACAAGGAGAAAAACTTATACACTTAAGAGACAATATAGAAGCAAATTTGATTAGATCAAACCCAGAGCCTATACAAGAAGCATTAAGGAGATCTAGTAGGGTACTTCATCAACTGGACAGATACTATGGTTTCTTGATCCAGGACGACGATCCTATTGAACTCGATGAGAACAATGAGGATCCAATCACCTATATGGATGCAATGCAGAGGTTTGACTCTGAGAAATGGCTAGAAGCCATGAAATCCAAATGAAGTCTATGGAAATCAACAATGTATGGATATTGGTTGATCCATCCAAGGGGATAAAACCCATTGGATGCAAATGAATTTTCAAAAGGAAAAGAGGCGTAGATTGGTAGGTAGAGACCTATAAAGCTCATATGGTTGCCAAGGGATATCGTCAACGTTATGGTATAGACTATGATGAAACATTTTCTTCTATGGCAATGCTCAAATCCATTCGGATTATGCTTTCTTTTGCAGCATACTTTGATTATGAAATCTGGCAAATGGATGTCTGAACAGCTTTCCTGAATGGTGAGCTGAAAGAGGAGGTGTATATGATACAACCTGAAGGGTTCACATCCACAGATGAGTCAAAAGTGTGCAAGCTTCAAAGATCTATTTATGGATTGAAGCAGGCATCTCGGAGTTGGAACATGCTGTTTGATAAATGTATCAAGACACATATGGTTTCGTTAGAAACAGAGAAGAACCTTGTATTTACAAATGGGCTAATGGTTCTGTGGTTGTATTCCTTGTATTGTATGTGGATGACATTCTCTTAATCGGGAATGACATCCCGACACTACAGGGAATAAAGGTCTGGTTGTCATCTCAGTTTTCTATGAAGGACTTGGGTGAAGCCTCTTATATACTTGATATGAAAATCTATAGAGATAGATCTAAAAGGCTTCTGGGATTATCCCAATCTATGTACATAGACACTGTGCTAAAATGGTTCAGTATGGAGAATTCCAAGAAAGGCTATCTTCTAATAGGCCATAGAATTTCTCTCTCCAAAAAGGATTGTGCGATAACTCCTGAGAAAAGAGAGCGTATGAGTAGGATTCCACATACTTCGGTAGTGGTTTCTATCATGTATGTTATGACATGTACTAGACCAGACCTGGCATATTCACTAGGGATAGTGAGCAGATACAAGTCTGACCTAGGTGATGCTCATTGAAAAGTAGTGAAGATTATTCTTAAGTATTTACTAAATACTAAGGACCAATGGCTAATTTATGGAGAACCTGACTTAAAACTTGTGGGGTATACCGACTTCAGTTTTCAGTCAGATAGGGATGACAACAAGAGTGTATCAGAATTTGTTTTTATCCTAAATGGAGGAGCAATCTGGTGGAAAAGTTTCAAGCAGCACAATATGGCAGACTCAGTATGCAAGGCAAAATAATTGCGGCATCGGATGCAACAAAGGAAGCTGTATGATTGCGAAAGTTTCTGGGAGAATTGGGAGTGACACCTTCTCTGGATGGTCCTATTTCGGTGTACTGTGACAACACCGGATTCATTGCTCAAGCCAAAGAGCCAAAGTTCCATCAATGCACCAAACATATTATGCACCGTTATCGCCTTGTGCAAGAAATCATGGAGCGAGATGACATCAACATTCAAAAGATTGATGAAAAGGAGAACCTAGCCGATCCATTCACTAAAGCTCTAGGAATCAAAGAATTTGATGACCATAAATGAAAGATGGGTATTAGATACTATTCTGAGTGGCTTTAGTCCAAGTGGGAGTTGTTGGGAATTGTGTCCTAAGCCAATCAACTAACATATAGATGATTGTGCAAGTTTTATATATATATATAATTAATTAATAAAATATTTATTTGGCATTTCATCACATCGCATCTTCCTGAAATAAAATTCTTTTGTGATGGAGTCCTTAGAACCATAATCTATTCAATAAAGAGAGGGTTTGTTGAGTGGTTCTTAAAATAGTCTGACCAAATGATATATAGTTATAGAATAACTATGTATCAAGTAAAGGTCATTGTATGTCATATGGGTTGGTTGTCCTCTTTACCAAGGAGATTGGTGACACTGGTATGACATGCAGATGAGGTGTATGACATCTCACTGAACGTGATCAATCTGCGGAACACTCTTCTGCCAAGAAGTGTGTTGCCCAGATGTAGCAACCCAAGAGGGGGGTGAATTGGGTTATTAAAAATAAATTGATTACTATGCAAGTATGTGCTTAAACCCTAATTTGATTGGCAGCAGTGTAGTGGAGTGCACAGAATGATAACAGTAGAGAATCAAACAACCACAAACACACAAAAGTTTATAGTGGTTCGGTGCCAAACTCAGCACCTACATCCACTCCCCAAAACCTTTGGAATTCCACTAATCGTATCACAACGATTACAACCTCTAGCCAAACCAGGCTAGCCCTCTTGTTTATACGGCACAAGGTAGCCAAAAACCCCTAGCCAACCAGGCTAGTCCTCTTGTTTCACGGCACAAGGAAGCCAAAACCCCTAGCCAAACCTAGGCTAGTCCTTGTTTCAAGGCACAAGGAAGCCCAAATAATCAGGGTTAACACTAACCCTTTTACAAAAACGATCAAGGAATGATAAACAGAAGCTCCCACAATGAGCAAATATTCAGAGTATACTTTACAATTTTTGAAGCAATAAACTCAGCAATAAATGAACGAGGTCGAAGTAGCTGAAGTCTTGATTGCTTGAAAAGCTTCAAAGATCCGACAACTTTTTGGAGCAATAAATGAACTTGAATGCACAGCAACAACCACTCAACAATATGCAATATGAGCTCTTTTCTTGGATTTTCTTTCTCTTTAAAAACTTTTTTTTCCGAATCGTCATAGTGTGCTTCAAATCCCACCTTTTATAATCATCCAACAAGAAAAGATCCGTTAGATACATTAGGAACAAATGGAAATAAAAATGGAAAGAAAATATAACCGTTATAAATGTTTCCCTTAAGCATTGAATGCTGATCTCCATTTGAGGAAGGAAGAGCACTGCAAAAAATCAAAAATCCAAAAGTTAAATGTAGCTTAAAATAGCAATAGAGAGAGAGTAAGAGAGAAAAGCAAACTCAAGAACTCAGGCGGTAGTTGGCTGAAAAATAACTCCAGGTAGCTGAAGCAAGAAACCATTCGGCCAAGGCTTAAGCAAAAGTCCCCAGCTAGCTAGTCAGCTAGCTCACAAGAGAGGCCAAGGGTGAAAAAGAACGTCCAGAGGTAGCTCATTAGTTAGCTAAACAAGCTGCTAGTTAGCTCTCTAGCTAACTATCAGAAAAAGCAACGGCCAGCAAAAAGTTCAGAACACTTAGTTAGCTCACCAGCTAACTAAACAATGGATAGTTAGCTCTCAGCTAACTAAAAGTATAAAGCTCTCGGCTGCAGGAAAAAAGGAGATGGAGAGTTAGCTCTTCAGTTAGCTAAAAGATAGCAAGTTAGCTCACTAGCTAACTAATTCAAAAAATAGTACAGAAACTGTAACGACCGGGCCCACGGGCCCGTTTCGTTACAAGAAGCAAGACGGACAAGGTCCACACCAACTTGGGCCACCACAGCCCAAAAAGGGATCCAATTGGTGCCTTGTCCTTCTTCTTAACCGGTTATAAACCACTCAACCAATTCCTAATTTCCCAATGAGGGACTATTGGGAGGGCATCACAGAAACCGCCCAGCTTAGTTAGCTCTCCAGCTAACTAACGAAAAGATAGCTAACTTCCCAGTTAGCTAACGAAAGATAGCTAGCTTTCCAGTTAGCTAAGCAGAGAAAGCAAACGGCCAGTGGAGAGAGGGAGTTAGCTCTTCAGCTAACTAAAATTTCAAAATGCACGGCCACACGCTTACAGTGAAAGATAACTAACCAGTTAGCTCCAGGATACAATAGTTAGATAAGTAGTTAGCTAAAGGAACTGCCAGCTAGCTAGAAGACCTGGCAGCTGGCTCAGCAGTTAACTAGAATTTGAGGCAGTTTGGCCAGACAACTAAAAGCAAATTCCAGTTAGCTATCAGGGCACCACGAGCTAGCTAACCAGTTAGCTAGAAAAGGAGAGCATTCGGCCAACTTACAGTGACGTGAAGATTAGTTAGCTGAAGGATCTCCAACTAGCTAAAATACAATGACGTTCGGCCCAAGCACTGAGAATGTTTCCCAGTTAGCTGAAAGTCGTGCCAGTTAGCTAAATGGAATAAAAAGCTAGCTAACCAGTTAACTCTCAAGCTAATAAACAATATTCAAAGCTAATTAAACAAAGTACTTTCTTACCAATGAAATTTTGCACGCAGATACTTACTTGCAAGGCGACCGAACTTCCCTGTATCAAGCTTATAGTTGCCTAACTGTTTTGTAATCATCAAAATCAATCTGGGATCAACAAAGTGTTTGCGAAGGGATAATGTTGACCCATTATTGATTTTGATGATTAATAAAGGAATTGAGTATATTTATTGTGTTACTGATGAATTTAACAAGTGTTTCAGGGCTTAAAAATATTTGTTTAATCAAAGGCATTTAGAATGTATTTTGAATCAAGTGCCAAAGGTAAGTTTAAAATTCAGAACCTGGAGTCGACACCTAGAAAGCTTGGAGCCGACCCCATGGCCATCAAAATCTCTTTCTGATTTTTGATACGGTCCGAAGCCGACACCCAGAGTTTCGGAGTCGACACTTACAGTGTCTGGAGCCGACTCAGACACGGGGACAGAACATATGATTTTTGACAACCTTGGAGCTGACACTTACAGTCTTTTGGAGCCGACACCTGACCATGGCGAGCCGACACTTAACTTTCTCGGAGCTGACTCCTCGACGAACTCAGAACTTTCTATTTTTGGATAAACGACTTGGAGCCGACACCTGAAAAGTTGGAGCTGACTCAACCTGTCAGGAACGGATTTTAAATGCAGATCAGCTCAAATGGTAATTTTTCTTTTCACCTAACTTCTAACAGATATTTGTTTGGAAAAACCTTTCAGGTACATTCCAACGGCTAGTTTTCTCACCAAAAATGGATTAAAGGAAATCTATAAAAGGGGGAGAAAGCTCGTTTGAAAAAATGACGAAAAAAATGGAGTGAATACAAATCAAAAATCCGAGAAGTCTTGAGCCTGAAATCAAATAGAAAAGTATCCAAGTTCAAATCCTTCCACTCCAAAAAGTTCAAAGAGAAATCCAAGGCGTTCAACTTGAAAAATCGAAGGATTTCCCAAAATAAGAAAATCTTTGTTTGGTGTGATTTTTTAACTTCTCATTTGCAACATCTATGAAGAATCAAAGCTGAGGCCTGATTCAACATCTCCAAAGAGAAGAGGAAAAGAAGAAAAGAAGAAAAGCTCAAATCCAATCTACTTCAAACAGGCTTTTCTAAACTTGTTTATTTACTTTGATATTTGCTCATTTGAGGAGCTGTTTGTCAATATAAACATTATTCTTTCTTGTTTTTACTAGTTCAATCAGGGGGATTGAATTAGTGGAGGTAGTATACCTCGGGGCAAGCTAGATTAGCTTGAGTTTGGGTTTTGTGCTGGTGAGCCCGAGAAAAACCAGCTAGGTTCGTTGTGCACCCAGAAAACAACAAGTTTTGAATTGTGATCTTGTAAAACACTCAGATGTAATCTAGTTGATTATAGTGTGGACCCAAGTGGAACTTGGGAGTGGACATAGGTGTTGGATACACCGAACCACTATAAAATCATTGTGTTTGTCGTGCCTTAATTGTCTCTCTCTCTCTATCTCTTTATTTGTGATTGAAATCTATTCTGCACTTAATTATTTCAAAGTCAATAGTCTTAAAAGGTTAAAAAATTTTAGAACCCAATTCAGCCCCCCTTTTGGGTTGCCATCTGGGCCAACAGATAAGGATATAACTGTTTCTCTGACCTGAGATCACCATGGTAGCTTGCAAGCAACCTACTATACTTTGATGCCAGATTACCTGGATTTTTAATCCAGTGACATAAGGTTTCTGGGTAAAGTAAAGTACTTGTGGAGCAATGAGTGGATCAAGATGGGATTGATCCCTCCAAATAGTTTGGAATAAATGTCTCACTGTGTTTCAATTTAGCAAAACCTTGGCCAGTATAGTCCCTGTGAGGAGTCACAAGACTTATAAAGATTGAGACACTTTATGGATGAGCTGATTAAGGGTTGGCAGTTAAAACCTAAGTCATCTTGAGCATTAAGGGTCAAAGGGATAAATTATATGGTAACTATATGCCAGAGGTTCTTGATTGTTGCTCTGCAACCTTCGACATATCCGGACATCGGGTGTCATTGCTAAATGGCGACTTTGATTAGTATTGGAAGTGTTCCAGTGCTATCGGCTTAATGTTCGAACCTATGGGGTTGCACACCATAGGGGATTCTACCTGACTAGATGATTAAGAAACTAAATGTTAGTAAATTAATTGAAGGATTAAATTGGCAATACGATTGTTGGCTAGCTCAATTTGATTGAGCTATGAATATCTGGGTCAAATCAAATAGGATTTGGTTTGGGCTCAAATTTAGGTAAGCCTAATGTTAACATCTGTACCTGTTTAAATTCAAATTATAAATTTGAATTTCAAACTGATTTTAATTTTAAGTTTGAAGATTGAATTTGAATTCAAAATTTTATGTTTGAATTTAAAATGGATGTTAATGACCTCTCCCTAATTACCCCTCATTCCTTAACTTCTAACCTTTTCAGTTTTTAACTGAAAAAAAAGAGATGAAGAGTTTCTTCCTTAACTTCTTTTTGGTTTTTGATTTTAACTGAAACTGAAGATGAAGGGTTCTTCCTTATCTTTCAAGTTGAAAAAGGAAATGACAGGGAGATGAGAAGTTTTTAGGGTGATAGGGATTATGGCTATAAAGCCTTGGAAAAAATGTTTCCTCAATACATACATCCTTTTGATAATTCTAAGAGAACCTTGATGTTATAAGAAGAAATCTCATCGTCGAAGCCTAGAAGAGGAGCTAGCACTCCAAAGAGGCTGGTCAGGACCAGAACCCCGGTATGGATCACCTGTAGAGGCCATACACCTTTGTGTGGCTTGCAGAAGTACTACCTACCACCGTCTTTATTGCTGCAAGAGTTGTTAAGCATCCAAAGGTAAAAGATTCAATATTTGCTGGTGACTTAGATGAGATATAAGGCACTAGGCCAGAATATAGATATGATCTATGTTATATATATTACATAGATTTGATCTGTGTACGTTATTTCTACATAGATTTGATCTATGTACTTTTATTTTATATATTTATATATATAATTTAATATATTGATCCTGTTGTAGGCTGATATTCGATTAGATCTAATATCTTATTGCTTCCATTGCATATTTATTTTAGAAAATGTTAAATTGCATTTTTGTTATTTCTGTTGCCTACAAAAGCTTTCTAACAAGAAGTCCCAGGCCAGAGGTTGCTCCGGTAGGGACCCTCCGACGATCAAGTTAGCAATCGAGGTCACAGTAGAGAGAGCTTGAAGAAGCTCTGAGAAAGAAGAAGGCTCCGAGGATCGGAGGATATTCTTAGGTTCAAGGATGCGTGAGTAGACGTACCGCTTATTCTGGATTCTCTTACCCTTTTATAGACCTTTGGTATCAGTCTGGGGATCAGCCACGTGAAGTTCCATGAAGAGGAATTTGCTGAGCTCGTGGCGATTACGTGAATAGGAGCTGGTTGGTGGGCTGGGTCCCATCAAGCGCATGGCTCTGACGGTTGGTGGGCCTGGTCCTATCAACTGTGTGGGCTAGGTGGTAGATGGGCCTGGCTGCATCAATTGCACAGGCCAGGTGGTAGGTGGGCCAGATTGTGTCAGGCGGTAGGTGGGCCTGATCTTGAAGAGGTCGAGGCCGTTGGGGCTGACTTGGAGAAGTTGAGGTCGCTAAGACCGACTTGGAGAAGCACGGAGCCGCTGGGGCCGACTTGGAGAAGGCAGGGCCGCTGGGGCTGACTTGAAGAAGTTGGCACCTCCAAGGCCGACTTGGAGAAGGGCGGCCCACTAAAGAGCAGGGCCATCCTGGAGAAGCGCGGCCGCTGAGGCCGACTCAAAGAAGCATAGCCCACTAAAGAGCGGGGCCATCCTGGAGAAGTGCGGTCGTTGCTTCCGCCACGCTGTTAGTTAACTCCGCCGATAATGTCCATGTGGCACTACTGGCCACATCAGATGCCCCTCTGCTCATGATCTCGAGGGGCCACGCGTCCATTGACCCTGGATGAAAGGAGCGTGAAAATTTATAGTAACTATTGGCTTTCGTGCGCCTTTAATTTTCGAAGGTGTGGTGCGTTCTTCCGAGGCTATGTCACTTCGAAAACCTTCCATAATCAAGTGAAAGGGCAGAAGATGATCAGCACCGGGCGCATTAAGAGAATATCTCTCAAGAATGGGAGAAAGTGTGCTCCATCATTTCTCCACCACTCCCCACGTCTTATCATTGGCCACAGATTTTGCTCCCTAGGCAAAACCGAGGCATCGTATCTTGGGCATTGGCGGGATCGTCGAAAGATGGACATCTCGTGCAATGGTGAAAGGCCACGTGGCGCTGCCTTGGGCGAGGCAATTCAAAAAAAAAGCCAGTACACAATCGCCCCTCGCACCTGAGGGTGACCTTTATGCTACCATCATCTTCTTCGCCGTTTCCTTCCTTCTAAGCCCTGAACCTTCAGAGTCTGAAACTTTCAGCTTCTATTTTCCTTCTTTGATATCAGGTCATTTCCCTTTTGCCTTTAGTCTTCCATCCATGGACCGTCACGCCATCTGGGAGGGTAAGAGGCATGTTGTGAGCTCCTCCCGTTCCTCGGATGAGGAGGAGGAGGTTCCCTAATCCACCGTAGGCATCAGCCGATCGAGGGTATCACCATCTGCGACCGCACGATAGTAGATGCCCAACCGCCACCCTGAGCATCTCCCCCTAGGGCACCTCCATCTAGGGTAGTCCCAGCTAGGGTAGCTCCGGTGTCCCCAGCCCGTCCGACCTCTCCTCCGGCAGTGAGCTCTGATTTGGCAGGGCCGAGAGGGGGGTGGCTTCCACATGATACCCGAGAAGTAGAAGACCTTAGGAGTAGGTACATGGTCCCTAGCTTCATCCAGCTGTCTGTGCCGGACCCAAGGATAGGGTGACCTCTGACCAATTAGGTCGGATAGCTCTGTACGAGGAATTCTTCAGGTGCGGGCTTTGTCTTCTTTTTCATCCTTTTTTGAATTTGTTAGATAGGTACAGACTGGTCCCCGCATAGTTGATCCCAAACTCGATTCCGATCATCTATGCATTTGTCGTCCTTTGCTTCTTCCAGGGCTCGAAAGCTAGGATTTCTTGTTTCGGGCCCTCTACAAGCTCCGCCACCACGGTGAAGACAGGTGGTGGATTTTCACTTCTAGGCCGGGTCGAACCCTACCTCTTCACCTTCCCTCCAAAGTTAAGGGATAGAAATCCCATTATTTATTTGCCCATGTGGAAGGAGTGAGGGTGGATTGGAGAGAACCTGATGTCAGCCCCAATAAGAAATCTGCCATAGAGAAGAAGGATCGAGAGCTCTTTGACCATCTGATATCCTCCGAGATCCCCTCCTATAAGGAGTTGTTGGCCGAGGAGAATCTCTATGAGGCCGAGTTAGCTTCGGCGGTTGGTGAGCGTGAGACCCCATCCTTCTCGTCCTCGAACTTGGCCTTTTTCTTTTGCTGACTATTGGCTCTTTGTGCAGCGATGAAGGTACCCATCGAGAAGCTGAAGGTAGCCATGCGTAAGAAGAGACAGGAGGTCGGTGAGGAGTAAGGCCGGCGAAGAGGGCTCAACGGAGGGCCCAGGGTGAGCCAACCCGGGCCTCTGAAGTCCCCATGGAGGCGGCTCCGGCAGAGGCAGCTACTGCAGAGGAGCCAAGGGAGAGCATCCTGGCTGAGGCGTTGTGAACGAGGCAGCTCCCATAGCGACCGAGGCGGGAGTGGAGGAGGGGGGCCAGCCGGCCCCGACCGAGAGCGTTGATGAGGGGACCTCGGCTGCTCTCAAGCCGGTGGTCATTGATTTGGATCCCGAGAATGGACTCTTGCCCTACGGAGCCAACTTAGGCAGGTGAGTCGGGGGCCAAAGAGGCTCCCCTGATAGTCAGAGAGGGGGAGGCAGCAGCGATGGCGGATGACAGCGCGACAGGACCAGCAAACAAAGGTGGGGTGGAGCCCGAGGATTTGCTAGAGGATTCGCCATCGCCAGCTGCCCGAGCGACCCCCCAGCGAGCGGTCGGGAAAGCACCAGCCCAACCACCGCGGTTGGCGCCGAGGTTCTTGGTGATGAAGGAAGCGAGGTAGGCCAAGCGCCTACTAGAGAGGATGCATTGGCTGCACTTTTGCATGCAACTACGCCGCGAGACCTTTGCCAGGCTCCTCGATGCGATTTACGTGTCGGTGCTCTAGGTAATTTTCATCTCTGCCCCTTTTTATATCCATTTGGTGTGATCTGTAGCTGACCGATTGACTCATGTAGATGGCCAACGAGGTCCTCGCCCTTAGGGACTCCATGATCCAAATGTGTGACTCGGCCTCACGTTCCTAGGAGAGAGTCATCAAGTATCGGGATCAGTGCAAGGGGATGGCCGAGAAGTTTGATCGACAGCTAGAAGAAGCCAAGGCCCGGAAGAACGACCTGGCCAGCAAACTCCTTGCATCAAAAGTCAACCAGGATGAGTGGAGGGCCCGATTCAGGGAGGTGGAGAGCAAGGCGGCCATCGAGCACAACCGGGCCTTTGTGGCTGAGATCAATCTGGCATTGGTCTCGGCAAGCCTAGCATCGACCGAAAGTAGGCTCGATGAGATGGCCAGCTGGCTCAGGGATGCATAGAGCCAAGCTGATGCAGCGGTAGCCGAGGCTCACGCCACTATAGGGAGGGCCACCGCAGCAGAGGTGGCAGCACAGGAGGCTGAGTAGAGAAGGGTCGAGGCCGCAGCCCAAGTCTGGGATGCCAGGGCCCGGGCTGAGGAGGCCGAGAGCCGGGCCTGGGGAGCCGAGGCCCATGCCAAGAAAGCTAAGGCATGAGTCCGGAAAGCCAAGGCCTAGGCTCATGGTGCCATCATGGAGTTCTGGGGCTTGCTGGAATTTGAGCAGGAAATGACCGAAGCCAGCCTCGACGCCTATGCCCAGGGCTTCACGCACTACAAAGCGAAGGTTGCCGAGGTCTTTGGAATCAGCAATCTTGACCTTGAAGCCATCCAGCCTGGGGACCTGGACGATGGAGAGTCGGACGGGGATGAGGCCGATGGAGAGTCGGGATCCGACGAGCCATAGATTAGGCTTTTGCTTTGTGTATTTTCCTTTTCTTTTGTATCTTTTTCCCTCTTCTTGCAACCAACTTTGAGTCAGACTTGTAATTGCCTTGAATATTAATAAAAAGAAAAAAGTTTTGTCCAAAAGTCTCCACTTGTCTCCTGTGTCTGCTCTGTGCGTCTGTGGGGTTGCGCTAGTCCCAACACTTAGGCTTGATAGAGGGTGGCTATAGTCCTTCCTGCAATCTGACTAGGGTCTACACGAACTCGCATTGTCGATCGAGTCCTTCGTCCCTTAGCCATCCAATGGAGTGAGTGCGAGGTGTTGATGTCAGTCGAGGGATACTTAAGCGCATTTAGGAGTCTTCTAGAATCACCTCGGGGGTCTGTGTGCCGACCTTAGAGGCGACTCGAGCGGATACGGAGCTGTTAGGGACTTGAACCGACTAGGGAGCATCTTCACACCGGACCGATTGGTGTCCCATTAGCCGCAATGCTAACGAGCTTTGTTAAAACCATCTCGAGGGTTTGTGTACTAACCCGAGGGGCGACTCGAATGGGTACGGGGCTGTTAGGGGCATAAACCGACTAGGGGGCATCTCCACGCTGGACTGAGTGGTGTCCCATTAGCCACGATGCCGACGAGCTCCTTTAGAACCGTCTCGGGGGTTTGTGTGCCGATCCGAGGGGCGACTCAAAAGGGTATGGGCTGTTAGGGACTTGAATCGACTAGGGGATGTCTCCATGCTAGACCGAGTGGTGTCTCATTAGCCACGATGCCGACGAGCTCTTTTAAACTGTCTCGAAGGTTTGTGTACCAACCCAAGGATCGACTCGAATGGGTACAGGGCTATTAGGGACTTAAACCAACTAGGGGGCATCTTCATACCGGACCGAGTGGTATCCCATTAGCTGCGATGCAGATAAACTCCTTTAAAACTGCCTCGGGAGTTTGTGTGCCTGACTCGAGCAGATACAAAGTTGTTAGAGACTTGAACCGACTCGAGGGCGTCTCCACGCTAGACCGAGTGGTGTCCCATTAGCCATGATGCCAACGAGCTCCTTTAAAACTTCCTTGGGAGTTTGTGTGCCGATCCGAGGGGCGACTCGAACGGTACGGGGCTGTTAGGAACTTAAACCGACTACAGAGCATCTCCATGTTGGACCGAGTGGTATCCCATTAGCCGCAATGCTCCTTTAAAACTACCTCGGAGGTTTTGTGTATCGATCTGAGGGGCAACTCGAGTGGGTACGGAGCTGTTAGGGACTTGAACCGACTCGAAGGCATCTTCAAGCCCAATCGAGTGGTTTTTCGTTAGCCGCGATGCCACCGAGCTCCTTTAGAACCGCCTAGGGGATTTGTGTGCCAATCCGAGGGGTGACTCGAATGGGTATGGAGCTGTTAGGGACTTGAACCGACTCGGGGGCATCTCCAAGCCAGACCGAGTGGTGTCCCATTAGCCACGATATCGTCGAGCTCCTTTAGAACCATCTTGGAGGTTGTGTGCCAGCCTGAGGGGTGACTCGAGCGGGTACGGAGCTGTTAGGGGCTTGAACTGACTCAGGGGTGTCTCCAAGCCATACCGAGTGATGTTCCATTAGCCACAATGCCGCCGAGCTCCTTTAGAACTATCTCGGGGTTTTGTGTGCCAGCCTGAGGGCAACTCGAGCGGGTACAGAGCTGTTAGGGATTTGAACCAACTCGGGGGCGTCTCCAAGCTGGATCGAGTGGTGTCCCATTAGCCGTGATGCCATCGAGCTCCTTTAGAACCATCTTGGAGGCTTATGTGCTGACTCAAGGGGCGACTCAAGCGGATACAGAGCTATTAGGGACTTGAACCAATTTGGAGGCATCTCCAAGCCAGACCGAGTGGTGTCTTGTTAGCCACGATATTGCCGAGCTCCTTTAGAACCATCTCAGGGGTTTATGTTCCGACCTGAGGGGCGACTCGAATGGGTACGGAGTTGTTAGGGATTTGAACCAACTCGGGGGTATCTTTAAGCCGGACCGAGTGGTGTTTCGTTAGTCACGATGCCGCCGAGCTCCTTTAGAACTACCTCGGGTGTTTATGTGCCAGCCTGAGGGGTGACTCGAGCGGGTACAGAGCTTTAGGGCTTGAACTGACTTGGGGGCGTCTCCAAGCCAGACCAAGTTGTGTCCCATTAGCCGCAATGCCATCAAGCTCCTTTAGAACCATCTCGGGGATTTGTGTGCCGGCCCGAGGGGCAACTTGAGTGGGTATGGTGCTGTTAAGGACTTGAACCGACTCAAGGGCATCTCCAAGCCGGACCGAGGGGTATCCCATTAGTCGCGATGCCGCCAAGCTCCTTTTAAACCACCTCGGGGGTTTGTGTGCCGACCCGAGGGACGACTCGAATGGGTATGGAGCTGTTAGGGACTTGAACCAACTCGGGGCCGTCTCCAAGCCAGACCTAGTGGTGTCCCGTTAGCCACGATGCCAATGAGCTCCTTTAGTTAACGAGTCCTCAACTTCGGAGATGAGCCAAATGTAGTGTCTGAAAAATTCTTTATTATCAACAGTGGAGGGGGTACATCATTGATAGTACTGACGGAGATTGTCCACATTTCAAGTGCGAGGGATGGGCCATCCGCCAAGTTCTTCGATGCGGTATGCTCCTCGGTGAAGTACCTCAGTGATGCGGTAAGGGCCCTCCCAGTTAGGTGATAGCTTGCCACCTTCCATCGGCTTGGACACTTCAGCCTTCCTGAGGACTAGATCTTTGGGACGGAATGTCTTGAAATGTACCCAGGCATTGTAGTACTTGGAAGCTTGTTGGAAAAAGGTGGCCATCTAGATCCGTGCTCGATCGTGTGCCTCATCGATGAAATCGAGGTTGGCTCTCAACTACGTCGGATTGTCCTCTTCATTATAGGACTCCATCCGATGACTTGGCAAGCTGATCTCAACAGGGATGATCGCTTCGGATCTGAAGATGAGACTGAAGGGGGTCTCTTCCGTCGGGGCTCTTGGAGTCGTATGGTATGCCCACAGCACGTTGGGAAGCTCCTCCACCCATCTGCCTTTGGACGCATCCAGGCAAGTTCTGAGTCCTTGGAGGATGGTCCGAGTCATGACCTCGGCTTCTCCGTTGGTCTGCGGGTGGCCAACGAAGGTAAACCGATGATAGATGCCCAGCTCGGCGCAGAAAGTCTTGAATGTGGCATTATTGAACTACCGGTCGTTGTCGGTGATGATGGTGTGAGGCAAGCCGAAACGGAATATGGTAGACTTCCAAAAGAAGGCTTTGACCTTACTCTCGGTGATCTTGGCCAGTGCCTCAACTTCAACCCACTTAGTAAAGTTGTCGATGGTGATGAGCAGGAACCTCTGTTGACCCGAGGCTAGGGGGAACGGTCTGAGGATGTCCATTCCCCACTAGGCGAAGGGCCATGGGGCCGAGAGTGGACTCAATGAGGCAGACAGCTATCGTTGGATATGCATATGTCATTGGCAACCGTCACACTTCTAAACCAGCCTTGCAGCATCCTTTCTCATGGTAAGCCAGTAGTAGCCTTAGCGGAGGGCCTTCTGTGCCAGCGACCTACCCCTCAGATGGTCCTTGCAGATGCCTTCATGGATTTCCCTAAGGATGTAGTTGGCGTCTGTAGATACCTTCTGTATAGAAGGGGGTAGGAAAATGACCTTCTGTATAAACGCCCGTCTAGAAGGGTGAATTTGGAAGCTCTCCACTTGAGCAGCCTAGCCTCCTTGCGGTTGGTTGGAAGGGTGCCATCTATGACGTAGCTGACATAGGTGTCCATCCAAGTCAGCTATTGAGCGATTGGGAGGACTTCCTTTTTGTCCTCGATGCTGGGCCTCTCCAGGTGCTCGATGTAGGTATCCCCCAGGATGCTGCCCACCAAGGTAGCTAGGCGGGAAAGGGCATCGGCCTTGGCGTTCTCGCTTTGAGGAATGTAGCTGATGCTAAAGTAGACCAATGAAGAGGCTAGGAGTTGAACCTTATCTAGGTACTGAGCCATGGTGGGGTCTCGTGCCTCATACTCTTCATTGATTTGTCCGTAGATGAGTTGGGAATCGGTGAAGGCTCCGAGGCATTTCATGCCAAGTTCCTGGGCAAGTCTCACTCTGGCCAGCAGGGCTTCGTACTCGGCCTGGTTGTTTGTAGCATTGAAGAGGAGTTAGAGAGCATACTCCACCTTCTTGCCCTCCGGACCTGCAAGGATGAGGCTGACACCACTTCCTTGGGAGTTTGAGGCGCTGTCTATGTGGAGGATCCAAAACTCCTCTGCATCTTTAAGCTCGACGTTGGGTTGCACCACATGGGGTTCCTTTGCTTGCTTCTCCGATCAGGTGTACTCGATCAGAAAATCGGCCAAGACTTGAGACTTCAGAGCCGATCTTGCCTAAAATGAGAGGTCGAACTCCCCCAGCTTGATCGTCCATTTGGCAAGCTGGCCCGAGGTGTCAGGATGAGCCAGTATGGTTTTGAGGGGTTGGTCCGTGAGCACCACAATGGGGTGAGCCTGAAAATATGGTTGAAGATGCTGGACAGAAATGATCAGAGCAAAGATAATCTTTTCTGTCCTTGAGTACCTGACCTCATCATTGTGGAGTACCTTACTCACATAGTAGATAGGTTTCTAGGTTCCATCGACGTCGAGGCGCACCAGGATGGAGCTGACAGCCTCAGAGGAGGCGGCAAGGTAAAGGAAAAGGCTCCCTCCATCCTTCGGCTTCGACAGGAGTGGTGGGGTAGATAGGAACGCTTTCAATCCTTTGAAAACTCTCTGGCAGTCTTCAGTTCACTTGAACCCGTTCACTTTGTGCAGGGCCTTGAAGAAAGGGAGGTACCTCTCAGCCAACTTGGAGAGAAATCGGCTCAGGGCTGCCACCCTTCCGGTGAGCCGCTGCACTTTCTTCTTGCTGGCCGATGGCCTCATATCGAGGATGGTGCTGACTTTCTCTGAGTTTGCCTCAATTTCTTGTTGAGTCACCATAAAGCCCAAAAATGTCCCTGCCGTGACCTCGAAGGCACACTTTTTTAGGTTCTTCTTGACTTTGTAATGGTGGAGGTTGTTAAATGTCTCCTCCAGGTCAGAGATATGGTCGGAAGCATGGGCGCTCTTCGTCAACATGTCGTCCACGTAGACCTCCATGTTTTGACCTGGTTGGTCTTGGAAGACTTTGTTCATTAATCTCTGATAAGTTGCTCCCGCATTCTTGAGGTCAAAGGGCATTATCCTGTAGCAGTAGATACCCTTCTCGGTCACAAAAGAGATATGCTCCTCATCGTCCAGGTCCATCTTTATCTAGTTGTACCCAGAGAAGGCATCCATGAAGCTGAGGAGTTCATGACCGGATGTCGAATCCATCAGCTAGTCAATCCAAGGCAATGGGAAGCTATCCTTTGTGCATACCTTGTTGAGGTTGGTGAAGTCGATGCAGATCCTTTAGTTCCCATTTGCCTTATGGACCATGACCATGTTGGCCAACTAACTTGGGTAGTGTGCTTTCTGAATGTGGCCAACCACGAGTTAGCTTGTTGACCTCTTCGTCAATGGTCCTCTACCGCTTAGGGGCGAAGCTCCTCTTTCTTTGGCGGATCGAACGATGCTTTGAGTCGATGTTGAGCTTGTGGGTGATCACCTCTGATGGTATGCCGGGCATGTCGGATGCTGACCAGGCAAAAATATCCGAGTTGGCCCACAGAAAAATCAGGAGGCAATCCTAGTTCTTCGAGGGGAGAAGTCCGCCGACTCGCACTATCCTCATTGGGTCGTCCCCTAATGGAAAGGTCAACAGTCGCTCAGCTGGCTCCCCTCCTTTACTGAACTCTCTATGGTCCAACACCTCTGAAGGATGCGCAATCTCCTGAGGGCTTGAAGCAGCATGATAGCAGGGCAGGACTGGACTGGTCTCTCCCCACATCTCGTCGATTTCATTTCTAGTAGGGAACTACATGAGCAATCGCTTGGTGTAGATGACCACATCAAGAAGATTGAGGCTGGGTCGGTCAAGGATGGCATTGTATGCCAAAGGCACTCGGACGACTAAGAACCTTATCATAACTGTGCTATGATATGGCAACGTTTCGACCGTCACCAGTAAGGTGATCTCGCCTTCTACCCTCACTGAATCTTCCAAAAACCCAACCAAGGGAGCCATCACTGGCTAAAGGAAGTCAAGAGACAAATCCATCCTAACAAATGCATCGTAGGTAATGAAGTCGACCGAGCTGCCACTATCAACCAGGATCCTTTTTACAGGGTGTTTGACGATCGTCATCAAAACAACAACGCCCTCATTGTTTACATTGTCTACCCTGGCTAACTCTCCTCTAGGGATTATATCATCTAAGTCTCCACTCCCCCTTGGTCGCTTGGATGAAAAGGCTACCCACTAGGATACCATTCACACCGTCCTCTCCGTCGGGGAGTTATCGACAACGGCTTGAGCAGGTGGAGGTCCCTTGAGTGCTGGAATGGCTAGGGGTGCCTTTTGGACATACTTTCTAAGGTAACCCCGTTGGATGAGTTCCTTTATGGCACGTTTCAAGCTGTAGCAGTTGTCGGTGTCGTGGTCGTAGTCCCAGTGGAAGCGGTAGTAGTGTCTCTTGTCGTGGGGGATGTTCTTCTTCATAGAGGGAGGGTGCTGGAGATATGGCTCACCCTCAATCTCCATGAGGATGTGAGAGCGAGGAGTGAGGAGAGACGTGAGCTCACTCTATTTGGGGGTGAGACTTCAGTGCCTATTGTCTGGCCAGCGTGGTGGCTCGGTCTTCTTGGAACGAGAGGATCCGCTTGGCTCAAGGCGAGCGGACCTCCGGTTGGAACCCCTTTCGGTCTCCTGGCGGATGAAGTCGCCCTCGTCCGCACGAATGTATTTCTATGCACGGAGGAGGAGGTTGGAGTAGGAGCTGGGCGGCTTCTTGTCCAGAGAGAACGTAAAGCGGAAGGGGCAAAGTCCCAGCTTCAGCGCCAGAGTCGCCACCGCATCGTCCAGGTGATACACTTTGAGGGCGGCTATCTTAAACCGGGCCACAAAATCTCGAAGTGATCCCCCTCCTTTTGTCATATAGATAAAAGGCTGTCTGCAACCCACAGGATCCTCCGGCAGGCATCAAAGTATGCCAAGAATGCTCTTTCTAGCTCTCGGAAAGAGTCAATGCTGTGCAAAAACAGGCACGGGTGCTAGGCATGAGCAGCCCTTCGTAAAGTGGTGGGGAAGGCTTTACACAGGAGGGCATCGGTAGTCCCTTGGACTTGCATGAGAGCTTTGTAGCTCTCGAGGTGATCAAGAGGATCTATTGTTCCATTATACAGATCCAGCTGAGGGAGATGGAATCTGGAGGGAACGAACTCTTCCAAGATTTGACGAGTGTAAGGAGGACGAGTGTCGTACTCCTCTGGTTGGTTGTTAATTTTTCTGATAAACTCCTCCAGCCATTGGTGATATTCATCCAGACATTCCTTCGCCTGGCGGTTGATGGCTGACATCTTCTTTAGTGTCCCATAAGATGAGGAAGAAGAAGAAGGGGAAGAACCTGGGTGGTAGTGCTTCCGCTTAGGCTCTTCATGGCGCCATGGCTCTGGGGAAGATTCGGTTGGGCTATGGACGAGGGAGCGCGACCTTTTGAGGGGCTCCTGGTGATGCCCTCTGGGAGAGGCACGATGGCGACAAGTCTCCTGACGGGGGGATCTTTTCAGAGCAGACTGCTAACTGGCTAGTGCAGTAGGTGCTGGAGCAGGGGAGTAGACTGATGCTAGGTGGCCACGGACTGCTGCTCCCGGAGTTCATGGATCATCACCATGAGAGTTTGAACTTGCTAGGTGAGCGCAACCAGTTGCTCAGCTTTAGTGGCCGTGACTGATGGTGCAAGAGTAGTCAGAGGGTTAGTAGCAGGAAGGTTGGCCTCCTACTGCTCTGTCGGCTGGAGGTACCCCCCAGGATAGCTGACAGAGGCATCTTGAGCATGCATCACCACCATTATCAATGAAGAGGGAGTGAAAGCTTGTAGCTTAGTGTCACAGAACTCTACTCTCTACTCCCCTATCTGGTGCGCCAATCTGTTGATGCTCGATCACTAGAATCAACCATCAGGGAAAGCTTTGTTTGCTGGTGCGGCCTTCTTCGGAGCGAACAGCCTGCAAGAAGTCCTAGGGCTAGAGGTTGCTCCGGCGGAGACCCTCCGACGGTCAAGTTAGCAACCGAGGTCACAACAGAGAGAGCTTGAAGAAGCTCTGAGAAAGGAGAAGGCTCCAACGATCGGAGGATATTCTTAGGTTCGAGGGTATATGAGTAGACGTACAGTTTATTCTGGATTCTCTTACCCTTTTATAGACCTTCAGTATTCATCTGGGGATTAGCTACGTAGAGTTTTGTGAAGAGAAATGTCTGCTGAGCTTGTGGCAATTACATGAATAGGAACTGGTTGGTGGGCTGGGTCCCATCGAGCGTATGGGTCTGACGATTGGTGGGCCTGGTCCCATCAACTGTGCGGGCCAAGCAGTAGGTGGGACTTGCTGCATCAACTATGTTGGCCAGGCCATAGGTGGGCCTGATCTTGAAGAAGTCAGGGCTGCTGAAGCCGACTTGGAGAAGTCGGGGCCGCTGGGGCCGACTTGAAGAAGTCAGGGCCATTGGGGCCGACTTAGAGAAGTCGGGGCTGCTAAGACCGACTTGGAGAAGCGCAGGGCCGCTGGGGCCGACTTGGAGAAGGCGGGGCCACTGGGGCTGACTTGAAGAAGTTGGGGCCGCCAGGGCCGACTTGGAGAAGGACGGCCAGCTAAAGAGCGGGGCCATCTTGGAGAAGCTCGGCTACTGAGGCCGACTAGGAGAAGCGCGGCCCACTGAAAAGCAGGGCCGCCATGGAGAATCGTGGCCGTTTGCTTCCATCAACACCATCAGTTAACTTCGCCGTTAATGTCCATGTGGCGCTACCGGCCACATCAACAACCATAATTTACTTTGACGAGGATTATTGATGGCTATTTTTGGTTGATCATGCGATAAAATTAGCGGTTCATATATAGCTAATGGCCAAGTCAATACACTATGACCCAAGTCAATACACTAATGACAATTTTTCTTCACCCAAGAAGTTTCAAAGACATGATTAACTCTAAAGCATACAAAACTGCTGATGCCCAATAATTATTGGAACGTATTCTATACTCTAATTGATCTCCTATTGTAATTACTTACATCTCATTGATTAATAGAGGCTAGGGGAAGCTTTCCCCTTCCACTGGCGTCAAAAAAAAAAATTTAGAAGACTTCACATGTAACTTAAGGAGGGTAACTTGAGATCCCTTGTGACCCAATTTAACAAACTTCAGTTTGCAACTTCCATAGGTCATAACTTTCTTATTTGGCATTCGTTTGCAGTATGCTAGGTGCTAAAATAAAGTTACTAATGAGTTCTGCGATGATGCAATGATATTTAAAGAGTTCATTGCTGATTAGGCAAGTTGGAGCTCCAAAGAAACTTTCAAATAAAAGTTTTATTTTGAAAAAATAAAAGACTACCTTTCACACAACCTAAAAAAGAATTAGATGAAACAACAAGAGACGAAATTGATGTAGAAGATGAAATACAGCTCAAAAAGGATTTTATCTTTTTTTCTTTTCTTTCATAATCATGCCATATATATATAAAGTTGTAACCTAATTTAGAATAAAGAGAAATCCACTTGGGATTTTATAAAAATGAAACTTATTAGTATAAACAAAGGAACTATGTGTGTGTTTGTATGTGTGCATCTATTTATATTTATATTTATATATATAGCAGTTGTTATTCTTAATAAAAATAGAAGGCTTAGAACTCTACTTTTAAAAATTATTAATAGGGTAAAACTTCCCTATATTTGATTGATATATTTTCTCATTGATCCTAAGAGGAAAAAAATGAAGATAACACCATTAGGCTACTAAGTGAAAGTCATATTTAACCTTATGAAATCATGACATCTTGATATTATTCAAAAATTTGAAGGGTAACCCCGAAAAACCTTGGCCTTTGTGGTAATCCTTATCATACCATCCTTCTTCAACCTGGCACCAACCTGGCGATTGTTCATCCGTTCAACACGAAAGCTTAATTTCATTACATCATTGAAACATTCAGCTCTTTATCAAAGATAAGTACGGCCACACTAATAACCAGGTCAATACATTTCATCTTTTTTCGGAGTTTCCGCAGTGTGGTTTGGAACTTTGAATTAGCAATCAATGTCGATTGGCACATGTGACAATTTTTCTTTGCTTGAGAAGTTTCAAAGATGTGCCTTCCTTTGGCTATACGATCCATCATGATTGACTCTAAAGCATAAAGACAACTGATGCCCAATAATTATTGGAACGTATCCTATACTCTGGTTGTCCTTCTATTGGAGTTACTTAATAAGGCTGTGTTTGATTCATAAAAGGCTATCCTTGGATAAGTATACAGGATAGCATTTATCCAAGAAATAGCTCAAGGAATAATCACCTTTTTTAAATAACAGATTTGCAATAGCTCAAGAAATAGCTCAAGGGATAACTTTAGTTATTCTTGGGTTCCCTAAGGAATAATTTCAGGGGATAACCCATGGTTAAACATGAGTTATCCCCTCTGTTTAAACTTTTTCAGAACTATCTCCTCTAGCTATAGCTTTTGGGGATAATGAGGAATATCTTGGGGATATCCCCCCTTATCCCCCTTATCAAACACAGCCTAAGAGAACAAAAGCGGCAGGTCCATGCCCTCTTTTTCAAAGTGGCATGGCACATGCTTACCAAGCTATGCATGTGTACTAATAATGTATACATATAAATATATATCCATGCACATATACACTATATATATATATATATATATATATATATATATATATATATATATATATATATATGTCCTGAGTTGGTTACTTTGGTAAAGCAATTTTTTTAGGTTGGATTGGATTTGATCTAACCAAGACTCGAAGTGTATTTAGACGAGCATTCCAAATTCAAAAGAAAACATGCATGCATGCAAAAGTAAACATGCATGCATTCATGCATCATTGAGCTAAATTTAGTTTTAAAAATTATTGCTCATGTTGAACCCTAAACTAAGTTGAAGTAGGCCCTCTATTCTAGCAAAAGTAATTTTTAAATAATCAAACTAATTGGTTAATATTATTCTCAATCCGAATGGCTCATCTCCAACTTGATTGTCCCTTCTTTATGGTGCGGGCACCATGATCAAGCAGATGATTCTTAACCCTCTGTGGATATTTGATTAGTTATGATTCAAGTCTTGAGTTGGAAAATAAAGTTTAGTTTATTTTGAGTCCCGTCCAGTTCATTTTATTCTAAATTGAGTCATATCCAGTTCAGTTTATTTTAATGTGAGTCCTGTAGTAAGTTCATCAACTTACAAGAGGAGACATCAGTATTGGAGTAGAAGATAAGGCCATTACAGTCAGACAGAGCAGCTGCTAAATTCAAGTTGGTGCCACACCTACTTCAAGCGGCCCACATGCCACCTAGCAGAGCAAGCAACCTTCCCGATCTGGATAATTATTTTCCTCATCTAGATGCCACAGATTTCATGCCGAATCCAGATGCCGCTGATTGTATCTAGAAGATCACTTTCCTCATCTGGACGCTGCAGATTTCATGCCAAATTTGATTAGGGTGCCTTTTTTCTTTTCTCTCTTTCCATATATGTATTTTCTTGGGCCCCAAGTCCCTTGCTCTATAAAAGAAACCCTCTTGTATGAATGATGTATTTTTTATTATTAATCAATCAATCCAAGTTTTGAGTTATTGTGATTTTTTGTTAGTTGGTTCTTTGGTGCTCTTGTTTCCCTCCTCCTGTGCATGCCAACATCCAAAGTCTCCGAGAAACATTGGCCGCCCTTTCCTTTTCTCTACTCCTTCCTTGTCTCTTTGCCTCTATTCTAAATTTTTTTATGATTATTTAACCCTTGTATGGTGATCTTGCAGATCCCTCAGTAGCCACGAATCCAGGATTCAAGGTGATCATCATCCAAGTCAGCGGATACTTGGCCGCAGATCCGTGGGCTCAAGGCTTGATCATCTAGGGTGCATCCACCAAGCAGAGCAACCCTTTCAACACTTTGATCTTCCCCCTCTTGCCAGGTACACCCTTCTAATCTACTAGTAACTTTATTGTAGGAGAGCAAGCCCTACCGGGGCTTCTTAGCCTCGGCGATCCTTCTTCCTTATTTTTAGGAACTATTTCGCGTGTGGATTTACTATGAATTTTCTTGAATCCCTCTTAGGCTATTACTTTGGAAGAATAATCAACTGAAATTATTAATCATTAAAAAAAAAAATTTACTTGCATGCGAATCGGTCCTGCATCAGTTTGGTATCAGAGCATAGTTATGGCTTAATTTTAATTCACATTATTATCAGTATATTATCTATTAATTAAATTATTTTTGCCTGCATACATATCAAAAAATTACAAAATTTATTTCTTTAGATTTGTTATAATTTAAAGTATTTTTTGTTATTTTTTAAGAATTTAATTCGATCTGTGAAAAAAAAATTCTAAGATTTATTGCTATTATAGATTTCTAGATTAGGGTTTGTGTTTTACATGTCATTCATCTGCATTAAATTACTCTTAAGGACTTTTATTGATGTCAGATAAGGGAGGGATTAAGACCCCTTCCTTGGCCCAAAACAACCATCCTTGCATTCCGATCCCAAGCCTCTAATCTAAAACTGAGTAGCAACTTAATTGACTTTGCCCTAGAGGACTAGGGACACCAACAGTCGATTTAGTGTATTGGAGGAGACTAGTACAAATTAATATGGCATGTGCTCTGAAATGGTGTCTAGAAGGGAGGTCAAATGTCAAACTACTTAAACGGAGTGTTGGGATTATTCTAATTAGGCACTTGCAATTTGCGGGATGAGCCTCCCCCCTTCCACCTGTCCCAACTGGCCAATTGAAGAGTTACTGTTAGATTGGCTTGCATTAAGCCAAATCCTTTACTCTGGATGACTAGGTCTAGCATACCATAGTCTGAGTCAGTTTGAGTCTTGTATGCTTGATTGTGCTTGCATGTGCACTAGATCAAGAGCATCTTTTTGCCCGTCACCACCTCCATTACAGGCTGAACCCATGGCTAATCAAAGCATTAATGATCACTTAAGGATCATCACTGAACAACTAGCCCAAATGAACCAAGACATCAGCAATCTGAGGCTAGATTAGGGTCCAGGTTCGATCAAGTCGAAACTAGCACTACAAGAAAATACTGAAATAGCGACGCAATTTTAGCGACGCATTATTGCGTCACTATATTGCGACCACTTTGCGACGCTTCTGTGACAATAAAATATTGCGACGCATTAGCGACTCATTAGCGACTCAATTAACAAAAAATAAAATAAAATTAAATATTTAATATTGCGACGCAATATTTGCATCGCAATATTTTTAAATTAATTTTTTTATGAAATATAAATATCAATTAAAATATTGCGACGCAATATATGCATCGCAATATTTTTAACAGAAATAAATATTTTAAATAGCGACGCATTAGCGACGCAATTAAATAGATAATTAGAAAAATTATTTTTAATTTAGCGACGCAACAGTTGCGTCGCAAATAATTTCAATGAAATTAAATTTTAATAAAATTTAAATATCGAAAAAAATATTGCGACGCAACACACTGCGTCGCAATGTTTTTAAAAGTATTAAATTTTATAAAATTTAAATATCGGAAAAAAATATTGTGACGCATTAGCGACTCAATTAACCAGAAAATCAAAAAAATTACTATTTTAATATTGCGACGCCAATAATGCGTCGCAATATTTTTAAATTATTTTTTTTATGAAATATAAATATCAATAAAAATATTGCGATGCAATATATGTGTCGCAATGTTTTTAACAGAAATAAATATTTTAAATTGCGACGCATTAGTGATGCAATTAAATAGATAATTAGAAAAATTACTTTTAATGTAGCGACGCATCAATTGCGTCGCAAATAATTTAAATGAAATTAAATTTAATAAAATTTAAATATCGGAAAAAATATTGCGACGCAACACAGTGCGTCGCAATGTTTTTAAAGTATTAAATTTATAAAATTTAAATATCGGAAAAAAATATTGCGATGCATTAGCGACTCAATTAACCAGAAAATCAAAAAAAATTACTATTTTAATATTGCGACGCCAATAATGCGTCGCAATATTTTTAAATTATTTTTTTTATGAAATATAAATATCAATAAAAATATTGCGATGCAACATATGCATCGCAATGTTTTTAACAGAAATAAATATTTTAAATAGCGACGCATTAGCGATGCAATTAATAGATAATTAAAAAAATTACTTTTAATGTAGCGACGCACCAATTGCATCGCAAATAATTTAATGAAATTAAATTTTAATAAAATTTAAATATCGGAAAAAATATTGCGACGCAACACAGTGCGTCGCAATGTTTTTAAAAGTATTAAATTTTATAAAATTTAAATATCGAAAAAAATATTGCGACGCATTAGCGACTCAATTAACCAGAAAATCAATCGCAACCGTCGGATCGTCGCCGATCTCGGACGGATTGCAACTGTCCGAGATAGGTCGTGGCCGATTGGGATCAGGGCTTGGATCGATCACAACCGTCGGATCGTCGCCGATCTCGGACGGATCGCCACGGTCCGAGATCGGTCATGGCCGATCGGGATCAGGGCTTGGATCGATCGCAACCGTCGGATCGTCGCCGATCTCGGACGGATTGCAACTGTCCGAGATAGGTCGTGGCCGATCGGGATCAGGGCTTGGATCGATCGCAACCGTTGGATCGTCGCCGATCTCGGACGGATTGCAACTGTCCGAGATAGGTCGTGGCCGATCGGGATCAGGGCTTGGATCGATCGCAACCGTCGGATCGTCGCCGATCTCGGACGGATCACCACGGTCCGAGATCGGTCGTGGCCGATCGGGATCAGGGCTTGGATCGATCGCAACCGTTGGATCGTCGCCGATCTCGGACGGATTGCAACTGTCCGAGATAGGTCGTGGCCGATCGGGATCAGGGCTTGGATCGATCGCAACCGTCGGATCGTCGCCGATCGGACGGTTCGCCACGGTCCGAGATCGGTCGTGGCGATCGGGATCAGGGCTTGGATCGATCGCAACCGTCGGATCGTCGCCGATCTCGGATGGATTGCAACTGTCTGAGATAGGTCGTGGCCGATCAGGATCAGGGCTTGGATCGATCGCAACCGTCGAATCGTCGCTGATCTCGGACGGATCGCCACGGTCCGAGATCGGTCGTGGCCGATCGGGATCAGGGCTTGGATCGATCGCAACCGTCGGATCGTCGCCGATCTCGGACGGATTGCAACTGTCCGAGATAGGTCGTGGCCGATCGGGATCAGGGCTTGGATCGATCGCAACCGTCGGATCGTCGCCGATCTCGGACGGATTGCCACGGTCCGAGATCGGTCGTGGCCGATCGGGATCAGGGCATGGATCGATCGCAACCGTCGGATCGTCGCCGATCTCGGACGGATTGCAACTGTCCGAGATAGGTCGTGGCCGATCGGGATCAGGGCTTGGATCGATCGCAACCGTCGGATCGTCGCCGATCTCGGACGGATTGCCACGGTCCGAGATCGGTCATGGCCGATCGGGATCAGGGCTTGGATCGATCGCAACCGTCGGATCGTCGCCGATCTTGGACGGATTGCAACTGTCCGAGATAGGTCGTGGCCGATCGGGATTAGGGCTTGGATTGATCGCAACCGTCGGATCGTCGCCGATCTCGGACGGATCGCCACGGTCCGAGATCGGTCGTGGCCGATCGGGATCAGGGCTTGGATCGATCGCAACCGTCGGATCGTCGCCGATCTCGGACGGATTGCAACTGTCCGAGATAGGTCGTGGCCGATCGGGATCAGGGCTTGGATCGATCGCAACCGTCGGATCATCGCCGATCTCGGACGGATTGCAACGGTCCGAGATAGGTCGTGGCCGATCGGATCAGGGCTTGGATCGATCGCAACCGTCGGATCGTCGCCGATCTCGGACGGATTGCAACTGTCCGAGATAGGTCGTGGCCGATCGGGATCAGGGCTTGGATCGATCGCAACGTCGGATCGTCACCGATCTCGGACGGATCGCCACGGTCCGAGATAGGTCGTGGCCGATCGGGATCAGGGCTTGGATCGATCGCAACCATCGGATCGTCGCCGATCTCGGATGGATTGCAACTGTCCGAGATAGGTCGTGGCCGATCGGGATCAGGGCTTGGATCGATCGCAACCGTCGGATCGTCGCCGATCTCGGACGGATCGCCACGGTCCGAGATCGTCGTAGCCGATCGGGATCAGGGCTTGGATCGATCGCAACCATCGGATCGTCGCCGATCTCGGACGGATTGCAACTGTCCGAGATAGGTCATGGCCGATCGTTATTTAATAAATTTAACATTAAAAAAAAATATAATCAATTATTAATTTATAAATAAATTGCGACGCCATATGTCGTCGCAATTATATAATAAATTTAAATATTTTCATTTAAAAATATTAAAAAAATATATTGCGATGCAATTTTTGCATCGCAATATTTGTAATAAGTTTTTTTTTTAATCTATTTAAATTATTTAAAAAATTGCGACGCCTTAGCGACGCAATTATTAGAAAATAAAAATATTCTTCCGCCAGGTAATGGCGCCATTTTAGCGACGCCTCAGCGACGCATTAGTGGCGTCGCTATTTTTTCAGAAAAAAAAAAAATTATTGCGACTAAAATAGCGACGCACTATGGCGTCGCTAAGTTCCTATATTTAAGCCGCTTCCATTCTCTTCCTCCTTCACTCTTGACCTAGTGCCGCCGCCGTCCTTCGGCTATTCCGTCCGATTTTCCCGGCGATTCCCCGGCGATTCCCCGTCCTCCGGCTACCGAGGATCGCATCCGACTCCGGCAACAAAGGTTAGCTCCGCTAATAAAAAAAACAAATTTTTTTTTATTTTTTTAGATCTTCTCCGGCCACGGCAGCGCCGTGGCCGTCTTCTCGGCCACGGCCACGGTGGCCAGGCCACTGTAATGAAAAAAAAAAATTTTTTTTAACAGGGGGCCGGGGAGGGGAGGAAACCCCCCCGCCCCACCTTTCTTTTCTTGTCCGGCCACGGCCGCTGCCGTGGCTGGACAAGGCGGCCACGGCCGCTGCCGTGGCCGTCTTCTCCGGCCACGGCCGCTGCCGTGGCCGCAGTGGCCTGGCCACGGTGGCCAGGCCACTGTAATCAAAAAATTTTTTTTTTTTTTTTAGATCTTCGACGGCCACGGCAGGGCCGTGGCCGTCTTCTCCGGCCACGGCCGTTGCCATGGCCGCAGTGGCCTGGCCACGGTGGCCAGGCCACTGTAATGAAAAAAAAAAAATTTTCTTTTTTAACAGGGGGCTGGGGAGGGGAGGAAACCCCCCCGCCCCCCCTTTGTTATCTTGTCCGGCCACGGCCGCTGCCGTGGCCGGACAAGGCGGCCACGGCCGCTGCCGTGGCCGTCTTCTCCGGCCACGGCCGCTGCCATGGCCGCAGTGGCCTGGCCACAGTGGCCAGGCCACTGTAATAAATTTTTTTTTTTTTACAGGGGGTCGGGGAGGGGAGGAAACCCCCCCCGCCCCCCCTTTCTTTTCTTGTCCGGCCACGGCCGTTGCCGTGGCCGGCAGTGGCCTGGCCACGGTGGCCAGGCCACTGTGAAAAAAAAAAAAAAAAATTTGGGGTCATAACAGGGGGGGAGGGGGGGAAACCCCCCGCACCCCCCTTTCTTTTCTTGTCCAGCCACGGCCGTTGCCGTGGCCGGAGTGGCCTGGCCACGGTGGCCGGCAGTGGCCTGGCCACGGTGGCCAGGCCACTGTGAAAAAAAAAAAAAAAAAAAATTTGGGGTGAAACAGGGGGGGGGGGGGAAACCCCCCGCCCCCCTTTCTTTTCTTGTCCGGCCATGCCGTTGCCGTGGTCGGCAGTGGCCTGGCCACGGTGGCCGGCCACTGTGAAAAAAAAAAAAAAAAATTGGGGTGATAGCTGGGGGGGGGGGGGAAACCCCCCGCACCCCCCTTTCTTTTCTTGTCCGGCCACGGCCGTTGCCATGGCCGGCAGTGGCCTGGCCACGGTGGCCAGGCCACTGTGAAAAAAAAAAAAAAAAAAAAATTGGGGTGATAGCAGGGGGGGAGGGGGGGAAACCCCCGCCCCCCTTTCTTTTCTGTCCGGCCACGGCCGTGCCGTGGCCGGCAGTGGCCTGGCCACGGTGGCCAGGCCACTGTGAAAAAATAAAATAAAATAAAAAATTTGGGGTCATAGCAGGGGGGAGGGGGGGAAATCCCCGCACCCCCCTTCTTTTCTTGTCCGGCCACGGCCGTTGCCGTGGCCGGCAGTGGCCTGGCCACGGTGGCCAGGCCACTATGAAAAAAAAAAAAAAATAGAAAG
>UESW01004242.1:0-26848 GCA_900491605.1 Calamus simplicifolius | reverse complement strand
ACTTAAGGATCATCACTGAACAACTGGCCCAAATGAACCAAGACATCAAGCAATCTGAGGCTAGATTAGGATCTAGGTTTGATCAAGTCGAAACTAAGTTGGGCATCCTAGAAGAAGCCCGTGAGCCCCACACTGAGTCTGATCATGAGACCCCACCTCATCCTAGGAGAGCCCAACAGCCTGACCTCTACATAAGGCCAGACCTTAGGAGACCACTTCGACTTGATCCAGTCCTAGATGTCCTTCCTAGGAGACCCAATCATGATGCAGTAGACCAAGAAGAAAGAGCTCTTAGAAGTGTCAAACTTGAAGTACCTACTTTCGATGGCTCTATGGACCCTAAGGACTACCTAGATTGGGAGGAAGGGATGGACCAGTACTTTGACTCATACGACATCTCTGAAGAGCATAAGTTTAAGTTTGCCAAGCTTAAGTTAGTACGATAGGCTAGGTTATACTTGGCCACTTTAGAGCGAAGGAAATTATTAGAAGGAAGAGACCCATAGTCACCTAGCACGCCATGAAGGCTAGACTTAGGTCCAATTATATCCCCACATCGTATGAACAGAGCCTATTGGACGAGTGGCAGGGATTAATTCAGGGTAGTAAAACTGTGAATGAATACATTGCTACATTTCAAGAGTATCCATGAGGTGTAATATCGTTCAGTCTGAGGAAGTCACTCTATCCAAGTTTAGGTATGGCCTGAGAGCAGATATTCAAAGAGAACTCTACCTAAGAAGGGTACACGATTTAGAAGAAGCGTACCAAGTTGCTAGGGATTATGAACGTTTTAGAGAGGGCCACGCTATCGTAGATCAGAAGCTACCAAGAGCCCTAGCCCATATCCAGGATCTAGCCAGGCCTATCCTAGTCGTCCCAGGCTTACCCAGTACTCAAACCCCTGCCAAACTTGTCCAAGTCGACCCAACACTAGCCGACCCAGTACAAGCCGAACTAAGTTGAGTCGACCCCAGAATAGTACCCCTATACCCCAGAGAGAGGATAAGGGCAAATTTGTAAAGGTACAAAGAAATTCCAACCCCCAGATCAAATGCTTTAGATGCAACAAATCGGAACATATGATCAGCCAGTGCCCAATCAGATCCCTTCATATAGATGAGTTACCTAAGACTGAATCTGAGTCCCTAGTTGAGCCTGAGGGAGAGGTCTATGAGGCTGATACCCATCTGATGATGAGTACTATGGAGAGGAGGAAATATTTGAGTCTGAAGACCTACTAGGAGTGGTTAGATGTATCTTGGCCCAGACTTAAACTAAGGACCAGGAAGATTGTCGTAGGACTAACATCCTATAGACTTTTGTTAAGATAGGGGATAAGGTGCTCAAGATCATAGTGGATAGCGGGAGTTATGTCAATGTCGTCTCTACCAATATAGTTAAGTCATTAGGATTGACTCCAGTTCCCCATCCTGGTCCCTATAAGGTCTTATGGGTAGATTCAACCTCGATCCCAATCAAGTCCAAATGCCAAATACTAATCAAATTGCAAAATTATGAGGAAAAGGTCTAGTGCAATGTAATTCCTATGGGTGTTAGTAGTATTATATTAGGTCGACCTTAGCTTTACGATCATGATGCCACCTTGTTTGGTCGATCCAACATCTGCTCTTTTAAACACAATGAGAACAAGTATGTGATACATCCAACTTCACCTAGGGACCCAATCAAGAAAGGATCTAGCGACCTTAAGGATAGTAAGCCAAGAGTTAATCTGATTAAAGCTAAGGAATTAGAAAAGGACATCACTGAGGGTAATTCTGTTTGGATTTTGATGACTAAAGAGATCATGAATCAGTCCAAAAGGAACAACCCCCAGAAGTAATTGAGATCCTAGAGGAGTTTAAGGATGTCTTCCCTGAAGAATTGCCTAATCAGTTACCACCCCTAAGAAACATCCAACATGCCATTGACCTGATCCCAAGATCTACCCTCTCAAACCTTCCCCATTATAGGATGAACCCCACTAAGCATCAAGAACTACAAAAACAAGTGGGAGAATTACTTAGGAAAGGTTTCATTAGGGAGAGCTTAAGTCCTTGTGCAGTTCCTGCACTATTAACCCCTAAGAAGGATGGTACCTGGAGAATGTGCATGGAGAGTAGGGCAATCAACAAAATCACTATCAAGTATAGGTTCCCTATCCCCAGACTAGATGACATATTGGACATGATGGCGGGTGCCACTATCTTTTCCAAAATAGACCTTAAGAGTGGCTACCATCAGGTTAGAATTAGACCAGGGAATGAGTGGAAGACTTCATTTAAGACTAGAGATGGTCTATTTGAGTGGGTCGTGATGCCTTTTGGGCTGTCAAATGCACCTAGCATATTCATGAGAATCATGACCCAGGTCCTGAAAGAGTACACGGGAAAATTCTTAGTGGTCTATTTTGATGATATATTAATTTATAGCAAGACCAAAGAGGACTATCTTAACCATCTCAGATTAATCTGTCAGACCCTTAGAGAGAATAGCCTATATACAAACCTTAAAAAGTGTGATTTCATGACGCATAGGGTTATCTTTCTAGGTTTTGTGGTAACCCCAGAAGGTGTTTCAGTGGATCCTGAAAAGGTTAGGTCAGTCGTAGAGTGGCCGGTACCCATGAACGTCCACGATGTCCGCAGCTTCCATGGCCTAGCAACCTTTTATAGGAGATTCATTAGGGGATTTAGCACCATCGTCGCACCCATCACTGATTGTATTAGGAAGGGTAATTTTGAGTGGACTAATTCAGCTAATAAGGCCTTCCTAGAGCTTAAGCATAGGATGATTCATGCACCCATACTTAGACTTCTAGACTTTTCTAAGGTTTTTGAGGTTGCGTGTGACGCATCGGGAGTAGGCATAGGTGGAGTGTTAAGCCAAGAAAATCACCCCATACCTTTCTTTAGTGAAAAACTAAATGAAGCTAAACTTAGATATTCCACCTATGATAAGGAATTCTATGCGGTAGTACAAACCCTTAAGTATTGGAGACATTACTTACTACCGCAGGAGTTTGTCTTATTTTCTGATCATGAGGTACTCTGATTTCTGAACTCCTAAAAGAAGCTAAATTCTAGGCACGACAAATGGGTTGAATACATTCAGGCATACACTTTTGTCCTAAAACACCGTGCTGGTATAGAAAATAAGGTAGGAGATGCCCTAAACCGTAAGTCTTTGTTATTGGGTACTGTTAGCACCGAAGTTATAGGATTCGATCAGATAAAAGATGAGTATGAGACCTGTCATGACTTTGATGAAATTTATAAGATCCTTCAACTAGGGCCATCCAGTACCAGTGGAGATTATACCATCTAGGATGGTTACCTTTTTAGGGGCAATAGACTTTGTATCCCTAGGATGTCACTTAGAGAATTCTTAGTCTGGAAAACACATGCTGGGGGATTAGCTGATCATTTTAGAAAAGATAAGACTATTCTAGCGATAGAGGACCAATTTTACTGGCCAGGATTAAAAAGGCTCTTTGCCCTGATAATAGCCCGATGTCGAACTTGTGCCATTGCAAAATAGTAGAAGAAGAACACCGGTCTATATACTCCTTTGCTAGTGCTTGATCGTCCTTGGCAAGACCTCAGTATGGACTTCATTCTATGATTACCTAAAACCCCGAAGAAGCACGACTCCATCTTTGTAGTGGTCGATAGGTTCTCTAAGATGGCTCATCATCCCTTGTTCGCAAACCTTTGACGCATCTAGGATAGTCTGACTTTTCTTAGACAGCTTGGTCAAGCTCCATGGCTTACCTAAGACCATTATTTCTGATAGGGATGTTAGGTTCACCAGCTACTTTTGAAAAAAGCTATGGCATCTGTTAGGGACCAAACTTAATTTTTCCATAGCCTTTCATCCCCAAACGGATGGGCAAACTGAAGTGGTGAACCATAGTCTAGGAAACCTTCTTAGGTGCCATGTAGGTGAACACCTAGGGACGTGGGATTTATTACTGCCTCATGCAGAGTTCGTCTACAATAGCTCAGTGAATAGGTCCACGGGCAAGAGTCCATTTGAGATAGTCCATGGGTACAAGCCTAATTGTCCACTTGATCTAATTCCTTTACCCCTCCACACACGAGTCTCAGAGTCCGCACAAGCATTTGCATAGCATATCAAAGATTTACATAAGGACATTAGCCAGAAAATAAATCTAAGTAATGAAACTTACAAAAGACTGGCTAACTTTCGAAGAAAAGCCAAAGAGTTCGGTGTAGGAGATTATGTTATGGTTAGGCTTAGGCCTGAACGGTTTCCACCAGGCACCGTTAAGAAACTTCACGCTCACTGAGCTAGTCCCTTTAAAATAATAGAGAAGGTAGGACCCAATGCCTATGTGCTAGATCTGCCCTCGGATTGGGGCATTAGCTCTACCTTCAATATTGCAGACCTAGTAGAATATAGGGAACCGATAGTAATTCCTAGTGAGTACTTTGGACCTAACCCTCCTTTCATGAGTGAACCTACCCAAGAGTGTCCACCACCAATTTTACCTGAGCGAGAAAATCGGATCGAGCGTATCCTAGATGATCAAGCCATTACAATCCGAAATTACAGTTATCAACACTACCTGGTCCGATGGCAGGGTCGCTCCAAATCTGACGATTCATGGATTACTCGAGAGGACTTGCAATACCTCAACCCAGACCTACTAGAGAGATACCAGAATCAGAATGACCCATACTCAATGGGATCGAGTTCTTCCCATCCCGGGAGAATTGGTGCGGGTACCAGGATCAAGTAGAGGATTCTTAACCCTCTGTAGATATCTGATTAGTTATGATTCAAGTCTTGAGTTAGGAAATAAAGTTTAGTTTATTTTGAGTCACGTCCAGTTCATTTTATTGTAAATTGAGTCCTATCCAGTTTAGTTTATTTTAATGTGAGTCCTGTAGTAAGTTCATCAGCTTACAATAGGAGACATCAGTATTGGAGCAGAAGATAAGACCATCACAGTCAGACAGAGCAACTGCTAAATTCAAGTTGGTGCCACACCTACTTCAAGTAGCCCACATGCCACCGAGCAAGCATCCTTTCCAATATGGATGATCATTTTTCTTATCTGGATGCCACAGATTTCATGCTGAATCTAGCTGCCGCTGATTGCATCTAGAAGATCACCTTCCTCATCTGGACGCTGTAGATTTCATGCCAAATTTGATTACGGTGCCTTTTTTTCTTTTTTCTCTTTCCATATCTGTATTTTCTTGGGCCCCAAGTCTCTTGCTCTATAAAAGAGACCATCTTGTATGAATGATGTATCTTTTACTATTAATCAATCAATCCAAGATTTGAGTTATTATGATTTTTTGTTAGTTGGTTCTCTGGTACTCTTGTTTTCCTCCTCCTGCGTGTGCCAACATCCCAAGTCTCCAGAAGAAACCTTGGCCGCCCTCTCCTTTTCTCTACTCCTTCCTTGTCTCTTTGCCTCTATTCTAAATTTTTCTATGATTCTTTAACCCTTGTATGGTGATCTTGCAGATCCCTCAGTAGCCACGAATCCAGAATTTAAGGTGATCAGCATCTAGGTCAGCGGATACTTGGCCGCAGATCTATAGGCTCAAGGCTTGGTCATCTAGGGCGCATCCACCAAGCAAAGCAACCCCTTCAACGCTTTGATCTTATCCCTCTTGCCAGGTACATCCTTCTAATCTACAAGTAACTTTATTATACAAGAGCAAGCCCTACCGAGGCTTCTTAGCCTCGGCGGTCCTTCTTCCTTATTTTTTAGGAACTGTTTCGCGTGCGGATTTACTGTGAATTTTTTTTGAATCCCTCTTAGGCTATTACTTTGGAAGAATAATCAACTACAATTATTAATTATTAAAAAAATTACTTGCATATGAATCGGTCCTGCATCACTTTATTTATGACAAAGAATTGTTATATCTAAATTAACTTTTGTGGACGATTAGCTAAAATGTAACCTCTATCTTGGATAAAGCCAACATTAAAGAGATGCTTCGTGGATGGAAACGGAAATTGACAAACTTTAAAAAGAGATCATTGTGTGATAGCCTTCAAACAAGATGATTTAACAAGGAGAATGCTTTCGAATAACGCTGCATCAAAGCTAAGTTTAGGCTACATCGAAGCTAAGCGGCATGAGCGCCGGCAACATGGGCGCGCGGCTAATTCACGCATTCGATGCACGCTTTGTGCACTGGAGGCCAGTGCACAAAGTCTTTTTCCTGAATGATTTCATCTAATCCGTGACCTTCACAAGCTGGACAGTGGGCTTCTCATGGACAATGGACCTGTATGGGCCATGGGCTCGAGTGGCAGTCACAAGTCCCTACGAGACACAATCACCAACCTTGAATTCATGTGAACACTTTGGGAGGATGACTAGCTTGGCTTTGTGTGTCTTCAACCTCTGAATGTTAGCTTAGAGACCCTCAACGGATCAATTCTTCTAACGGTAATTTACAACAATGCTAATGGTTGGGGAGAACTTCTAGATTTCATATTGTATTTAAGCATTTGACATTGGACGTTAGGTCTGTTGAAGTCTTCGTTGGAGATGCTAGTTGCTAAAACCAATTGTGGTTCTTAGATCAAAAACGTCCTGAGTTCAGAGATTAGAGAAGAGGACGAAGACCTAGCAATGGGATTTGACAAGGAAAACCTTAGAAATAATGGAAGGGAGGGCATGGAAAGGATTCAATGATGATCCAACAACAGGGCAAGGAAGGGATTGAATGATGGAGTAGACATGGATTTCTTGGGAGGAGACAGATTTCTTAGCAAAACTCATGCGCTTCAATTAGTAGGAGGTGGATTAACCAAGTGAAGCATTAGGTGTAATATTTCAAGTTCACTTACTGGTCTAATTAACTTATTAGTAGGTTGATATGTAGGCTTAGGATTTTACAAATGGTATCAGAGGCGATTTCAATATGGAGACGTTGGTGAACATTAGAAAAGGGCTACCCATATGACGGTGGTAGAGTCCCACCATAGCATGAAGCCCACACTTGCAGCATCAATAATTGGCTCAAAGCATATTCTAGCTAGCTTGTGGCATATGATTAGTGTGTCCCATTGTAAAGGAGAAAGATTGTAATACCCCAAAAAATAGTCCCATATCGAATGAAAAAGAAATGTGTTATATGTACTTATAGCTTAAATTCACTTGCTACCTCTTAACTTTAACTTGAGTAAAGTGTAAATAGATTGAGGAATTTGTAACGGTTTAAGCCAACCTGCTGGCCCAATTAATTCATTTGCGGGCTGAAACCACGCGGCCCAAAAATTTGAGTAAAAATTAATTGATAATAGGCATCAGTCAATTTGCGATAGTCCTTGCCTTGGTGGTTCTTTTCATGGTGAGGCACCAGTCAATTTGTGATAGTCCTTGCCTTGGTGGTTCTTTCTAAAGTGGCGGCATTGGGGTACAATACCCATAGCCAGATGGGGCATGATATGAAACTCTTTCCCCTGACTGGTGCTTGCTACCAATTAACTTTCACTTGAGTTTTTGAGTCACATAGTTTTTCTTCGCTAATGGATTAATTGGGCTAATAGGTTGGCTTAGGGCGTTACATTAAAAGAACTTGCAAGTCTCATTGAAACCAAAATAATAAGTTTAAAGTATAATTTTGATATCACTTAAAAACTTTGCTATCATATGGGAGGATTTGAGAGTCTGATAGACACTAAAATAATAAGTTTGATAGATAATTTTTGTATTATTTAAAATTCTATTATCATGTAATCATTAATCATTACATGTTAATGTAGAAGAATAAAAAGGATTTTCGTGAATCCAAATAAAAGTTTTAAATTTTTTTAAAAAACTTTTTTTAGAATTAGTGCACAAATCGATCAAACTTCTATTACTTTTCTTACAGTGCCACAGACTCTTATTAAAGGATGAGGTTGACAACGTGGCACCTTCAGACCTGAATGCTCCAAATGGTGTTGAAATACTGCAATGAGTGGGATGGAGATCCATCCTGAATGCTTTATTCCGTAAAGCTCAATTTCACTGTGTTATCATGGGATGAATCTAAAGCCTCTGCTCGTGCCAATTATCAATCACCTTTTGTTGTATGTAGTCTAGATCTGCTACAATGGCTTACAATGGACACTTGCAATACATGTAGCTAGAAACATGTTAGGAAGAACAATTAATCAATTTTCTCCAAGATTATGTGAGTTTTTTGGGTCAAGATTGCATCATAGGCAATCAAAATAGTGATATAAAATCAAGGCGGAGTCTAAACTTGATATAGAGATACCCTATCGTGATAAAATAAGACTCTAATGCTGAACTTCCATGAACTCATTATATTGATGTAAATATAGATAGGTAGTCAATATTACAAGACAAGAACTATTTCCTAATCAAGAAAGAATAAAATAATATAAAAATTTACTGTATAAAAATTTACTATATATAATATTACAAGACAAGAACTATTTCCAAATGAAGAATGTATACGTGGAGATTAGTATTTTATCGCCCTTCAAGCAATGCATCTGTGATATTATTTACTGTATATAAATGTTGCTCAATCGAAGGCCCATCTCTTTCTATGAAAGTCCATCTCATGCAGAAACCAGGCTTTTTAGGCTGTGGTAAAGCCACAACTTCATTGCTCAGCATTATAATTACTTCTGCCATCGTTGGTCTATCTTCGCTTCCTTCTTGCACACCTAAAAGACCAATTTGAATACATCGTAATATTTTCGTTATAGGGTATGAACATTCCACTACTTCATCAAGTAGCACCAAGCATTTATCATCCTCCCATAGTCTCCATGCCTATATAAAAACATAGATATTGAAATGAACTTGAATTTTACCAATAATATGAAGAATAATGTTCATATGTTGTAACATTTGTTTGAATACTTACATATTCTGTAAGGTTTATGTGAGTTTCTATTTGATTCAACATTATATTTTTTTTTCCACTTAGGATCTCTAGTATGATAACACCAAAGCTAAAGACATCAGATTTCATAGAAAAGATGCCATTCATTGCATACTCCGGTGCCATATAGCCACTGCATACCATTTGTAGAATTAGTGTATGATCTATTGATTGTAATGAATGCATATTTGTATAAATATTCATGTAAAAGATAGCTTACTATGTTCCAATTACTCTCCTTGTATTCTCTTGATTTTGATCTCCTTTGAAAATTCTTGCAGTGCCAAAGTCTAAAATTTTGGGATTCATGTCCTTATCGAGCAGAATATTGCTAGCTTTCAGGTCCCTATGAATTATTTTTAGTCTAGAATCTTGATGAAGATAAAGAAGTCCTCGAGCAATTCCTATAATGATGTCAAGACGTTTTTGCCAAGTCAACAATGCACCTTTGTTTTATCTGATCCAACATTTAAATTTTTGACAGCATAAGAAAACTAACATGGTTTGAATTGGCTTATTCAAAGAAATTCTACACGTATAGAAAGTAACTCTACAATTTCTTTCATGCGCATGAAAGTTTTAGAAATCATGATTAACCTTGCATTTATATGTCAAACACAATAAATATGCAGTGAATAGATAAAAAACAAAACCATAGCTTTTTAGAAACTTAGTCCAATAATGTTGTTCCTCTGGTTGTTTGCTAACATTTTCTTATCATTACTTGTTATCCTACAATGAATCATTTCCAAGTTTAGGCAAATGTTGAAAGGCTGAACACCAAGCAGTTTTGTTTTTTATTTTTGATGTTGAGGAACAATAGAGTTCTTGTAAGAAAGATGTCCATTCTTAAATAGCTAAAACACAAATCCTTAGAAAAAATGTTCAATAAATTCAAAATGGAATCTGAACTACAAATAGTTGACATATTGCTTTTAACTCACAGTGTCTCATTTATGTTTTCATTTTAGTACATCTCTATTTTCTTTTGGAGAAGAATTTTTGTAAGTCTGCTGATATTTTTTGTCCTCAATGGTTTTTTATAAGTAGAGTATCCTGAGTAGCAATCTTCCTGACTGTGTTTTGTCTCATTTATTGCACTTGGTCCAAAGTTTGAGTGCTTAGATCAAATATTTCTGCCCTAGGATATCCAAAATGATGCATTGATATGTAATTGCAAGATATCAAACTAATTAGCAACCACTGTGACAAATAATTTAACCAAGTTTGTTCATGTATTTCACTTATGCCATAATTGCATCACAATTAAACATGATATTACGATATAATTAAGGAGTTGAGGCTTAACCAAATATGAAGGCATCCAAGCTCTTGTTTGGCATGTATTCATATATCAACATTCTTTCTTCATGTTCGATGCAACAACCAAGAAGCCTTACAAGGTTTCGATGTTGAAGTTTGGCGATCAGCGTGACCTCATTCTTAAACTCATTCAAACCCTGTGTAGAATCCTTAGACAACCTCTTAACAGCAATCTCTTGTCCATCTTTTAATTGACACTGCTAAATTTTAGTTTTAAGATTTATACAACAATATAACCTTAAAAAAAGTGATATCTTTATACTCAAATCAGATGTCTAGTCAAATATTCTCCTTTAATTAGAAAGTTAAGTACCTTATAAACAGGACCAAACCCTCCCTTTCCAAGTATATTTTTTTGAGAGAAGTGATCAGTTGCACTTTCTATCATAGATATATCAAATAAAGGCAAATCCAACTCCTTTCCTCCACTTTCGTTGGAGCCAAAGTCGCTTAGTGTACCTGAAATTTCAATATTAATATAAGTAACTAATTATATTAAGATCCAGTTTTTAATTCTACTTGCATCACATGTTTAAAAGCTATTTTTGCAATAGTTGAATGATCCACAAAAGAAAACAAGAAAACAAAGGACTTATAACTTAGAGAAAAATAAAATCAAGTGATATGCTCATGTGAAAAGGAAAGGGAGTAGTTACCTTGTTTTCGTTTCTTCTTTGATAAAAATAGTTTGAGGAACACCAATAGAAGAAATCCCAATAATAAGGACAAGGGAATGACAATGACAATCACATGCTTTGTCTTACTGGAATCACCCTTTATGGCATCTGCACATCAATTTTTTTCTTAAATTAGAACTATTAAGCTGTAACATGATATTATGTGAGAAATATTGAAAAATAAGTTAGATTTAGGTTTTAGAACAAATAATTTTAAAAAAAAAGTTTCATCAAAGTCCTGTTTCAATTAATCGGTTACCATATATGCACTGTAGTTATAACTTTTAGATAATTTACTTTAATGTCACATAAGTTTAGGAGATGTACGACTTTGCTAAAGAGCAGCTTAAAGAAGCAGATGTGTGAAGCAAAGTTATTTACGTGAAAAATTGCAACTAAGCCAAAACATAAATTAATTTGATAAGGTTATATTGTGTTTTTAGAGACGTAAAAAGCAAACCAAACCAAACAAACTAGCCAGGAATATCGTGTGATTGCACACCCCTAATCATGAAGCAATAACAAAAAAAATAATAAGATAACTTTTGAGAAATACTATTTTCATTTTTCCATGCATTAAGTTATACCAGCGATATACACTGCATAACAAGCACGTACCTAGTTCAGAAGAGGCAAGCCGCACATATAGATCTTGCACTACAGTAAATACAAGGAATAGCAACCCTTAAAAACATAGTTATCAGACGGGAGGATTTGAGAGTGTGATAGAAACTAAAATAATAAGTTTGGAGGATAATTTTAGTATTATTTAAAAATGTTATCATCATATAATCATTACATGTTAATGCTTTACGAAATAGGCGGATAGAGAGGATTTTGTGCATCAAAACAAAAGTTTTAAATGGTTTTTAAAAGAATTCTTTAGAACCAATGTGCAAATTGATCAAACTTTAAAGATCTTGCTGTTATTTTTCTTACAGTGAGTTTGTGCCGCTTGCTATTGTTAAAGGATGAGGTTGATAACGTGGCACCTTCAGACCTCAATGCTTCAAATGGAGTTGAAATACTGCAATGAGTAGGAAGGACATCCTCCTGACTGCTTTATTCCCTAAAGCTCCATTTCACTGTGTTATCATGGGATGAATCTAAAGCCTCTGCTTGTACCAATTATCAGTCGTGTGTAGTCTAGATCTGCTACAATGGCTTACAATGGACAGTTGCAATATGTATAACTAGAAACATGTTAGGAAGAACAATTAATCAATGTTCTTCAAGATTATGTGAGTTTTTTGGGTCAAGATTGCATCACAGGCAATCAAAATAATGAAGTAAAATCAAGGCAGAGTCTAAACTTGATATAGAGATACCTAATGGTGATAAAATAAGACTCTAATGCTGAACTTCCATGATCACATTATATTGATGTAAAGATAGATAGGTACTCAAAATTATAAGGCAAGAATTATTTCCTAACCAAGAAAGAATAAAATAATATAAAAACATATTAAAAAAAAATACAGCTAATATAGAGAGATCATATAGAACCAAAATCACATCCATAATCACATTCAATATAAAATCATGCCCAATCAAATATATGATGATCCAGAGTCACATACACTATAGAATTATCTCCACTCAAATATATACAATCACACCTAATATTCTTAAACTCACTGGACCTGAACAATATCTCTGAATAGTCTCTAGCTCTCTTGCTCAGGGCTTGTCCCAGTTTAGGATGCAAATTATTGAGCTCTACCCTTTATTATTTAGGGTAGGATCATTTGAAAGCAGATCAAACATTAATACTTCAATTTCTAGTTTGATTAGAATTCTGCAATTTATTTTATAGGTAACTTGTTGCTCAAAAAAATATTATATAGCTCTGGCCTTCTGTTTGAACAATCATAACTTGGTACAAATTGAGATTGGCGTCAGCAAAAATTTAGGCTACAAAAAGTCTTTAATGCAGGAAACATAACATCGAGAATCCATGTGATGGGGCCAGTAAGCCCCCCATAGGCCACTAATGATAACACCTGGGATCGACCTTAGTGAGTTGGCCACATATGAACAGTACCGGGATTCGGCCATATGAACAGTGCCGGGGTTCGGCTATATAAATAGTGCCGGGGTCGGCCACATTTGAACAGTGCCGGGGTTCGGCCATATGAACAGTGCCGGGGTTCGGCCACATATGAACAGTGCCGGGGTTCGGCCATATGAATAGTGCCGGGGTTCGGCCATATGAACAGTGCCGGGGTCGGCCACATATGAACAGTGCCAGGGGTTCGGCCATATGAACAGTGCCGGGGTTCGGCCATATGAACAGTGCCAGGGGTCGGCCACATATGAACAGTGCCGGGGTTCGGCCATATGAACAGTGCCGGGATTCGGCCATATGAACAGTGCTCGGGTTCGGCCATATGAACAGAGCCAGGGGTCGGCCACATATGACAGTGCCAGGGGTCGGCCATATATGAACAGTGCCGGGGTTCGGCCACATATGAACAATGCCGGGAGTCTACCACATATGAACAGTGCCGGGGTTCGGCCACATATGAACAGTGCCAGGGGTCGGCCACATATGAACAGTGCCAGGGTTTGGCCATATGAACAGTGCCAGGGTTCGGCCATATGAACAGTGCTGGGGTTCGGCCATATGAACAGTGCTGGGGGTCGGCCACATATGAACAGTGCCGGGGGTCGGCCATATATGAACAGTGCCGAGGTTCGGCCATATGAACAGTGCCGGGGGTCGGCCACATATGAACAGTGCCGGGGTTCGGCCACATATGAACAGCACCGAGGGTCGGCCACATATGAACAGCGCCGGGGGTCGGCCACATATGAACAGCGCCGGGGTTCGGCCATATGAACAGTGCCGGGGTCGGCCATATGAACAGTGCCGGGGGTCGGCCACATATGAACAGTGCCGGGGGTCGGCCACATATGAACAGTGCCGAGGGTCGGCCATATGAATAGTGCCGGGGTTCAGCCATATGAACAGTGCCGGGGTTCGGCCATATGAACAGTGCCAGGGTCGGCCACATATGAACAGTGCCAGGGGTCGGCCACATATGAACAGTGCCGAGGTTCGGCCATATGAACAGTGCCAGGGGTCGGCCACATATGAACAGTGCCAGGTTTGGCCATATGAACAGTGCTGGGGTTCGACCATTTGAACAGTGCCATGTGAATAGTGCCATGCAAGTGAACAATGCCATGCAAGTTGTTGCCACCGGGATCCTTCCTTCGACTCGGGCGCGGTCGGGCTGCAGCGTGGGCTCCCTCCTAGGCGGACCTACAAGACAGTCCTCACGCAAGAGGCGTTGGGGGTGGCCCTCTGCGGAAGGACCTCCAACGCCCAAGTCAGTGGAAACCAGCAATCAACAAATATGGGGAGAAGGATCCCCCAGGAAGAGTTCCTCCGAGCTCTCGTGGGAGCTTTCATGGCGGAGTGTGAGAACTGCGAATGAAAAATGGGCGTAGAATAGCCGTACCTAAGAGGCTTGAGGGTGGTAGTATTTATAGGCGGTCACCTGACTTCTTGGACGTGCTCTGGATGAGGTCTGAAAGTTGTTGGGATTCAAAACGGATTCGAATCAGGTTGTTACAGGGCCAGTAGGATCCATATCTGGTTAGTTAGAGGATCGACGGCTGGGAGGCGGGGAGAGCTGGCCGATGGCTCGAGACTCAGTGGCTGCGTGGTCCCTAGGCCACTATTGTAGGTCCTAGGCCATGTTTTGGCATGATTCCTTATTTGGAATCTTATTCTGTTACAGTGAATTTGAACTCTCCCGCGCCAGATTCGGCAGAGGTGTTGTGGTTCAGTCATCATGGCTGGCGGAGGCTCGGCGGAGGTAGGTGCCAAGGCATAAAGGGCGAATGTGGCAGCCATAAATGCCTTAATGCATGGAAGAAAATAAGGCATTGAATGCCTTAAAACAGGTGGATATATGTGGCCTTTATGAGGTCATAAATGCCTTGATGCAAAAGACAGCGTGGTTGTGGAAGCTGAACTATATTTGCCGAACTATATTTGCCGAACTATATTTGCCGAGGCATGTTGGCCGAACTATATTTGCCGAGGCATGTTGGCCGAGCTATGCTGGCTGAGCTATGCTGAAGCTGGCTGATGCTGAGGCTGGCCAAGCTATGCTGGCCGAGCTATGTTGGCCAAGCTATGCTGAAGCTGGCTGAGGCTGAGGCTGGTCGAGCTATGCTGCCGAGCTATATTGGCCGAGCTATGCTGAAGCTGGCCGAGCTATGATGGCCGAAGTATATTTGCCGAACTATATTTTCCGAGGCATGTTGGCCGAAGTATGCTTTCTCCTCTCTTTTTATCCCATTAAATGCTGGCTAAGTCATTATGACCGTTTCTGCACCATTAAATGCTCCAGCCTATTGACTTGACTGCCAGATATTAATGAGGGGGCCCTTGGGAGAACCCACGCACATGACGTGGCCCCCTTTTTTTTCTCTTGTTCTCTTTCTTCATTATGAGGAGACTCTTGTTGCTAGAATATCGTGCTAGCCGGCCAGCTGGCAAGCAGGGCATTTGGACTGGCCGTGACCCCATCGCCGATGTGAGTGGTCAACAATGCAATGATGATTTTACCCCTTATCACATGCCCCCCACTCCCTAGTTCGAAGTGTAATTTCGGATATAGGGAGTAGAATTCTGGAGCAATCTTATTTAGGGGACGTGTCATTCGATCCTCTGTAGAGGAAGTATTTATCTCTATGTAGGTTAGAGAAAGGCCTGGGTGGCCCTCTTGCTGAAGTAAAATAAGGTGCTTTAGTTGCACTAGAGTGTCCGAGAAATTATCCGGCTGGGACGAAGCTTTAGTGCTGTATCACTCGGATTGGCCAAGGCTGCAGAAATATATCACTCAGTCTTCGGCCGAGGCTTTTGATAATAAGAGATGCACTCCGGCTCTGGCCGGGGCTTTTGAAGATCAATAAGAAATTCCCTCCGGCTTTAGCCGAGGGTTCCGACATGTCACTCAGTTTTGGCTGAAGTTTCTGTTAATAGGTGATGCCCTTCGGCTCTGGCCAAGGCTTTTGATAATAAGAGATGCACTCCGGCTCTGGCCGGGGCTTTTGAAGATCAATAAGAAATTCCCTCCAGCTTTAGCCGAGGGTTCTGACATGTCACTCGGTTTTGGCCGAAGTTTCTGTTAATAGGTGATGCCCTTCGGCTCTGGCCGAGGCTTTTGATAATAAGAGATGCACTCCGGCTCTGGTCGGGGCTTTTGATAATAAGAGATGCACTCCGGCTCTGGCCAGGGCTTTTGATAATAAGAGATGCACTCCGGCTCTGGCCGGGGCTTTTGAAGATCAATAAGAAATTCCCTTCGGCTTTAGCCAAGGGTTCCGACATGTCACTCGGTTTTGGCCGAAGTTTCTGTTAATAGGTGATGCCCTTCGGCTCTGGCCGAGGCTTTTGATAATAAGAGATGCACTCTGGCTCTGGCCGGGGCTTTTGATAATAAGAGATGCACTCTGGCTTTGGCCGGGGATTTTGATTATAAGAGATGCACTCCGGCTCTGGTCGGGGCTTTTGATAATAAGAGATGCACTCTGGCTCTGGCCGGGGCTTTTGATAATAAGAGATGCACTCCGGCTCTGGCCGGGGCTTTGATTATAAGAGATGCACTCCGGCTCTGGCCGGGGCTTTTGATAATAAGAGATGCACTCCGGCTCTGGCCGGGGCTTTTGATTATAAGAGATGCACTCCGGCTCTGGCCAGGGATTTTGATAATAAGAGATGCACTCCGGCTCTGGCCGGGGCTTTTTATGACCTGCTTCTCATTGTAACTTTCAAGGAGAGTTATAAAAATTTTGCAGGCCTTTTAAAAACTAAACTTAATTCAATGAATAAAAATGGGTTGAGAAAGAGCATACTTTATGGATGAATTTATTACTCGGTTGTTGCCGAGCCTTCAGAAATATATCACTCGGTCTTTGGCCGATGCTCTGGGAATTTATTACTCGGTTGTTGCCGAGCCTTTAGAAATATATTACTCGGTTGTTGACGAGCCTTCTCAAGATGCTACTCGGTTGTAACCGAGGCTTCCAAATAAATTACTCGGTGTTGCCGAGCCTTCAAAGATGCTACTCGGTTGTAACCAAGGCTTCCAAATAATAAATTACTCGGTGTTGCCGAGCCTTCAAAGAATTACTCGGTGTTTCCGAGCCTTCAAGATTATATTTACTTGGCACTGCCAAGGTTCAAAGAATTTTGTTGCTTGGCCCAGCCGAGGTTCAGAGATTTTGTTGCTCGGCCCAGCCGAGGTTTGGAGATTTTTACTTGGCCCTGCCAAGGTTTGGAGAATTTGTTGCTCGGCCCAGCCGAGGTTCGGAGATTTTTACTTGGCCCTGTCAAGCTTCGGAGATTTCCTGTGCAAATAGGCAACTCGGTCGTGCCGAGGATTGGTGAGCAACACCTGTTTCTGAATTTAATTCAATGAATAAAATGGGTCTAGAAAGAGCATACTTTTATGGATGAATTTATTACTCGGTTGTTGCCGAGCCTTCAGAAATATATCACTCGGTCTTTGGCCGATGCTCTGGGAATTTATTACTCGGTTGTTGCCGAGCCTTTAGAAATATATTACTCGGTTGTTGCCGAGCCTTCTCAATATGCTACTCGGTTGTAACCGATGCTTCCAAATAAATTACTCGGTATTGCCGAGCCTTCAAAGATGCTACTCGGTTATAACCGAGGCTTCCAAATAATAAATTACTCGGTGTTGCTGAGCCTTCAAATAACAAATTACTCGTTGTTGTCGAGCCTTCCCAAGATGCTACTCGGTTGTAACCGAGGCTTCCAAATAATAAATTACTCGGTGTTGCCGAGCCTTCAAAGATGCTACTCGGTTGTAACCGAGGCTTCCAAATAATAAATTACTCAATGTTGCCGAGCCTTCAAAGAATTACTCGGTGTTTCTGAGCCTTCAAAGATGCTACTCGGTTGTAACCGAGGCTTCCAAATGATAAATTACTCGGTGTTGCCGAGCCTTCAAATAATTACTCGGTATTTTCGAGCCTTCAGATTATATTTTACTTGGCGCTGCTAAGGTTCGGAGAACTTGTGGCTCGGCCAGCCGAGGTTCAGAGATTTTTACTTGGCCCTGCCAAGGTTCGGAGAATTTGTTGCTCGGCCCAGCCGAGGTTCGGAGATTTTTACTTGGCCCTGCCAAGGTTTGGAGAATTTGTTGCTCGGCCCAGCCGAGGTTCGGAGATTTTTACTTGGCCCTGCCAAGGTTCAGAGAATTTTGTTGCTCGGCCCAGCCGAGGTTCGGAGATTTTTACTTGGCCCTGCCAAGGTTCGGAGAAGTTGTTGCTCGGCCCAGCTGAGGTTCGAAGATTTTTACTTGGCCCTGCCAAGGTTCGGAGAATTTGTTGCTCGGCCCAGCCGAGGTTTGGAGATTTTTACTTGGCCCTGCCAAGGTTCGAAGAAGTTGTTGCTCAGCCCAGTCGAGGTTCGGAGATTTTTACTTGGCCCTGCCAAGGTTCGGAGAATTTGTTGCTCGGCCCAGCCGAGGGTCGGAGATTTTTACTTGGCCCTGCCAAGGTTCGGAGATTTCTTGTGCAAATAGGCAACTCGGTCGTGCCGAGGATTGGTGAGCAGCACCTGTTTCTTTTCGCAATCTTTGGCAACATAATGTGTGATGATTCACGTTGCAATTACGAAAATACATGCTGACATGAAGGTATAATAAGGCATATCAAAATGGACTTATAGAGGACATACCCTATTGATAATACTTACGGAGATTGTCCGAGTTCCACGTCCGGGGGACAGACTTTCCATTTAGATCTTGCAGCTTGTAGGTTCCCGGTCCAATGATCTCCGCCACTTGGTAGGGGCCTTCCCAATTTGGTGCCAGTTTTCCTTGCTCCAGCGGTTTGGAGACAGATGCTTTCCGGAGAACAAGGTCGCCGGGCGAGAAGGATCTCCCTTTGACTCTGAAGGCATGATAGCATCCGCGGATAGGGAGGTCCTATCTCCACGGGGATGACAGCTTCTACGCCGAAGGCCATCCGTAACGGGGTCTCGCCTGTGGGACTCTCTGTGTGGTGCGGTAGATCCACTGGCCGAGGTTGAAGCTGGACGTTGGACTTCTGTGAAGCATGGAGTCAAGAACTCCTTGTCTCGGCTTTATGACGCCATCCTTCCTCACACAAAAGGTGCCTAGGGGGCAATGCGGCAGCCATAAATGCCTTAATGATGGAAGGAGATAAGGCATTAAATGCAGGTAGATGCACATGGCCTTTATGAGGCCATAAATGCCTTGGTGCGCATAGCGCAGCTATGGAAGCCGATCTGTTGTGCCAAGGCAGGGAGAAGGCGGAGACGGCGTTGAGTCATGGCGAGAGGACACCGGAGAGATAAATCGGGCCCGCCGAGATCTGGGGAGATCCTTGTTGCAGCCCCCTTGCGGGACTAGTCTGGCCTCCTTAGGTCGACATGGAGGGTCCGCAACTTCATGCGGACCAGAAGAAGAAGTGGCTGGAGAAAGAGGAGCTGCGGCCTCTTCTGGGAGGCATGGAGCAGGGGTAGCTACAACTGGATGGGGAGCTGTATGGTGCTCCTGAACTAGACGGATCAGGGCCTGGACCTGCTGGACCAGTGTGGCGAACGGGTCCTGGGTATTGGGACAGCTGGTGGCGATGGAGTCTCAGCTGGTGGCGGCGGCAGTGCCACGATACTCATCGGATCGGGTCTCTAAGAGGCGACACGGTCCTAGGCTTCAGAAGTTGCCCTTCTTCGATTAGCCATTGGAGAGGTTCTCTTCCAGATCGAGATCCTTGTCTCCTTTTTTCAAGTTTAACGGGACTTGAGGCCCTTCCTCTAGCGCCAATCTGTTGCCGCCGGGATCCGTCCTCCGACTCGGGCGCGGTCGATCTCCAAACAAGAGGGGGCGGACCTGCACAAAAGTCCTCGCGCGAGAGGCGTTGGGGGTGGCCCTCCGCGGAAGACCCTCCGACGCTCAAGTCAGTGGAGAAGAAATCGACGATCAACCAAACAATGGGGAGGTGGATCTCTCCGGGAGGCCTCTTCGGGGGCGGCCAATCGGGAGCTCTAGAAGGCAAGAGTACTGACGAGCTGCCGGTGTGAGGGCAGGAGAGTGAGAGCGCACGTATGAGTGTGCGTCCAAGAGCGCGCGTGAATGTGCGTACCTGGAGGAATCTTGGAGTGTCCTATTTATAGACTGTCACCTGGATCTTGAGCGCCTTCTAGAAGGTTCAGAGGTTGTTAGGATACGGAGGCGGATAGAATCAGGCCGTTGTGGGGCCGTTGGAATCCATATCCTGTTGGTTAGGGGATCGACGGCCAGGAGAGCTTCTTAATGACTGAGATCTGGCTGAGTAGACCTGGGGTAGTTATGATAGGTCCTAGGCCACGTTTCGACATGATTCCTTGTCTAGGATGTCGTTATGGTAAGCTTGGGCTCTCCCGCGTCAGGTTCCGCGGAGGTGGGTATTGGATTGTGGGTCGCTTAACGAAACCGGGCCATGGCAACTCGGGGGGAAACGAGCTACGGAAGCCTGGGAAGGCCGAGCTACGGAAGCCCGGGAGGGCCGAGCTATGGAAGCCCAGAGGGCCGAGCTACGGAAGCCCAGAAGGGCCGAGCTACGGAAGCCCGGGGGGGCCGAGCTACGGAAGCCCGGAAGGGCCGAGCTATGGAAGCTCGGAGGGGCCGAGCTATGGAAACCCGGGAAGGGCCGAGCTACGGAAGCCCGGAGGGGCCAAGCTACGGAAGCCCGGGAAAGATGAAGAGAGGAGGTCGGCCTTAGCCGCCTCACACGGATATTGATGCAATGAACGAAGAGAGGAGGTCGGCCTTAGCCGCCTCGCATGGATATTGATGCAATGACGATTTTACCCCCCAACACAAGTGAACAGGCTTCAACTCCAAACTGCATCTTCTGTCCCAATGGCTGCACCTTGGGGCCTATATACCTAACTTTATCACCCATCGTCGTCCGCGCGGGAATGCAAAAAAAAAAGGGACTGCAAAGCAGATGATGTAGGGGACACGTCTGGCAAGCGCCATAGTTGTCGGCCATGCCCTGCAGCACCCCATGCTTTACGGACATCATAAATGCTCTGACTAGTGGCAGCACCCCATACTTCACAGGCATCAGTTTTGACATTTCAACCATCAAAGTCATCATTATAGAGCCTCAACCACTCAAGCCAGACAAACTATTAAGCGCCTATAAGATGGGTAAGATGGACCCCCGACCAGGTAACGAACTCATTACACCCCTAAACGCTCACAAGGAGAGCTCCTCACTCTGAGCCTCTCTCTTTCTCTTTCGAGCTTCCTTAAGCTCACGGCCGTTGCCCAGAGCACTGACTTGAGCATCGGAGGGTCCCCGCCGGAATCTCCGACCCCGGGACTTGTTTGTAGGCCCGCAGGCACGAGGAGCTCGCTGGAGGAGGCGACCGGACGCTCGCGGACGCTCGAGGGCGGTGATTTGGTGTCAACAGATTGGCGCACCAGGTTGGGGAGGGTCAGCGATGCTGGTTTGCAGATCCTCATCCCTTTTTCATCAAAATGGTGGATCGTGAAGAGGGTGAGGACAAGAATCCAGGAAGCTTTCACCAGTAACGCTGGGGGCACCCCCAACAAACTGAGCAACAAGATGTTAGTTCTCTGTTCCACCATCACCACCAGTTCATGCCATTCAAGCAAATCACCGTGCCACCCTTACCCTGAAGATTTAAGCATTAACGACAGATGTTCAAAGGCTAGGGGAGCAATATTCCATGGCCGCGTGGCAACAAGCTCAGGAGCGAGTCCGACACCGACCCTCGTCCGTGGCTCCGCTCCAGCGTCTCCGGCTCTGGATCCCATCTCTCTCTTCACTGCACTCCAAAGATGGGTCCCCAACTTTATTTCGGAGAGGAGCTGGTCATCAACCGACTCCAGGCTCCGTCCCAACTAGATTCCCTGGGGGGTAGACCACCAGCGGGCGAAAGTGCTCAAATCCGCAAAAGGAAAATAGGGGTGCTACAAGAGCTAAGTACGCTGCACTTAAGATAGTTTTCTTTCATTAATACTTAAAAATGACATGCAGGTAAGACCAACCTCGCATTAGCGTCTCAAAAGCCCAATGTACCATTGGCACCGAAGACCGGTGTACCATCGGATTCAAGAACCCCGACTTGGTCAGCACTCAAAGCCCGATGTACCATCGGCACTAAAGCTCGAGGCCAGCTCGGCACAAAAGGCTCCTGACGAATCTCAACTCTCAGGTCACCCTTCGGGGTTAAAAAGGCTCCTGACGACTCTCAACTCTTAGGTCACCCTTCGGGGTTAAAAAGGATCCTGACGACTCTCAACTCTCAGGTCACCCTTCGGGGTTAAAAAGGCTCCTGATGACTCTCAACTCTCAGGTCACCCTTTGGGGTTAAAAAGGCTACTGACGACTCTCAACTCTCAGGTCACCCTTCGGGGTTAAAAAGGCTCTCGACGGCCTCAACTTTGCCTCAGCGGCATTCTTGCAACCTCAGCGGCTTTATCTCAGCCTCAGCGGCATTCCTGCAGCCTCAATGGTTTCATTACAGCCTCAGCGGCTTCAATTCTGTATCAACGGCCAATGGCCAATCGAGTAAGACCCTTATCTAAATTATACTTGCAACATATTGCTGGTTACTTTCAGCCATCAAGAAGCCCCAAGACGACTCACAGCTGGGAGAGGCCAACTCCTCAGCTCATAGTTGACGGACACCCACCTCCAAATTTCATGACAAGAGAAGAAGACCCAACTAGCTCAGCCGGGAGAGGTCAACTCCCTACTCACATCTAACGGGCATTCACTTCCGAGCTCTGCATCGGGAGGGGATCACTGGCTGCTAGTCAAAGGTAACCAACTTACCTTCAAACTTTGCTTAATGTTTTTGAACAGGCAAAAAGCATGGCTCCAAAGAGCGTGAAGATGTCTACACAAGGCATCGCAAAAGGAGAGGAGTTTTCTCACCTGGATGGAATCACAGTTAAAGTTGACATGAAGGTAAAGAGTTCTACACTCCTTTTGCTTAACTGACGCAGGGCACACAAGCTCAAGCAGTGTGGGGGGCATCTGATGGGGCCAGTAAGCCCCCGTAGGCCACTAATGACAACACCTCGGCTCGACCTTAGTGAGTCGGCCACATAAGAACAGTGCCGGGGTTCGGCCATAAACAGTGCCAGGGTTCGGCCATATGAATAGTGCCAGGGTTCGGCCATATGAATAGTGCCAGGGATCGGCCACATATGAACAGTGCCAGGGTTCGGCCATATGAACAGTGCCAGGGTTCGGCCATATGAACAGTGCCAGGGGTCGGCCACATATGAATAGTGCCGGGGTTCGGCCATATGAACAGTGCCGGGGTTCGGCCACATATGAACAGTGCCAGGGGTCAGCCACATATGAACAGTGCTGGGGTTCGGCCACATATGAATAGTGCCAGGGTTCGGCCACATATGAACAGTGCCGGGGTTCGGCCACATATGAATAGTGCTAGGGTTCGGCCACATATGAACAATGCCGGGGTTCGGCCACATATGAACAGTGCCGGGGTTCGGCCATATGAACAGTGCCGAGGGTCATCCTGTTAGGGTCCCCGGTCAAGGACTCCAAAACATTCACCAACTCCTCCGTGCGATCCGCTCCAACACCACAATCGATCCTCCCGAACCGTTTTCAGTAACACACGAGCGTGGTAATTAGGATCTAACACACAAGAAATGAAGAATGCCTCACTGTTATTACGAAGAACGTGGTCTCAAGATTATTAGTCCTTCGAACCACCAGAACACAGAACACTCGTACAAGGGTTATTAGCCCAAGCACACCCAAACTTAAGAGGTTATCAGCCCCCAAGTTTACTGGCATAAACGTGCCTATGCCTGGCCAACATTCATAAGCTCTCTAGGCTTACAAAACACAACTCTCTCCCTTCTCCTATTGCTCCTGAGGAGTGCTTATATAGGCATCCTCAGGAGCTTACAAAATCCTACCAACCCAATCAAATCAAATCTAGATCAAATCTTCAAGATTATAAGGAAACAATTCGAAACAATTTCTAGAATCAAGGAGATTTGACAATACATGCCTAAAATAACTTAACTGAAAAGGAAACTAATCTTCCCAATCAAATCAAATCTAATCTTCAAGATTCTAAGGAAACAATTCTAGAATCAAGGAGATTTGACTATACATGCCTAAAACAACTTAACTGAAAGGGAAACTAATCTTCTAGAGTTTAGGAGAAACATCCTAAGTTTAGAAGATATGATTTATTCAATCACCTTCTAGAATTTAGGAGAAACATCCTAAATCTAGAAGATATGATTTATTCAATCACCTTCTAGAGTTTAGGGGAAACATCCTAAATCTAGAAGATATGATTTATTCAATCACCTTCTAGAGTTTAGGAGAAACATCCTAAATCTAGAAGATATGATTTATTCAATCACTCCCCACAAGGAAATCAATCTCTGAAGATATCTCCATAATGTACTTGATCTCGCTGCCCTACACGGTAGCGCTGCCGCTGTCACTGCAGCCACATCTCGCAACTTATCCTCCCCATCATGGCCGTGTAGGCCATGGTCTTCGCTTGGGATCCTTTCATTCCCCCTTCCATTAAGTGTACCCTTGTCCTCAAGGGTAAATTATGGGAACCTTAAGGCTATGTCATCATAATCCTCCCAGGTTGCTTCCTTTCTAGGTAGCCCTCTCCATTGCACCAATACTCTCCAGATCTTCCTTCTAATCCTCCAACGTGGCACCATTTTGTATTCAAGAATCGTTGTGGGCTGTAGTAGCATTCTACCTTCCTCATTGAAGGAAGGCAATTCCTCTACAATCAAGCTAGGATCCCCCAACTCGTCTCTTGAGGAGAGACACATGAAACACTGTATGAAGTCTTGAGGTTGGTGGTAATTCCAGCCGATACGCAACTTCTCCGACACGGGTAGCCACTTTAAATGGTCCATAGTACCTTTTCTCTAGCTTGTAGCTTTCCTTTCTCTTCATTGTCTTTTGGCCATAGGGTTGAAGCTTCAAGTACACGAAGTCCCCGGGCTCAAACCCTTCTAGCCTTCTCCTTTTATCATAATATTTCTTCATGCTCGATTGGGCCTTCTTAAGCTCCCTCTTTGCCTTGGCTAGTATCTCGTCTCTAGTGATCAAGGCTTCCTCCACTTCCGCATTCTTAGTCGTACCCCTCTCATAAGCCACCAAGGTAGGAGGCTTCCTTCCATACACCACTTCAAATGGGCTAAGTGTGATGGAAGAGTGGTATGTTGTATTATACCAATATTCTGCCCAGGACATGTAGTCCATCCACCTTGCTTGCTCATCATGGCAATAGCATCTCAAGTATTGTTCTAATGTACGATTGACCACCTCTGTTTGGCCATCGGTCTGCGGATGGTATGAAGAACTTGTCTTCATTTTTCTCCCTTGCAGTGCAAACACTTCCTTCCAAAAGAAGCTCATGAACACCCGATCCCAATCCGTAACAATGGTTCTAGGGAAACCATGGAGCTTTACCACGTTGTCCACAAAGGCCTTAGCCACACTCTTCATTGTAATGGATGCTTAAGGGGTATGAAGTGAGCATACTTACTTAAGCGATCCACGACCACCAAGATCACTTCGTACCCTTGACTTGTGGGCAAGCCCTCCACAAAATCCATAGACAAGTCTTCCCATATAGCTTCCGGTATGGGTAAGGGCTGCAGGAGACCTGTAGGGGCCTTCGTATCATGTTTGACCTTTTGACACACGTCACATTCCGCCACCCACTTCTTCACACTTCTCTTTAGGCCCTCCAATAAAGAAATGCTTGATCCTTATATAGGTCCTAAGCCATCCCGAATGACCACCTTCTTTGCTATGGTGGAAGTGAGTGAGAATCTCCTTCCTTAGGTTTGGTACGTCGGGCACATAGACATAGGACTTGTAGTAGATAAGCCCATCACGCCATTTGAATCCGGTCACCCCATTACATGGACTCTCAAGCTTCTCTATGATCTCTTGAGACCTTGCATCCAACTCCACAACCTCTCTAAGCTTGTCCCATATCCTCCATTCAGCTCCACTCAAGGCCATATGTTCAGCCTCATCTTCATACAAAGTCCACATCATTGGACTTCCCTCCTTTTTGACAACGCATCAGCCACCTTATTCTCCTTGCCGGGCTGATATATAATGTCATACTCGAATCCCAGAAGCTTCACAAGAAACTTCTGTTGCTCTGGCATCACGATCTTTTGTTCTAGTAAGTGTCTTAATGCTTGTTGATCGGTCACTATAGTGAACTTTCTTCCCAAGAGGTAAGGTCTCCACACCTTCACCGCATGCACAACCGCCAACATTTCTCTTGCATAAGTGCTCCATGCTTTCTTCATTGGCCCTAAGGCCTTGGAGATATAAGCTATGGCCCTCCTTTCTTGAGCTAGTACCGCCCAATCCCTTCTCCACTTGCATCAGTATATACTTCAAATGGTTTCTTGAAGTCGGGCAAGGCCAAGATGGGTGTCTGGTCATGGCTCTCTTCAAGTTCTCAAAGCTCTCCTTCCATCTTCGGTCCACTCGAAGCCCTCCTTTTTTAGCATGGAGGTAAGTGGCTTGGCTATCAATCCATAGCCTTGCACGAACTTCGATAGTAGCCCATCAAACCAAGGAATCCTCGTAGAGCCGACACATCCTTGGGTAAGGGCCAATCCACCATAGCTTCCACCTTCCGCTGGTCCACTTTTACTCCTTGGTCCGATATGATGTGGCCAAGGTACTCTAGCTCTTCTTGCATAAAGGCGCATTTGGAAGCCTTGATGAAGAAGTGGTGCTCCTTCAAGATCATTAATACTCGCTCCAATTGCTCCAAGTGTTCCTCCACATTCTTCGAGTACACCAAGATGTCATCGAAGAATACTAATACAAACTTCCTCAATAATGGCTTAA
>UESW01004241.1:1058468-1076446 GCA_900491605.1 Calamus simplicifolius | reverse complement strand
ATGCAGATTGTCCATTTATTTGATGGTGGTAGGATGGACAGAAATTCAGCTTAATCCAATAAGCTTTATGAGGACATCATCAAATTAAAAGAGTGAGACAATTGGGTTCAGATTCAATTTACATAGTTTACCATTAAACCAAAAACAAATATTAACATTTTATCCCGCTAAAATTTCATCCTCGAAATTAAATGTCCACAAATTTTGTACCATTAAAGATACTCACCAGTAAACTTTTATTTCATTCCCAAGTACCCAAATGACATGTCCAACTTTCAAAATTAATTTAATCTTTCTACCAAATAAAATTAAATTCCTTAAGAAATATTTCTTTCCTGTCCTCTTTTTATATTTTTTTTATACCTTAACTTCTCACAACATAATCATTATAAATATCATAGAATCCATCATATGTATTATGTCATCCATTCTTAAGGTTAATAACCTATATCAATTACTGTTAATTCCTCGATAAGACAGTTCCAAGTTCCTTTGAATTAAATATAAGATAGTTTCCTTCCAATGCTCTCTCAACTCATATATAGTTGAATGTGCCATTAATCATTACGACACTTATTTCAATCATCATAATATACTTGGTTTCACTTTTGAATATTTCAAGCTAACATCTATGAACATTCTGCCAATCATTTAGGATATCTTTCATAATTATCATAATCAACTAATTTAATTTCTTTGAATAATAGTGCCATCATTAATCATCAGTATAATTATTTTATCTCCTTCATATTCATCAGTAATTACCACTACAACCAATCAATTTCTCTTGAATAGGTTAGTATATCCTCAATAAATAATGCAATTTAAATGATTCAAATTCTTGAATCGATTATTTCGTTACCAATGATTATCAAAATCATCTATAGATTATGCAATGTCCCATGCCATAACATGACCAACTAATTTAAACCCTTCAAATATCTCAAAGTGACTTCACTAATCTAGCTCAGATGGATACAAGACTTATAAGGTCAATAAAGATTGAAAATGCTCTTACCATCCGAAAGACATAATTGAAAATTATAGTAATCTCTCTATGACTTGAAAGTGATAATAGATGTACCCTTAACCATAATCCATAACTGATAATAATCAAAATTAAGATCATCTCCCTCTTATTTTCTTAACAATAAATATGCTACTTATGGATGATTGATAATTTATCCATCCTGGAGAAAGATATCTACGTAGGAACTATGAAGAAAGGTACAATAAGATGCACGATAAATTAATGAATTGATATCATGATTTAGAAATCTATTAACAATGAAAATCCCCATGAAATTCTTTATCAGTGGAGTTTATCTTATTCTCATTATTGCTAAAACTTTCACTTTCTACCATCAAAATATTTATAGCCAAAATCAGTTCTAAAGATTAATAGAGTCTACTGCTCTCAAAAACTTAAACAGTAATTGTCTCAGCATTTAAAATTTTATAATCTTCCTAAATGATCCATCAAGATATAATTTGCAGTCAACTATCAACCATCTCCATATCTAGCAAATTAACAATCAGTTTTGAACATGCAATATCCATAAATAAAAGTTCTCTTAGTAAAATTCACTATATATACTTCTCCATCCAGACTCAAATTCAGAAAGTACTCAATTGTGATTAATCAAAAACATGTAATTAACTATTCCATTCCCAAAATATCATCAATATTAATCATCCCTATAACCAGGAGATGAGTTCCTAATCTTAAACTTATAATCTCAACAATGTAAGTTCCACTATTAAAAATTCATTATATACATCCATATTCAAATTTAGATTTACTAACTCCAAATCACATATCGACACAATTGCAATATGGACATAATGATGTTATCTTAGTCATATTAGTCATCAATTGTAATTTTTAACTATTATATCATATTCCATATATTCATTTATCTGGTATTGCATCTCCAAGAAAAGTTTCATCTACCCATATTATTTCAAGGTCTAAAACTGATACGAGTCATCTCCAACAAGTTTGACGGAGCTAAACCTCTAGAAGCCCCTAGGCCTCCCCACTGGTCAAGGCTACCAGCCAGGGAGCCCACATAATATCATTGGCTTGCGATGGTTCATTCTTAATTCCTATCAAATTTGTAATTCAATTAATATCTTGATAAACTTTAAATTTCAAGCTTCCAAAGCATAATTCATGAAATTCCTTTAAAGTCATAATTGTCTCAATGTCATCCTAGTATTTTGCCTAGAGTGTCATCATGCATGTGTCCCTAAGGTCATAACCTAGGCTCTGATACCACTAAAGCTGTCACGCCCCAGACCCAAAATTGGGCTAGGGTGACAACCCGCCGCGTGCCGGGCACGCAAGCGTCCTAAAAATCTTGATATACGATTCAAATATGCAATAATTACGAAAACCAACCATAATACAACTGATAGTTATAAGTTTGGGTTTCAAACCCTACAACCAAGTCATGCTAATAAAGTTGGGCTACTACAAGCCCTACACACAAACATCATAAGATTACACCAATGCAAAGGTTCTTATTTTATTTATTGAAAGCTCCATCAACTCTGAATATCCATCATCAACCCTGAGGCTCTGAAAAATATTATGAAGGTTTAATGAGTTTACACTCAATAAGTAAGCCTATTATACAATCATATCATACTTGAATTATATTTAACATGCTATCAACATATGTATTTGTCAACTTAACATAAATTGAACATTTGATAAGCATCAGAATATGCAATCTGGCAAACTCACTGATTATGTAATTATAGATTTCCTATGTGTCCCACGGCCCTGCGATACCTCAATCAGAGCACATCCTCCAGATGTGTGGCCATAAATATCAACAGAACACATTGTACGATGTGTGGGGCCATACCATAACAGAACACACTCTACGATGTATGTGGCCATAAGAAAATCATACAGAACACATTGTAAGACATGTGGGGCCATACCATAACAGAACACACTCTACGGTGTGTGTGGCCATAAAAATCATACAGAACATGTCTACAATATGTGGGGCCATATCATAACAGAATACATCTCCAGTGTGTGAGGCCATATAAAATCATACAGAACACATCTACAATGTGTGGGGCCATAGTAAAGGAGAACCGCGGCGACACATATAAATCTATTTAGCATTTTCATCACATGTGCATCATGCATATGTATCTCACAATATCTCACAGTGGTTTGCACAGTACAAGGAAATGCATATAATCACCTCAATATAAATATGTCATACAGGCAATCACAATTCTGGCATATACATCAATAAATCATTTCTTACAATATTACCGATCATTATAATCATATAATTGTTCATTTGTAATCCACAGTTCCATGCCACATAGACAATTCAGTTAATAAAAATGCATGCAAACTGTATATACTTAATTTATTAATTAAACAATTAAATTGAATAATAGTCTTACTTACCTCCTACGCAAAAATCCAAATGATGCACCAACTAATCAAATGTCTGGGCACCTACATGATCAATGTACATAATTAATTCACTGAATTCTAATTAATAAAATGACCCTTAAGACCCTACCCAGACTAGTTCACGGGCCCAACTTCGGGCTCGAATATCTCCCACTATACACACCCAATTGGGGAAGTAAAAATACCCCATGAAACTAGAATTCACCAAGATTCTAGCCATATAAATATTTTGCTAATCCCGGCCCGTTACGGGGCCCAAAAATTAGCCCCAAAACTCATACCTGCAAGGCCCAAAAGGCCCTGAACCGGCCGGCCCAGCCGGCCCAGTTCAGCCAAAGCCATCCCCCCGCTCCCCTGTTTCGCCCGAAACAGGGGACAGCTTCTGGCCGGCGGCCAGGGCCGCCGCCGGCCTAATCCCGTCCGGCCCGGCCATCGGAGGCCGGGCCGGAGCCGGCCGCCGCCGCGGCCGGCCTCCTTTCCCCTCTATCTATCTCAATTTCTCTCCTCTCTCTCTATCTCTCCGCTGTTCCCGCGGAATTCATCGCGCCGGCATCGATTCCGGCCAAATTGGGGCCGGTCCGGCCGCCGTTGGCCGGACCAGAGCCGGCCGCCGCCCGGCCGGCCTCCCCTCTCTCTCCCTCTCCTTAATTTTCTCTCTAATTCCATCTTACATCCGCGCGGCACGATACTGTGCCAGCGGTACGGCGGCCACCTTGGCCGGCCGGACCTCCACGGACGCTCGCCCGGCGCCGGTGGAGGCGACAGGCCGAAGCTCGGGCCCGGCGAGGCGGCGAGCACGCCGCCGGGCCCGAACCAACCGGCGGCTTCCGCCACCGCGCGAGAGAGGGCCAATTGGCCCTCTCTCTCTTCTCTCTCTCCACCACTACCTCGCCGGACACCTCCCCCGGTGCCGGCGGGGTCGCCGGCCGAAGTTCAGGCCCGGCGAGGCGGCGAGCACGCCGCCGGGCCTGAACCAAGGGATCGGCCGGGGCTCCATTTCTTCTGTCTCCCGCTCTCTCTGTCTCACGCTCTCTCTCTCTCTCTCTCTCTCTCTCTCTCAGGCTCTCTCTTTCTCTCTGATTCTCTCTCTCTCTCAGGCTCTCTCTCTCTCTCTCGTTCTCAAGAGGATGGGCAAGGAATTACCGGAAGAGGTGTGCGCCTGGGTAAAGGAGGGAGTCATCCTCCAACTCCTTTTATTCTCCCTTGCGACGCCTCGGATCAATAGAAAATGGGAACCCATCCGACACGCGAAGACCCAAGAGACTAACGTCGCATCGGGACCTAAACGTCAGAAGGAAGTCAAGATGCCAGGTGTCCCCAAAAATAAATACTAAGAGTTACATTCCCTCATAATAATTTACCGGGGGTTACACATGCTTAATTTTATTTTATTTATCTTGTACCATAAAAAGGATAGGTATAAAGATGCTTAGTGAAAATTTATTAAGAAATGAAAACTAAATCTCAACGAGAAACATACAAAAATCATACATTTATGAATGGGTGAGGGAGAACTACAAATAAGAGGTGACAAAGTAGATCGCTTTGAGTGGCTAAAGTCTTCACTTCATTGAGCCAAGGTGGCTTGTATGGAGTAATCGAGTCACGATTTTGTCCTCATGAACATGGGTTAATTAGATTAATTTCAATAAAAATCCAACCCATTGACAGGTGAAATTAGATTTATCGATGAAGCATGACATCCCACATCACCTCCACCAGATCATAAAATAAATTGTGTTGACCGTCGAGTGCTCGATCATTGCTTCCATTCTAAGATCTTTTTAAGGTTTCGTATCTGAAAATATCCCTATTGTCGAAACCTTTAGGAGACCACCACCCCATGTCACATGTAAGGTGGATTAGCTCTCATGCATTAGTTAGACTGGTAACACCCCGTCACAATAGTACTCAACCAGCTGATTTCGATCACCCATGATCAGAGAAGAATGAAGAGACACTAAACAAATCCTTCCATTATAATACTCTGTAACTTTTGACGGCTTGCCAGCTCCCAAACCTGCACTCCCCCCTCCAATCAATTGAACTGGTTGCTCTATAATATTGCCACTAAATCCAATCCAAGAGGATGGGACTACCTTTGAGAGTCCAATCATGGCTGTCTCCTGATGTATATGTTAGACTTAATTTACTTAAATATAATTACCTCCAGCCATTATTATTTAATGGTGGTAAGGAATCTGATCTTCCTATGGACTGCACGGGAGATCTTCCTTCCTTAACGATATCGATTGATCTTCTTGATCTTTCCTCTTCCTCTCGATGGATCGGTCTTCTAATCAATGAGCTCTCGCATCCAGATGGTGTATGCCTTCATGATTGCTCTTGATCAGGGACTCATTTCCAATGCCTCCACTTTTAGGTTTCTCTCTATAGAACCTTAAGATCTCTCTCGAGGACGAACCTTGATCTCTCTCGAGAACCTTGTTCTGAAACTATAGGATCTCCTTGAGAGAACCGTATTCAGAAACCTTAGGATCTCTCTTGAGAGAATAGTGTTCTGAACCCTTAGAGAACCCTTCGTAATGAAACCTTAGGATGGGTTCCTATTTTATACCCTTTTCCTTCAACGCTTGCCCCATCAAGCGAGCGCTTAGGAATTAAGGGAGGAAGCGGGCGCTCAGGAATTAAGGGAGGAAGCGAGCGCTTAGGAATTAAGAGAGGGGGCTGTTATCACTTTAATGGGGGATACGTTGATTTAATAAATTAGGACCATTAATTAGATATGTTACTACATTCTCCCACTTGGTCCGTATATTTTATCAACACTGAACAAGAAACTAAATACATGAATCATAGCGATAGGTCCTCTATAATTGAGTATTATCTTCTATGTATTACAATGCATTCAATTTCTTTATCACCATTCCAAATGTGACAACATAACATAATGAATAAACCATATGTTTATTCTGAGTCCAAAAGAAAAGTTTGTCATTTCTCAAAAGTCATATAACGTGTACACCTGAATGAGAAATAAACAAACGCTTGAAATAAGAGTTTCTTGTACAAATTGTTATCAATACAATTATATCATGGACCAACTCCCATTCTTATCACATGATCCTTAAACTTCTTAATTGGCATGCCTTTAGTTAAAGGATCAGCTATCATCAATTCAGTGCTAACGTGTTCTATGACCACTTTATTCTCTTTAACACGTTCTCTTATGGCTAAATACTTAATGTCGATATGTTTACTTCGACTACCACTCTTATGGTTTTTAGCCAAAAATACAGCAGCTGAATTGTCACAGTACAATTTAATTGGCCTAGTAATGGAGTCAACAATTCTAAGCCCTGAGATGAAACTCTTCAACCATACACCTTGCGATGTAGCCTCAAAACAAGCAACGAACTCTGCTTCCATAGTAGAGGTAGCAGTCAAGGTCTGCTTTGCACTCCTCCATGATATGGCTCCACCAGCTAACATAAATATAAATCCTGATGTTGATTCCGAGAATCAACGCAGCCAGCAAAGTCCGAATCTGAGTAGCCCTCTATCTCCAAATGATCAGTTTGTCTATACATGAGCATGTAGTCCTTGGTCCCTTGAAGATACCTCATGACCTTTTTAGCAGCTCTCCAATGGTCTAAACCTGGATTACTCTGATATCTTCCCAACATTCCTACTGCAAATGCTATGTCAGGTCTTGTGCAAACCTGAGCATACATTAGGCTTCCAACAGCTGAAGCATATGGAATGTTGTGCATCTGTTCCCGTTCAAGTTCATTTTTAGGGCACTGGTTCAAAGCGAACTTGTCACCCTTCACTATAGGTGCAACACTTGGTGAACAATTTTTCATCCGAAATCTCTCCAAGACTTTATTGATATAAGTTTCTTGAGACAATCCCAAAATGCCTCGAGATCTTTCTCTATGGATCTTAATGCCAATGACATAAGATGCCTCACTCATATCTTTCATATCAAAATTTTTAGAGAGAAATTGTTTCACCTCATGTAGCAACCCTTTATCATTGGTTGCAAGTAGAATGTCATCCACATATAGGACCAAGAAACAAATTTTGCTCCCACTAACCTTCTGGTATATACATTGATCCATGATGTTCTCTTCAAAACCAAAGGAAGAGATCACATCATGAAATTTTAAATACCACTGACGTGAGGCTTGTTTCAATCCATATATGGATTTCTTAAGTTTGCAAACCAAATGCTCACCATCACTAGAGGAAAATCCTTCAGGTTGTTTCATGTAAACCTCTTCCTCTAGATCTCCATTAAGGAATGCGGTCTTCACATCCATTTGATGTAACTCAAAATCAAAATGAGCTACCAATGCCATAATTATTCGGAGAGAGTCTTTCTTGGATACAGGAGAAAATGTCTCAGTGTAGTCGATCCTTCCTTCTGAGTGAATCCTTTGGCAACGAGTCTTGCTTTATATCTCTCAATGTTGCCTTGTGAGTCTTTCTTTATTTTGAAGATCCATCTACATCCAATGGCTTTTACACCATCAGGCAACTCAACAAGATCCCAGACTCGATTAGATGCCATAGATTCCATCTCTTCTTTCATGGCATTGAACCACAAGTTTGATTCCTTAGAACTCATGGCTTGTGAAAACGTTTCAGGATCATTTTCGGCTCCAATGTTATAGTCAGATTCATGTAGATACACAACATAATCACTAGGAATTGCTGATTTCTTTATTCTAGTTGATCTTCTTAATGTTGTGTCAATGACCTCTTGAGGAGTATCTTGCACAACTGATTGTTGATGAACAACACGATCTTCTAGATTACCATCAGCTTGTGAAATCTCAATGACTGGTTGTTGGGCACTTAATTGAGTTTGAGGAGTGCTATAAATAACAACCAATCCCTCACTTGAAGTGGAAGCTGGAATAACTGAATGATCTTTCTCAGAAGAAGCCAAATACTGAGATTGATCACTCCCACTGATCAAGTCATTCTCAAGAAATTTTGCATTTCTTGATTCCACAATCCTAGTGCTGTGAGATGGACAATAAAATCTATAACCCTTGGACTTCTCAGCATATCCAATAAAGTATCCACTGATAGTCCTTGGGTCTAGTTTCTTTTCTTGTGGATTATAGACTCTTACTTCAGATGGGCATCCCCAAACACGTATATGTTGCAGACTCGGTTTCCAACCTTTAAATAACTCAAATGGCGTTTTGGAAACAGCCTTGGTTGGAACCCGATTCAATATATACGCAGCAGTTTTAAGAGCTTCAGTCCACAAGGATTTAGGTAACTTAGAGCTGACAATCATGCTCCTTACCATGTCCAATAATGTCGGTTTCTCCTTTCAGCTACACCGTTTTGGTCAGGAGACCCTGGCATGGTGTATTGTGCAACAATTCCATTTTCTTCAAGAAACCGAGCAAACGGACCAGGTGCTTGTCCATTCTCAGTGTATCTACCATAATATTCTCCACCTCTATCTGACCTCACGATTTTAATTTGCTTGCCGCATTGTTTCTCTACTTCTGCCTTAAATACCTTAAAGGCATCTAATGCTTCGTTCTTATTATGAAGTAGGTAGAGATACATATATCGTGAATAGTCATCAATAAATGAGATGAAGTATCTCTGACCATACGAATCCATATCTGGGCTACAGATATCCGTATGTATGATCTCCAGTATTTCCGAACTTCTCTTGGCATTTTTCTTGGACTTGTTGGTTTGCTTTCCCTTTATGCAGTCCACACAAGTGTCAAAATCAGTAAAATCAAGAGTATCAAGTACTCCATCTTTTACTAATCTTTTAATTCTCTCAATGGAGATATGACCTAATCTCCGATGCCACAAAATAGAGGAATTCTCATTTATAACACATCTTTTCATACCAGTTTGGGCGTGCATCACATTATAGGTGGTATTATTTTTCAGATTGATTTGGAAAAGATTGTCTGACAATGTACCATTCCCAATAAGCTTAGATTTATAAAATAAATCAACAGAGCTTTTATTAAAATTAAAGGAATATCCTGCTGGTACAAGCCTTGACACTGAAATCAAATTTCTAGAGAAACTTGGAATATAAAATGTCTTTTCCAAATCCAAAACAAAACCAGAATGTAAAATAAGTCTGCACGTTCCAATTGCTTCCACATGTGAACCCATCTTGTTTCCTGAATAGATGCTTTGTTCACTTCCCAATGGTTTCCTTTGATTTAGAAAACCCTGCAAGGTATTTGAAACATGGATTGTAGAACCAGAATCAATCCACCATGTGTTATGACATATAACTAAATTGGATTCATGACATACGAATGAGGTTAGAGTACCTTTCTTGTCAAGCCAAGCTTTGAATTTGAGACAATCTTTCTTTATATGTCCTTTCTTCTTGCAAAAGAAGCACTTGGACTCCTTCTTGTCTTCTGTATGGATGGATACTTTACCCTTTCCTTTGCGTTTGGCTTTGGGAGCTTTAGTCTTTCTCTGAGTGACTAAATGTGCACTTTCTCCCATTTCTAAAATCAGCCTCCCTTCCTCTTGAACACACATGGTCAGAAGTTCATTAATTGACCATTTGTCCTTATGTGTATTGTAAGATATTTTGAAGGGACTATATTGCTGTGGGAGTGAGCTCAAAATAAAGTGCACCAAGAAAGATTCTGACATCTCAACCTCTAGGGATTTCAACTGAGCCGCAATGTCCCTCATCTTCATGATGTGCTCACGCACACCTCCAACCGTAGTGAGCTTCATTGATGATAACTTTGTCATTAGGGTGCTAGCCATTGCCTTATCTGAAGACTCAAATTGTGCATCAATAGCCTTCAGAAGTTCCTTGACATTTTTGCACTCAGGAATTGAACCACGTATACTAGCAGAAATTTTAGTACGTATGAACATCATACTGAGGCGATTGGACCGTTCCCATCGTTCATACGCAGCAATCTCAGCCTGAGTGCTAGTAGATGTAACTAAATGTGGTTCATCCTTCCTGATAGCATAGTCAATATCCATGCACCCTAATTGAAGAAGAATTCTCTCCTTCCATAATTTATAATTATCACCACTTAAATCGGGAATGTCACATTTCATATCAGAAATATTAACAGGCATAATAGCTGCATAAAAAATAAATCATGTTCATGTAATTGAATTTGAGGCATATAACTGATGTCATGTTTTACCAATGTAAACATGCAATAACATGAATCAATAACATACAATAACTACCTGTGGGCTAAGTTATTATACTCAAATAGACTCATTAGCTTAATGATGTGACTAACAAATTATATTCCTTTCTTAATTCCTGTGGGTAATTAAGAAAATAATTTGTTATCGCATCCTAATTAATTATATTAGTGCAACAAAAATTCCTGTGGGATAAGATTCATTACATTAATATAATTAGTCACAATTAATGTCATCTAACCTTATGTGATCTTTGCAACTCAATATATAATTTTGATTAATCAAAGATGCTGTGGCTACTCCTCAATTAATCAACATCATATTGATCACATGACATTAAATGCATATAGATTAACCAATTTAGCATGATTATTAGGTAGTGATCTTAATCAATGTAACATTTCCAAATCAAGATCCGAGTTAGTCAAATTGGCCAGGCCAGTGAAAGAGAAGTGGGGGTCCCCCCGTTGCTTTCCTTAGGTCAGTCAACGGAACCAATTAAGTAACCACAATCTCTTTACCTTTCTAGACACCAAATGACCAATCAGACCTTGAAAGGATTTGCACTGTGATTTTTACACTACCACCAAATTCATGCATAGAATAAATCTAGTATGCAGAACAGAACATTTCAATATCTATTTAATGAATTTTAAAATTATCATCTTAAGAAAAAATTTTGTTAATTAAAACACGTCCGGCCGTAGCTCATTATTCCCTTGGGCCAGTCTATGCAAACCACCGTAGGCATAGAGACTCAGGAGGCGTATTTTAATACAAAAATTTAAACTCAAGAAACAAATGATAAAAATAAATCATGTTACATGATTTAATAAAACATTAAACAGATAATAAATGCATTTAAAATCGAACCAATCCATATTTTAAATCGTGAGAGAACGGAAAGACCATAAGCGAGAAAAACGAAAACCGAAAGTTTTCTCTCCTCTTTTTAATATTTCACCGATGTGGTTATTGAAGCCACGTTTCCGCTGCATTTCTCTCCTTTAGTTTTTCATTTCTCTCCTTTAGTTTTTCTTTTCTTTAAAGTTTCTTTTCTTTTTCTTTCTTTAATGCTATCTCTTTAATACCATAAAAAGAAATCTGGGAAACATTTAATGCTAGAAAGAAATCTTTAATAGACCACGTTTTGTTTCCGCAAAATCGGAATCTGAATTATTTTTAATGGTTTCTGTCAATTCCGTGATCAGAACTGATCGAAACCAACCTTTGATCCGAAAAACTAAAAACGGAAAACACGCGGCATTAACGGCTTGAAAAGAGAAACTTAATAGAAATCATCGCAAATAAGGCAGAGGTTTTAACCTTGCTCTGATACCAAATGTTAGACTTAATTTACTTAAATATAATTACCTCCAGCCATTATTATTTAATGGTGGTAAGGAATCTGATCTTCCTATGGACTGCACGGGAGATCTTCCTTCCTTAACGATATCGATTGATCTTCTTGATCTTTCCTCTTCCTCTCGATGGATCGGTCTTCTAATCAATGAGCTCTCGCATCCAGATGGTGTATGCCTTCATGATTGCTCTTGATCAGGGACTCATTTCCAATGCCTCCACTTTTAGGTTTCTCTCTATAGAACCTTAAGATCTCTCTCGAGGACGAACCTTGATCTCTCTCGAGAACCTTGTTCTGAAACTATAGGATCTCCTTGAGAGAACCGTATTCAGAAACCTTAGGATCTCTCTTGAGAGAATAGTGTTCTGAACCCTTAGAGAACCCTTCGTAATGAAACCTTAGGATGGGTTCCTATTTTATACCCTTTTCCTTCAACGCTTGCCCCATCAAGCGAGCGCTTAGGAATTAAGGGAGGAAGCGGGCGCTCAGGAATTAAGGGAGGAAGCGAGCGCTTAGGAATTAAGAGAGGGGGCTGTTATCACTTTAATGGGGGATACGTTGATTTAATAAATTAGGACCATTAATTAGATATGTTACTACAGTATATTAAAATAAAAAAAGAAACAAAATAAAAGACTAAACATTCTTTTGATCCTCAAACTTCTACTCATAATTCATTTTAATCCTCACACTTTTTAATATTAAAGTTTAATTCTTCATATTTTAAAAAGATTGCATTCCCGATATGCCTCATTATACGGATCAATTAAAATCGAAAAAGTAGCTAATGTGTTATCTTATCAATTTAACAGATTCTTTATAATCAGACATCAGAAATGTAATATTTTTAAATATAAAAAGGCTAAATTGTAACATATGAAAGTTTAAGAATTAAGATGAATTTAAAGGATTGAGCTATTTAGCTCACGATGTCCATTTATGGTATACCTTTAGAATTTTTTTGTTAATATTTGCTTCTAAAATATAATTGAAGTCTTAGAATTTGGGTGCTCTTTATGGATAAAATCAGCATTTTCTTGCTATATCAAGATCTTTATATTATGTGATCTTCACAGAGAAATGGTCTATCCATTAAATCGGCTTGAGATCAACTAGTTCTTGCTATTTAATGGCTTAAACGAAGAGAGAAAAACTTAAAAATTTTCTCAAGCTCTTTTACTTTCATCATTTGATCACAATCAATCTTATCAAAAAACTCTTTTTTCTTTCAATCTTGATTAAAATTCGTCCATACTGACGTGCACCAAAAGCTTACCGCTCTTTATTGTACATATTTTAATAAATTAAGGGAGCCTTTTATCCTCTCTTGCAAATATAAATAAATAGATAAAGAGAGGAAAAAAAAAAAAAAAAAAGGATCGAGATGAATTTTGAGTGAGAGTTTGCGGACCAAAAGTATTTTTTTTGCCAAAAGGAGAAGGCCCATTGCCTCCTATGATCAAACCCCATGCACTGCTCCATCATCTCCTCTTTCAACCTAATACTCCCATCATCATCTCCTACTCCATTTCAAATTGCACCAACCACACTCGCTCTAAACTCCCTTAAAACACCTCACTTCCTTCGTTCTCATCACACTTCACTCATCCATTCAACTCCCAGCAACCAAGGCATGGAGCTCTTCGCATCCTTCTTCCTCTACCTCTCTCCTCCAATCCCCACCTTCGTCGGCCACCATCCCCTCAGGAACCATCCAAAGAACCACGAAGCAGCAAATCCTGGCATCCATCCCCCCGAACTCTGCCGAAAGCACCCAGCCCTTCCTCACCTCCCCGTCCGGCAAGTACACCGCCTACCTCCTCCGCCGCGAGACCGCTCCGGCGGGCGGCGGCTTCGGCAACGACTTCTGCTACATGCAAGTGCAGGACACCAGCTCCAAGGAAAGCATGTGGGAGTCCGAGTGCGCTCCAGTGAGCGCCGCCAACGCGTGCTCCCTGGTGTTCACCGACGCAGGGCTGGAGGTGTTCGACGGAAGCGAGTCGGTGTGGGACGGAGACGGCAAGGGCGAGAGCTTCCCGGCGAGATTGGACTTGGTGGACGACGGGGACATGCGGGTTATAGACAAGAAGGGAGAGCTGTTCTGGAAGGCGTCGGACGAGCCGAGGGAGAACCAGGGGTGCGGGTTGCCGGGGTCGCCGGGGCTGGCATCGGAATCGCCGCCGTTTTCTCGACCCATTGGCACAAACGGGAATCTCCCCTTCGGGCAGAAGCCAAATGGAGTGGTCGGCCAGCAGCAGCAACAGCCTTCGGCCGAAGCCCCGCAGCAGGAGGAGCAGCCACAGCCGGTGGGAGCCCAGCCGGCGGCGGCGCCTGTGGAAGCTCCGCCGCAGAATGAGGCGGAGGAGCAGCCGGCGGTAGGAGCGCCGCCGCAGGGGGAGGAGCAGAAGCAGCCGCCGGTGGAAGCCCCGCAGCCGCCGCTGGCGGGAGCCCCGCAGCCTGATGGGGCGTTTGGGCTGCAGCAGCCTGTGGCGGGAGTGCAGCCGCTGCCGACGGGCTCGAGCGGATTGAATCAGCCCACGGGTTCGGGTTCGGATTCGGATTCGGGTTCGGATGTGCAGCCGCCGCCGGTGGGAGCCCCGCAGCCGCAGGAGCCGCCGCCGGCTGGAGCCCCGCAGCCTGATGGGGCGTTTGGGCTGCAGCAGCCTGTGGCGGGAGTGCAGCCGCAGCCGACGGGCTCGAGCGGATTGAATCAGCCCACGGGTTCGGATTCGGGTTCGGGTTCGGATGTGCAGCCGCTGGTGGATTATAATAGGTACGATAGTGGGAGTCCGAGGGGAATGGAGAGCTGGTTTGTTATGCGTTTGGGTCTCGGTTGTTTGCTGGTTCATGGGTTTATATTCTGAGGGCTGAAGGTGGTGTAGTGTTTGAACGTGTGGGTGTTAGCCTTGATTTTACTGTGGATCCAAACCCGTGCTGCTGTCTTTTTTTCGCCTTCAACGTTGCTGTTTATTTGGCTACCAAGTAGCAAATTGTGTTAAAAGTATTGCCTTATCTCCTGTGCTGTTTATAATCAGGTTTCTACTTCTTTTCTTTCTGTGTTGATTAATACTTCGATTATTTTGCATTCTTTGTGGTTGTCTTCAATCCTAAAATAAAGGACCTGAAGTTCTGGAAAAATCAATGACAGGGCTGCTAACATCTCTTGGAATTTATGCTAAACCCGAAGTATACGATGCTTAATTTTAGATGAGAATTTTTTTTCCCCTGTTTCATAGTGTTTCGATCTCATATTACAAATTGACGGAGCTTGAGGAGGTATGATTCCTTATAAAATATCATTTTTCCTCTGTATGGACCCTTGAATTCAGGACGTTTACGGTCCGTTTGGTATTGCTTTCATTCTCTGTTTCTATTTTCAAAAATTCAAAAAGATAAATGTAAAGGACCGGACTCATACAAAGAAGCCATTTTGCTTTTCAAATTATTTTCTAAAATCTTCAGCAGTATTGGAAGTAAAGAAATATCCATGAATGAATTTTCATATGATATTCCACCTATTTGTAGGGAAGCAAAAATAAAATAAAAAACAGCTACTGTGCCAAAGAGGTTCATAATCGATAAAGATTTGTAAACAAATCATCAAAGGTGCAAGTTTCTAACCTTCAAGCCATGTAAGTTCTGTCCTGAAAGATTTCTACTTGAAAAATGAACAAAACCTTGGCCATGGATTTAGAATCTGAAAATAATTTCTCCACACTAGGAAATGAGGTTGCATAGAAATGCCCCTTTGTATCTTTTTCTTGCTTTTTAATAAGAGTAAATTGGAAATTCATCAGAACATCCTCCATTGTCTTAAAAAATGGTTGGTGTTGCCATGGTAATGTCTTTCTGCAATCAGAAAGAAAGACAACTGAGCGATGATGTTACCTAAGAGAATTTATCCAGCAACATGAAGATTGCTTCAATTTATGCAAATCAATCTTAGGAGTAATATGGATGGTAGTTGACTTGCATGCAAAATTTAGTAGCCGATGTCAGAAAAATAAAAAATCCTTTGCTCCATCCAAAAAGATATAGCATTAGGTGGACAGCCTAATCATTCCTTTTAGCTTCTGCACTTTAATCTGGCACTGATCATCGTATCAAACCACTACATCTGATACGGTCCCTCAAAGCAAATCATAGGCAATGTTTTGAAACTGACAGCGTGCAGATGGGAGGATGGCACGAAATCTGTGAGGATATTAAGTCAAAAGCAAAGAAATACGCAGTTTCTCTTGAAGATTATGGACTTGACATCATGGTTGAGTATTGTTGATGCTGGATCACCAGATTTTTCTCTTGCTATGAGATCTCTTTTTCTGAAGGAGAAAATCCCCCTTCTTCCCTCCTCCTTCTTCCTTTTTATCCTCTTTTATTATTATTATTATTATTATTTGGTTTTAATCTCAGAGGTCCACGTGTTGGATAAGTGTTCATCTTTTATCTTTCTTGCTACGTGGTCATTCGGTGATAATTAATAATAAGGATATTAAGAAACTTATTCACGAAGATAAGAATTTTCATGATGACCTTGATTATCCTCAGGGAATGTCAGGGTTAGTGGGGACGTCAGAGTCAGAGAAAGGTATCTGGCTCTAAAATAGAGGTTCAGTGTCTCTTTTTCTGGATAAACAGCGGTGTTTCAGTGCTTGTCTTATTCGCACCATTTAAAACATTATGATGTTTAGCATTTCTCGATTTGAGGGCCCCCCAGGGTCGGGGACCGCCCAGGATTAGGGGCCGCCTGGACTCTGGGGGCCGCCCAGGACTGGGGGCCGCCTAGGATTAGGGACCGCCCAGGTCCGGGGGCCGCCCAGGCTCTGGGGGCCGCCTAGGACTGGGGGCCGCTGATAAATGCATAAATAATTATCATTAAACTTATTAATTAATAATTTAACGTACTTATTTTTATTTAATATTTTAATATTTTATATAATATTTTTGATAAAACCTTATCAGTTTAAAGAGCTCGATTTTAGGGATTTAATGACATAAACGGCACCCAAATCGGATTTAAGATAAGCTCGGAATTGATTTTATAAGGATTTAGCACGGATTTTAAGCAAAGTCGGCAAACCAAATGCCGACTTCATCGTTTTCTCAGCTGATTCCTCTGTTTCCGCCGATTATTCTCTAAATCCAATCTAATCGTTTCCTCCATTAATTAAGGAATAGATTAGATTGAAAGTTATAAAATTAGACGAATTAAATTCCTTTTGAATGAATTTGAATTTTATTGATTATTTATCTAGATTTATCTTGTTATTTTCCTTGCTTCCGTTGCGTTGTTTCTGTTTTGAAACAGACTCATCGCCGCGTTAAGGCCGCGTCCGGGGCCTCTACAAATAGCGCAAAGGGAATCCAAGGAAGCATCGATCCAGCGCGTTGCATCCAGGAGAGCTCTCGTGCGGTGCCCATCCGAGGATCTGCATCCGTTCATGCCGTGAGAAGGTGCTCTGTTTCATGCCGTGAGAAGGTGCTCTGTTTCATGCTGTGAGAAGGTGCTGTCCAGTCTGTGAGGAAGCTTTGTTCCAGGCGATTGGAGAGAAGTGCGTGAAGGCTGTTCTGTTCCTAGGAGCCCTCGTCTGGTGACTCTGCTCAGCCATCCGTGGAGGTGCTTCTTGGAGGATCGGCCAGAGGGCATAGATTCGGAGGCTTTGTTCTGCGTCCTGCATCTGTGAATTGCTCTGTTTCCCAGGAAGAGTCTCTGCTTTGAGGCGTATGCAGAAGAGGGCCTGGTTTGATTTAGGAATTTATTATAATCTGTTACTTTCTTAATGTCATAACTCTTCACTTTTATGAAATAAAATTTTTATTCATAATTAATTGTTATTAAATTATATTTAAGTAGAATAATTTTAGACTGATCTATTCTTTAAAGGGACGGACCGTGATCTACAGGTACGGACCGTGCTCTTATAAGATAGATCATATCTTGATTATTTTACAATACTAATTATTTAATTAATTAAATTTATAAGTTTATTTCAAGATAAT
>UESW01004241.1:1031282-1056729 GCA_900491605.1 Calamus simplicifolius | reverse complement strand
TAACTAGCAGTTGTGTTTGCCCTAGAAAAGTTTAGATCATATCTGTTAGGGTCTAAAGTTTTAGTTTATTCAGATCATGCAGCGTTGAGGCATCTTATATCAAAAAGGATACAAAACCCAGACTATTAGATGGATCCTTCTACTACAAGAATTTGATCTAGAAATCTTAGATAAGAAGGTTCTGAAAATATGGTAGCAGATCATATCTCTAGATCTCAGTGGAATACAATAAAGAAATAATCAGAGATAAATTCCCTGATGAGCAATTATTCTCAATTTCTCATAGCAGTCTTCCCTGGTTTGCCCACATTGTGAATTATTTGGCAACAGGAAAAGTACCTTCCCACTGGACAAAACAAGAAAAAGATAGATTTTTCTCACAAATCAAATATTACTTTTGGGAAGACCCTGAATTATTTAAGTATTGCTCGGATCAGGTGATTAGGCGATGTGTTCCCGAAAGTGAATTCAAAAGTATACTTAACTTTTGTCATTCTCTTGCCTGTGGAGGACATTTTAGTGGAAAGAAAACTGCAGCAAAGGTACTACAAAGTGGGTTTTATTGGCCAACTCTTTTTAAAGATGCACATGAATTTAGCCGTAATTGTCTCCAATGTCAACAAACAGGAAATATATCTCGAAAAGACATGATGCCCCTAAACCCTATCTTGGTTGTAGAAATTTTTGATGTATGGGGTATTGATTTTATGGGCCCATTTCCTTCCTCTTTTGGATTCGAATACATTCTAGTGGCAGTTGATTATGTGTCAAAATGGATTGAAGCCATGGCAACTCGAACCAATGATCATAAAGTGTAATCAAGTTTATTCAGCATAATATCCTTAGTCGTTTTGGATGCCCAAGGGCTATAATTAGTGATGGGGGTACACATTTCACGAATAGACACTTCGAAGCATTAATGAATAAATATGGAATTACTCATAAGGTAGCTACACCTTATCATCCCCAAACTAGTGGCCAAGTTGAAATATCAAATCGAGAAATTAAAAATATCCTTGAGAAAACAGTGAGACCTGATAGGAAAGATTGGTCAGAACGTTTGGATGATGCATTATGGCTTATCGTACTGCATTTAAAACTCCCATAGGAATGTCTCCTTATAGGCTCGTATTTGGAAAAGCCTGCCATTTACCTGTAGAATTAGAACACCGTGCATTTTGGGCTATCAAGCAATTTAATTATGATATGAAGAATGCAGGTGCCAATAGAAAACTTCAATTGAATGAGTTAGAAGAACTACGAAATGAGGCATATGAGAGCTCAAAAATTTATAAAGAACGAACCAAAGCATATCATGACAAATTTATTAGTAGAAAAATTTTTGAACCAAATCAAAAAGTATGGCTTTACAATTCAAGATTACACCTTTTCCCTGGAAAACTTCGTTCACGATGGAATGGACCTTTTATAGTAACTCAAGTATTTCCCTATGGAGCTGTAGAGCTTAAAGACCCTAAGCAAGGAAATACATTCAAAAATGGCCAGCGATTGAAACCATATATAGAAGAAATTAATGATGGAGAAATTGTTGAATCAATTGATCTTGTGAACCCAACACTATCATAATAAATAGCACAGTCTGGCTGAAGACTTTAAACTTAGCGCTCTTGGGAGGCAACCCATTTTATTAGTTATTTTTAACTTTCTTTTCTTTTAGTGTTTTTTTTTAGTATGACCAGAGAAGAGCAACAGAAGCAGATTGAAAGAAGATGGCAACAATGAAACTTCCAACCTTCAAATACTCTACCAGGTAGTATCTTTCCTTGAAATTATTATTATTATTATTTTTTCTTCCATTAGGGACAATGGAAATTAAGTTGGGGGGGGAGGAAAAAAAAATAAATCCTTGAGTAAAACTACAATCAGATGTGTTACCAAATTCTGTCTCGATTTGAAGTTAATCAAGCAGTCTATTAATGAATTAATGGTTAGATTATTTGAGATATTGAAGAATAAAGAAAACCTAATAAAAGGTAGGTTTAGCCCAGAAAATTTTTAGAATTATTTCAGACCCTTCTGACCACTGATCTTAATAGTACAATCTACTTAATAAGGGTATGGGTGAAAATGTTATTTAAAAAAAAAAAAAAAAAAAAAAAAAAAAAAAGAAAAAAAATCTCTCTTAAATTAATAGATTAGGTTCTTAGCATTTTTCACTGAGTAACCGGGCCCCGTCACCTAAGAAAGTGATGTTGTTCGCGTAAAAAGGTGGGAATGTAAAAGAACCTAAGTAAAGTTAGTCCTGCCTAAAGCCTTTTTAACTTGAGTAAGTAAGTCTGAGGGGTGTTTTACACCTAATGCCCTAAAACCAACTGGTTTGGGAGCCATTGGCCTAAAGCTCGCTACAAAGGTTAATTAGAAAGCAAGGGGTTAGGACATTGCACTGACTTTACGTATAAATAAATAAATAAATAATCCAAAGGACAAAAGACATTACACCCAACCCAAATTAAGTTAGAAGGCTTAATCAGAGAAGTGGAAAGTTGGTAAGGAAGACTTCTATAAATTCTTATGGACTACACTTTATCACTAAAAAAAAAAAAAAAAAAAAAAAAACTATAAGATAACTATCAATTCTTGGAATAGCTTGGTACATATTTCTAAATTTATTATTTGCTCGAGGACGAGTAAGATTCAAGTTGGGGGGAGTGATAAATGCATAAATAATTATCATTAAACTTATTAATTAATAATTTAACGTACTTATTTTTATTTAATATTTTAATATTTTATATAATATTTTTGATAAAACCTTATCAGTTTAAAGAGCTCGATTTTAGGGATTTAATGACACAAACGGCACCCAAATCGGATTTAAGATGAGCTCGGAATTGATTTTATAAGGATTTAGCACGGATTTTAAAGCAAAGTCGGCAAACCAAGTGCCGACTTCATCGTTTTCTTCTGATTCCTCTGTTTCCGCCGATTATTCTCTAAATCCAATCTAATCGTTTCCTCCATTAATTAAGGAATAGATTAGATTGGAAGTTATAAAATTAGACGAATTAAATTCCTTTTGAATGAATTTAATTTTATTGATTATTTATCTAGATTTATCTTGTTATTTTTCCTTGCTTCCGTTGCGTTGTTTCTGTTTTGAAACAGACTCCTCGCGCGTCAAGGCCGCGTCTGGGGCCTCTACAAATAGCGCAAAGGGAATCCAAGGAAGCATCGATCCAGCGCGTTGCATCCAGGAGAGCTCTCGTGCGGTGCCCATCCGAGGATCTACATCCGTTCATGCCGTGAGAAGGTGCTCTGTTTCATGCCGTGAGAAGGTGCTCTGTTTCATGCTGTGAGAAGGTGCTGTCCAGTCTGTGAGGAAGCTTTGTTCCAGGCGATTGGAGAGAAGTGCGTGAAGGCTGTTCTGTTCCTAGGAGCCCTCGTCTGGTGACTCTGCTCAGCCATCCGTGGAGGTGCTTCTTGGAGGATCGGCCAGAGGGCATGGATTCGGAGGCTTTGTTCTGCGTCCTGCATCTGTGAATTGCTCTGTTTCCCAGGAAGAGTCTCTGCTTCGAGGCGTATGCAGAAGAGGGCCTGGTTTGATTTAGGAATTTATTATAATCTGTTACTTTCTTAATGTCATAACTCTTCACTTTTTGAATAAAATTTTATTCATAATTAATTGTTATTAAATTATATTTAAGTAGAAATAATTTTAGACTGATCTATTCTTAAAGGGACGGACCGTGATCTACAGGTACGGACCGTGCTCTTATAAGATAGATTATATCTTGATTATTTTACAATACTAATTATTTAATTAATTAAATTTATAAGTTTATTTCAAGATAATCGCTAAAGTCCCTGTGGAATCGATCCCTTACTCTCGCTATTCTAATAGTGAAATTAAGGTGTTTAAATCGTTGCGCTACGACACGCATCTTATTTATGCATTTATCAGCCGCCCAGGACTAGGGGCCGCCCAGGTCCGGGGGCCGCCCAGGCTCTGGGGGCCGCCTAGGACTGGGAGTCGCCCAAGTCCGGAGGCCGCTCAGGCTCTGGGGGCCGCCCAGGACTGGGGGCCGCCCAGGCTCTGAGGGCCGCCTAGGACTGGGGGCCGCCCAGGCTGAGGGCCGCTCAGGAGGGCCGCCCAGACTCTGGTGGCCGCCCAGACTCTGGGGGCCGCCCAGGATTGAGGCTGGGGGCCGCCCAGGACTGGGGGCGGCCCAGGACTGGGGGCCGCCCAGGCTCTGGGGGCCGCATAGGACTGGGGGGCCGCCCAGACTCTGGTGGCCGCCCAGACTGGGGGCCGTCCAGGACTGGGGGCCGCCCAGGCTCTGGGGCCGCCCAGGACTGGGGGCCGCCCAGGACTGGGGGCTGCCCAGGACTGGGGCCGAGGGGGCCGCCCAGGCTCTAGGGGCCGCCCAGGACCGGGGGCCGCCCAGACTCTGGTGGCCGCCCAGACTCTGGGGGCCGCCCAGGACCGGGGGCCACCTAGGTCCGGGGGCCGCCCAGGTCCGGGGGCCCAGCTCTGGGGGCCGCCCGCCCAGGCTCTGGGGGCCGCCCAGGACTGGGGGCCGCCCAGGCTCTGAGGGCCGCCAGGACTGGGGGCCACCCAGACTCTAGAGACTATATATTATTTTTTAACTATTTTTATTTATTATCCATATCATATGCCCCCTCGCCCATCTTCCTTGTATTCAAGTGTGTTACGCACGTGCAAGGGAGAAGGGCGGAAAAATTCGAATTTCAAAACGCCAGTACATGATAAGTGACATTTCGAAAAAAGGGAAAAAGGAGGGGAGGCGCATATCTCTAAGAGGATAGCGTCTTTTCATTTGTCCGGCTCCACTGATGGACTACCAGGTGTCCTTGTGGTGCTCGAGGCGTCGCGTCTGATATATATAAAGAAAGGGGGGAGCCATCCCTTTCCCTTTATCCTTAATTTTGTGTATCTTCCTGCGTTTTTACTTCCTCAAGCCCAGGTCAGTCGATTCCTTCCTTTTCCCTTTCTTTCTTTATGGATTCCCCGTAGATAGGAAAGGTAAGGGCCCCATGGCTGAGCCCTCCCGAGAGGAGATTCTCCAAGCACGTCGACAGGCTTTGGGAGGGGTAGTCATCCGCGGGGACCAACCCGTGCTCGGTCTATACAGCCCGTGTCTAGGTTGTTGTCTCAGTCCCCTAGGGTTTCCTCTTCATCTACCAGTCGTGAGGTAGGACCTCCTGTGGTTGTTTCTAAACTGGCTAGACCGGCGGACGTTGCTTCTGTTATATCCTCTCAGGATTTTAGGAACCTTAGGGTTCAATTCGGAATCCCTGATAATATTCGGCTCTCCGTTCCCCTTCCTGAGGATAGGGTCACTCTAGGGCGACCAGGTAAGGTCGCTTTGTATGAAGAGTTTTTTAAGGGGGGTCTACGACTGCCCTTACACCTTTTTTTGTAAATCTATTGAACCGATATCGCCTTATCCCTGCACAGCTCACTCCCAATTCTATTCGCGTTATATTTTCATTTCTAGTGCTTTGTTCTTTTCATGGAGCTTCTGCTCGACTTTCCTTATTTAGAACACTATATAGGATTCGGAACCCAGTTAGGGATGGATGGTGGAGTTTGCATCGAGGCCTAAAAGGGTCCTTAGGCTTAATCTCCCTTCTAAGATCAAAGGGTGGAAATCCCGGTTTTTCTATGCACATTTGGAGGGGTTGGGTGTAGATTGGGGTATCCCGGATACCAGTTCTAACCAGAATGCGAGCGTTGAAGAGAGACCGCGAGCTTTTCAACACTCTTATCTCTACTATTATACCCCCAGTAAAGAATTGTTATCGGAGGATAATCTCCGGGAGATTGCGTTCGTGCCGGTGTCGCTGGCTGCAGCGCCCGGTGAGCCTCGAAGAATTCATCTCTTTCCTTTCTTCTTTTCTTTCTTCTTTGTATTCTTAGTTACCATATTTGGTGTCTTTTTTAGCTAACCCTATGTTCACTATATTGCAGCAATGAAGTTTTCTCGAGACTTTTTGGTATCAAACCTTCGAAAGAGAGAGAGGGGCGAGCATGGCGAGGCGGGGAACGAACCTAAAAAGTTCCGTCAGTCCGAATCGGATTGTCAGGTTCAGCCTCCGGCGGTGATTCCCGAAGCGACCTTAATAGAAGATAGCGAAGGAGAGACGAGTCCTCCAACGGGGATCCCGATAGGAGATCCTGCGAGAGAGAGCTTCCGGAAGTCACCATACTCCCCAATGAGTGCTGGGGGATCTGTAGGGAGTGCGGAAGCTCTCGAAGTTGATTTGCCAGGTCCTTCTTGTCAAAGGAAGTGGGCGCTCCTGCTCCCGCTCCTTCAGAAGCTTTAGGAAATCTATCTCCGCCTCCTAACCGCCTAATCAAGGCGCTGGGTACAAAAGTTGTCTGTCGGAGACAATTCTTAAGCTTGCGATCCTGCCCAGGTTCCAGGATAAAATGAGGAAGGTAACACAAGAAGAGTCCTTCGACACCATGTTCACAGCTGCGCTTCAGTAAGGTTTTGATCTTTCCCTTTTATGGTTATCGAATCCAAGCATTTAATGAATGTATTTTGCAGATGTCAAACGGTCTTTTTGTATTGCGCGAAGACTTAAACAAGGCCAAGTCTCGGAGTGCTAGTTTAGACAAAGAATTAGCGGAGACGAAGGCCCGAGAATCAAAGCACTACACGATCTCCGGGTTATTCGTGAGGATTATCGGACCTGGCGGGGAAAGGCGGAAATGGAGCTGCAGAGCTAGATGCCCAATTGTCTGAGGTTCGGGCGAAGTTGTTGCCAACGGAAGAGAGGTTAAAAGAGACACTCTTAGGCTAGAGCATACTGAAAACCGGGCTGATAACGCGGAAGCTACGGCTCGTGACGCTGTAGAGAAGTTGGTTCTAGCCGAGAAAGATGCCAAGAACTCTCTCGACAAAGCTACAACAGTGGTGACGGAGGCCCGGAAGAAGATAGCTGCGGTCGAGGCCAAGGCCCGGGAAAAGATAGCTGTGATTGAGGCCAAAGCTCAAGAAAGGGTGGCCGCGGCTGAAGCCGAAGCTCAAGAGAAGGTGGCTATAGCCGAAGCCAAGGTCCGGGATGCTATTAAGGAGTACAAGGGCTCCCCGGATTTTGAATCGGAGTTCCAGGAGGCCGCTCTAGATGCCTTTGTTCAGGGCTTTGAGATGTGTAAGCAGAGGCTAGCCCGACACTTCAACTTAAAGGACCTTGAACGCTTTCGAGCTGTGGACAAAGAAATTCCTGACGTGGAGGTCGAAGACGGCGGGTAGGGTGGCGGCAACCAACCCTGCTGCAGAAATGCCTCTTACTGAGGAGCCGGCCTCGATCCCAATATAGAGAGGGATCATTCAGGGAATTGATTGAGGATGCCTAAATTTGTTTTGACTTTAATTTTAGTTTTTCTATCCTTGACTTGGTCCTTTTAAAGGACCTTTTTTGTAATGAACATCTATTCATTTGAAGACTTTATAAAGTTTCCTAATAGATTGACTTTAAATGAGCAATGCTATCCTTGGTTTATTTGGTATTTATTTAATATTTCGTCTGCCTATGGATTAGGGAATCCGTCCATAAGTTGGCAGGAAATCATAGTCATCGGGTTGTTTTCCGGTGTGTTGTATTAAGATATAAGTCCTAGAATGTTGATAAGGTAGCCTAGGGGCCCTATAGGGGAGTTAATCCTGGGTTCAAGGAAGCATGAAGCTTTTGGGACCGTGGGGCTACTTAGTATTTATCGTGGTTTGGGGCCGCTTGAGTCACGGACTTGAACCTCCTCAGGGGCAAATCATGCCGGCCTGGGGGTGTCCTTTGGACTGTAGGGCCGCCGCCGAGCCATCTATTCGGGCCGCTTGAGTCACGGACTTGAACCTCCTCAGGGGCAATTATGCCGGCCTGGGGGTGTCCTTTGGACTGTAGGGCCACCGCCGAGTCGTCTATTCGGGGCCGCTTGAGTCACGGACTTGAACCTCCTCAGGGGCAAATTATGCCGGCCTGGGGGTGTCCTTTGGACTGTAGGGCCGCCGCCGAGTCTATTCGGGGCCGCTTGAGTCACGGACTTGAACCTCCTCAGGGGCAATTATGCCGGCCTGGGGGTGTCCTTTGGACTGTAGGGCCGCCGCCGAGTCTATTCGGGGCCGCTTGAGTCACGGACTTGAACCTCCTCAGGGGCAATTATGCCGGCCTGGGGGTGTCCTTTGGACTGTAGGGCCGCCGCTGAGTCTATTCGGGGCCGCTTGAGTCACGGACTTGAACCTCCTCAGGGGCAAATCATGCCGGCCTGGGGGTGTCCTTTGGACTGTAGGGCCGCCGAGTCGTTCTGAAGAATTATCTAAAAATATGTATTCAAATGTGTAGACTCATTTAATATTCGGACAAATACATTACATTACTGGTAGTATGGTCGAAGATTGTCTGCATTCCACGTTCGGGGGATTAGCTGTCCATTTAGGTCTTCAAGCTGGTATGCTCCACGGTGAAGAACTTCTCTTATCCGATAGGGCCCTTCCCAATTCGGAGACAATTTGCCCCCTTCCGTTGGTTTGGATATCGAAGCTTTTCTCAGAACTAAATCTCCCTGACGGAAATTCTTCGAGCGGACGCGGGTATTATAATACTTCGCTACCTGCTGTTGGTATGCCGCCATCTTAATTCGAGCCCGATCTCTTGCTTCATCAATGAGGTCAAGATTGGCTCTTAAATTAGGGAGGTTGTCTGCTTCGTTGTACGTTTCCACTCGGCTACTTGGTAAGCCAATTTCGACGGGAATAACAGCTTCGGAACCAAAAACCAAGTTGAAGGGCGTTTCTCCTGTTGGTGTTCTGGGTGTTGTGTGGTATGCCCAGAGTACACTCGGAAGCTCTTCTACCCACCTTCCTTTGGACGTATCCAGTCTGGTCCTTAGTCCCCGTAATATCATGCGATTTGTAACCTCGGCCTCTCCATTAGACTGTGGATGGCCGACGGAGGTGAATCGTTGTAGGATGCCAAGATCAGTGCAGAAAGTCCGGAAGGTGTTGTTGTCAAACTGTCGGCCATTGTCAGTGATGAGGGTATGCGGTATGCCATACCGACAAATAATGGCTTTCCAGAAAAAGGTTTTAACCTTAGCCTCAGTAATTTTGGCGAGTGCTTCAGCTTCAACCCACTTAGTAAAATAATCGAATGGCTACTAGTAGGAACTTGCGCTGCCCTGATGCTGGAGGGAAAGGGCCGAGGATGTCCATGCCCCACTGAGCGAAGGGCCAAGGAGCAGAAAGAGAATTTAACTGAGAAGATGGTTGCCGTTGAATGTTGGCATACCGCTGGCATCGATCACATCTTTTCACTAGTTCGGTTGCATCCTCTTGCATGGTGAGCCAGTAATATCCTTGTCGGAGGGCCTTGCGTGCTAGAGATCGGCCTCCGGAGTGATTCCCACAGATGCCTCATGAATTTCTCTAAGGATATAATCCGCATCAACCGAATTAACACATTTGAGGAGGGGCTGAGAGAAGGATTTCTTGTAAAGTTGGCCTTCTAGTAGCACAAATTTAGAAGCTCTCCGCTTAAGCAGCTTAGCTTCTTCACGATCAACTGGAAGAACGCCGTCTTTTAGATACCGGATATAAGATTCCATCCAGGCTTCTTTTTGGATAATGGGCAGAGCTTCTTCAGTAGCTTCGATGCTAGGTGTCTCCAGATACTCGATGTAGGTCTTACCCATAGCACTATCCATCGAGGTAGCTAGTCGGGCTAACATGTCGGCCCTAGCATTTTCACCTCTGGGTATATAACTAATGCAAAGTGATCCAATAAGGGAATTAATGATCTAACTTTATTCAGATATTGAAACATGATAGGGTCACGAGCCTCATACTCTCCTGATACTTGGGCGGAAACAAGCTGTGAGTCGGTGAAGACCCGAAGACTTCTGATTCCCATTCCATGTGCTAGTTTGATTCCGGTCAGCAAAGCCTCATATTCAGCTTGATTATTGGTGGCTTCAAAGAGGAAACGAAGAGCATATTCTAGTACCGTGCCCTCCGGGCTAGCGAGAATGAGCCCAGCTCCGCTACCTTGTGAATTAGAGGCTCCATCAACATGGAGGACCCATGCTTCATGATCCGTCTTCTCATTATCTGACAGAATTCGGGGAAGTTCTTCTTGAGGCTGTTCAGACCAGGTGCATTCTACTAGAAAATCAGCCAAAACCTGAGATTTCAAAGATGCTCTAGGTTGAAATGATAAGTCGAATTCTGCTAACTTGATCGCCCATTTGGCTAACGGCCAGAAGTGTCTGGTCGTGATAAAATAGCTCTGAGAGGTTGATCAGTGAGAACGACTATGGGATGGGCTTGGAAGTAGGGTCTGAGTCGGCGAGCAGAAACAATAAAGCGAAGATGACCTTCTCCGTTTTGGAATACCTTTCTTCTGCACCGTGAAGCACCTTGCTGGTATAATATATAGGTCGTTGAACGGCGTGATCGCCGATACGCACCAGGACAGAACTAACGGCCTCCGAAGAAGCCGCAAGATATAGAAAGAGCTTTTCCCCTTGCTCCGGTTTGGATAACAGGGGAGGTGTGGACAAGAACTCCTTAAGCTCTTCAAAAGCTTGTTGACAGTCTTCTGTCCACTCGAAGCCATCTGCCTTACGCAAGACCTTGAAAGAAAGGTAAACATCTCTCGGCTGATCTGGATAAGAATCGGCTTAACGCTGCTATCTTTCCAGTGAGTTGTTGTACTCTTTCTTACACATAGGCCGTCTCATATGAGGATGGCTTGAATTTTCTCTGGGTTTGCCTCAATCCCTCGCCGTGTGACTAAGAAACCCAAGAATTTTCCTGCAGTGACTCCAAATGCACATTTGCGTGGGTTGAGTTTATTCTATGGAGCCGGAGGTTGTGGAAAGTTTCCCGCAAATCAGCGACATGGTCGGTGATGCAGGTGCTTTTTGTCAGCATATCATCTACATATACCTCCATGTTGCGGCCAAGCTGGTCCTTGAAAACTTTGTTCATCAGCCTCTGATAGGTAGCTCCTGCATTCTTCAACCCGAAGGGCATTACCTTATAACAATAAATGCCCTTTCTCGGTGATAAAAGAAGTATGCTCTTCATCTGAGGGGTCTAATTTTATCTGATTATACCCTGAGAAGGCATCCATGAAACTAAGAAGTTCATGCCAGAAGTTGAATCTACTAACTGGTCGATCCGGGGCAATGGAAAACTGTCTTTAGGACAAGCTTTGTTCAGATCAGTGTAGTCGATGCATATTCTCCATCCTCCGCTGGCTTTCCGGACCATAACCACATTGGCTAGCCAATCAGGATATCGTGCTTCTCGAATATGACCGGCCATAGCAATTTGTCTACCTCTCGTCAATGACCCTCTGCCGCTCAGGAGCAAAACTCCTTTTCTTCTGGCGGACAGGGCGGCAGCTTGGGTTAATATTAAGCTGATGAGTAATCACCTCCGGAGGGATCCCGACCATATCCGTTATTTTCCAGGCGAAGACATCTGCATTCATTGATAAGAAGGCTAGGAGTTGATCCCGGACTTTGGGGAAGAGGAGCTCACCGATCTGCACGATCTTAGTGGGATCGTCTCCCAGGGGGTAAGATATCAGAAGCTCCGCTGGCTCTCCTCTCCGCTCACTTCCCTGGGGTCAAATGACTCGGCAACCGGAGGAATATTAGCCATTTGGGGACTAGGAGCTAAATGATAGCAGGGTCTGACCGAGTCTACCTCTCCGTGCATCACACCGACCCCTTGCTTGGTAGGGAACTGCACCAATAAGCGCTTAGTAGATATAACTGCATCTAACATATTCAAGCCGGGACGGCCAAGAATGGCGTTGTAAGCCAGGGGGACCCGAACTACCAGAAAATCCAGCATAACCGTGCTTTGGCAAGGTGGTGATCCCGCCGTAGCTGGCAAAGTAATTTCGCCCTCTACCCGGATGGAGTCTCCAGTGAAACCAACTAGAGGGATGGCTACGGGCCGAAGAGAATCCAGAGATAAACTCATCCGAAGAAAAGCATCATAAGTAAGCACATTAGCGGAGCTCCCACTGTCAATTAAGATTCTTTTTACAGGATGCCTAGCAATCGTCATCGAAACGACGACGCTATCATCTTTGACAACATTATCCCCGCTATATTTCCCTCAGAAGGGATTACATCATCTAACTCTTCGCCTCCTCTTGGTCTTTTAGAAGATGAAGCTTTTCCGCGGGAAATCATACCCACCATTCTTTCCGTTGGGGTGTTATCAATGCCAGCTTGAGCGGGAGGAGGTCCCATCAAAGCTGGTATTGGAGGAGCTTCTTTCTTCTGGACATATTGCCCAAGATGTCCCCTCTGAATTAGCTCTTCGATGGCCTGCTTCAAATTCCGACATTCTTCGGTGTCATGGCCATAATCCCTATGGAAACGGCAATAGCGGCTTCTATCGCGGGCGGTGCCCTTCTTCATCGGGGGCGGACGCCGTAGATAAGGCTCGTTTTCGATCTCCATAAGGATGTGAGTCCGGGGTGCTAAGAGGGGTGTAAGATGGTCCTCCCTGGGAGTTTGGCTCTTGCGACGGTCGATCGGCCGGCGCGAGGGCTCTGGCTTCTTAGAAGGGGGTCCGTTCAACTCTGGGCGAGTGGACCTTTTGTTAGTTCTCTCTTGTGTACCTCTCCTGGATGAGTCAGCTTCGTCGGCGCGGATATACTTCTGAGCACGGCCCAGGAGATCAGCATAAGAAGAAGGAGGCCTTTTGTCCAAGGAGTAAGTAAAACGGGAGGGTCGGAGCCCCCGTTTTAGAGCCAGAGTGGCTACGGCATCTTCAAGATGATAGACTTCCAGGGCCGCCACTTTGAAGCGGGTTATGAAGTCTTTCAAGGATTCTCCTTCTTGCTGTTGTACGGAGAATAAGCTATCTGCCACCCGAGGAATCTTTCGACAGGCATCGAAATGAGCCAGAAAAGATCTCTCCAGTTGTCGAAAAGAGTCAACACTACGTGGGGGCAGACGAGAATACCAGACACAGGGCCGCCTTACGGAGGGTGGCCGGAAGGCGACGCATAAGAGGGCATCCATCGCCCCTTGGACCTGCATGATAGCCTTATAGCTCTCCAGGTGATCTAGGGGATCTGTAGTACCGTCATAGGGGTCCAGCTGAGGAAATCGGAACCTCCTTGGAATGGGTTCCTCCATCACCCTTCGAGTGAGAGGGGGGCGGGTGTCGTAATCCGACCCCGGTTGATTATTAATCCTTTGACTGAGCTCCTCCAGCCTACGATCTTGCTCTTCCAGCCGCTCTTCCATTCTATCAGTTATACGTCCTCTGGCAGGTTCAGGGGAACAGGAAGGAGGCTGATGACGCCACCGGCTATGCTCCACATACGGTTCCTTCCCTCGTCGTCGCCTGGTAGGTGGACTGCCAGGAGAATGGGACAGAGAACGCGAACCATCATGGGAGTTTTGGGAGTGTCATCCTCGGGAGAATAAGGGCGGAGAGGTTCGTCGGAGGAGATCTTCCTCGAGCTGATTGTCGGCTAACAGGGGTAGTTGACCCAGGTAATAGAGGTGGCTCGGGCCGTGGTCGAGCTCCTCGAGTGTGTTGCTCTTGCATCTGTTGAACCATCCCGATGAGAGTTTGGACTTGTTGGGTAAGGATCAGTAGTGGATCTTGAGGAATAGCCGGAGCCGGCGACGGTGGAGAAGGAAACGGAGAGTTTGGTTTCGCCGGCTGAGAAGGGCCAAGAGTTGTAAAATCATGATTGGGAGGCGAAAGATGCCCCCCAGACCAATCAGTGGGATCTTCTTCCAGAGATCTGGAGCTCATGTTCGTAGAATCGTAGAACAGGTATATCTCACTGCTTTGACGACGTCCTCCTTCCTGGCGCGCCAATCTGTTGATGCTGGATCACCAGATTTTTCTCTTGCTATGAGATCTCTTTTTCTGAAGGAGAAAATCCCCCTTCTTCCCTCCTCCTTCTTCCTTTTTATCCTCTTTTTTTTATTATTATTTGGTTTTAATCTCAGAAGTCCACGTGTTGGATAAGTGTTCATCTTTTATCTTTCTTGCTGTGGTCATTCGGTGATAATTAATAATAAGGATATTAAGAAACTTATTCACGAAGATAAGGATTTTCATGATGACTTGATTATCCCCAGGGAATGTCAGGGTTAGTGGGGACGTCAGAGTCAGAGAAAGGTATCTGGCTCTAAAATAGAGGTTTAGTGTCTCTTTTTCTAGATAAACGGCGGTGTTTCAGTGCTTGTCTTATTCGCACCATTTAAAGCGTTATGATGTTTAGCATTTCTCGATTTGAGGGCCCCCCAGGGTCGGGGACCGCCCAGGATTAGGGGCCGCTGGACTCTGGGGGCCGCCCAGGACTGGGGGCCGCCTAGGATTAGGGGCCGCCCAGGTCCGGGGGCCGCCCAGGCTCTGGGGGCCGCCTAGGACTGGGGGCCACCCAGGACTAGAGGCCGCCCAGGTCCGGGGGCCGCCCAGGCTCTGGGGGCCGCCTAGGACTGGGAGTCGCCCAAGTCCGGAGGCCGCTCAGGCTTTGGGGGCCGCCAGGACTGGGGGTCGCCCAGGCTCTGAGGGCCGCCTAAGACTGGGGGCCGCCCAGGGCTGGGGGCCGCTCAGACTCTGGGCCGCCCAGGACTGGGGGCCGTCCAGACTCTGGGGGCCGCCTAGGACTGGGGGCCGCCCAGACTCTGGGGGCCGCCCAGGACTGGGGGGTCGCCCAGGTTCGGGGGCCGCCCAGGCTGTAGGGGCCGCCCAGGACTGGGGGCCGCCCAGGACTGGTGGCCGCCCAGGCTCTGGGGGCCCCCCAGGATTGGGGGCCGCCTAGGACTGGGGGCCGCCCAGACTCTGGTGGCCGCCCAGGACTGGGGGCCGCCCAGGCTGGGGGCCGCCCAGGATTGGGGGCCGCCCAGGCTTTGGGGGCCGCCCAGGTCCGGGGGCCGCCCAAGCTCTGGGGGCCGCCTAGGTCCGGGGGCCGCCCAAGCTCTGGGGGCCGCCCAGGACTGGGGGCCGCCCAGGTTGGGGGCCGCCCAGGCTCTGGGGGCCGCCCGGGGGCCGCCCAGGCCGGGGGCCGCCCAGGCTCTGGGGGCCGCCAGGACTGGGGGCCGCCCAGGCTCTGAGGGCCGCCCAGGACTGGAGGCCACCCAGACTCTAGAGACTATATATTATTTTTTAACTGTTTTTATTTATTATCCATATCAAGCATGAAAGGCGAATCCTTGGCAATCTAAGGACTTCAAATTTCAATATTATTATATCCAACAGCCTTTGGAGTTCCTGCAAAAAAATATTACATAAACTTACAGGATAAAATTGTTAGATCGAGTCAAAGCTTACTAACTTGCACTGGGATTCAGTTAGATTAATGCATATGCTGCATTGAGCTATTAAGATAACACCAAGAATTTCTTCAAGTGATGTGGTCATTTTGCACTCGCGTTTCTCTTTAGATTTGATAGATGGGCGATGAAAATGATTACAACTCGCTTCTGAATTAGATGCAGCTCCCTCAAACAAGGCATTAGACATTGGCTTATTGTCATCATCAGGTCTTAAGCAGGACAACAGATAAAAGACCAGCAGGCCTTATAATATTTCAAAAACAGGCAAAGAGCTAATCGATGAGACAGAATCTCAGCTGATCAATACGCTTCTAGATATAATATACTTTGATCTAGACTTTTCAATCAGCAGTACAGAATAAATTGATGGATAATTAAATTTGCAAGACTACTTGATTTCAGGTCTTTCATGTCTACTTACCTATTCACCATCAAGTAATCTTGAAAGCAAAATACATTCCATGTCTAATATGGTATGTAGACTAGTGAAGTTATTACCAAATTTTGAGGAGTCAGCATGAATTGAAGTACTGAAAATTGGTGGTCTCATTAGAAAGTTATCTAAATAGTGCCTTATTTGATCAACCTTCTGAAACCCATAATAAGTCTCTGAGCAGTTATCAGTAGTTAAAATAAATAGCAACTTCATCAGCATACCCTGGCATGTGCACAGACATAGGACTGATGATCTATACTTGGACCTTTCTTCACAGACCTTGCAACACAAAGTTCACAATAACCCTTGCAGAGTGGCAAGCTCTTCTGCATTTTCTGCTGAATCCTTTGCCACTCCAACGTTGCAATGTTATCCTTTTCTTTCTCACAGGAAAAAGGATGGATCTGAATATTAGAGTTTTACCCTGAAACTCAGAAAGATATGTTTCTATATTCATATAGGACCTTAGTTCTAACCCATATTATCTTAGAATATACAAGTTGAAGGATATATTTTCATATCTATATGGGAGCTGTGTCCTAATTCATGTGATATACTATAAATCCCCTCTTCTAATATAAACATATATAACTTTTGCTTTTAGTGTAGCTCAGATAACTCGGAAAGTTATTGAGAGAGTTCAAAAAAGGTACTGTTGGGTAGAAAACAGTCACATAGTAAAATTTTCTATTCTACTTCACCTATAGACATAAACCAATGGACTAAACCATATAAATATCTGCATGTGCTCTCGTGTTTGGTTTCACTCTATGTTTTTTTTGGTTGATTTCTTGTGGCTGCGTGTCTTTGTTGTGACATATGCTGGAGTCATTCCTTTTAGAACCACTATATTCAACATCTGCAGTAAAATTTATGCCTGCATCTTCTGATACATGGAGAAATCATCTCTCTTTTCCAGTATCCTCTTGAGTAGATGTGCTGCCAGTATTCAGAGTCTCCATACTAGCGCTCATAACAGTACTGGGTTTCTAAAAGAAAAGAGGTCAATGTTAGTTGAGAGTTGGTATTGTTGCTGCGAAAATCTGTTCTCTGGTTTGAGGGCGGTGCAAGTTGGGATCCAAACAGCGCTCTCCCGTCCGACTAGACCTGCAAGACAGTCCTCACACAAGAAGCACATGGGGTGGTCCTTACAGAAGACCCTCGACGCCCAAGTCAGTGGAGATTCTAAGCAAACAGATGAGAGAAAAAGGCTTCAGCGGAAGGATCTTTCTCCTTAAGATGATTTTTCAGGAGCAATGACCTTTACTAAAGTTATTTTTTGGACTTAAATTGCCTTCAAGAGCATACCTGGGGGTCCTAAGACTTGGTATTAGTGCACTACGAAATGGCAGTTAGTTACATGAATTTTTTGGGACATTTTGGGAGGTTAGGAGAGGTTAGGAGCTAATACGATTAGAATCCTATCAGTTATGGGATTGGTAGTTGATCAGCCTTATCAAGAGTTTAAAACTCCATTAATTATAGTCGGAGGGTTGTATTTGGCTCTCGTTTCCGTTTAAGGAAGTTTGCTCTGAGATTTCTGTGATCAAAGCGGTTCTTCAATGTTATGAGGTGGCAATGATGCTCAAGCCGAGAGGAGAATCTTTGGCTCTTGATGGGATAGCTCGTCCTGTAGTTTGGCCAGATGGTTCGGCTATGTAGCTCGGCCAAATGGTTCGACGAGATACCTCAACCAGGTGGTTCGGCCATATAGTTTGGCCAGATGGTTCGGCCATATACTTCAGCTTTTGTTGCCACACACACTTATTGATGCGGTAACGATTTTTTCCCGCATCACATGCCCCCCACTCCCTAGTCCGACTCCGAAGCATAGGTTCGGGCATAGGGAGCAGAGTCCATGATGGCTCAATCCCATTGGTGAGATTTGAACCAACAGAGGCACTGCCGAGGAATGAAGAAATTTTTACTTGGCCCTGTCAAGGTAGAAGAAATTTTGCTCGGCCAGGCCGAGGTTCGGAGAAATGTTGCTCGGACGTGCCGAGGTTTGGAGAAATGTTGCTCGGACATGCTGAGGTTCGGAGAAATTTTGCTCGGCCGTGCCAAAGTTCGGAGAAAGTTTTTTTTTACTTGGCCTAGCCAAGTTTCGAAGAATGGTGCTCGGCCCTATCGAGGTACGAAGAATGGAGCTGTCAGTTAATGATTGGGGCTTTTTATCCACAGCTCAAGAAAAATTATTATTCAATAAAAAAAATTTGAATCGAAGAGTGTATTTTTATACCTGTCCGAATATCTCGTCTTACTGTTTCGGAAGATTATCGTCGTACCATCACTGTGCGCGCCGAAGGCATCCTGCGATACCTATCAACATAGTGTTACACGTGTCTAATAGCCGCGGTTGTATTTGGCACGCGCCGTTGCTTGACTCGACCGTGCACAGTGCAAGTGGTAGTGAGTCGTACTCCGTAATGGGACACAGTCACGCACAGGAACATGCAGTGTGTTGAGAAAGTATTGAAACATAATTTTCCCCAACTTTATTGATTTTGATGATTACTAAAAGCCATTGAGTTCATTAAAAGATATAATGAGTTTAATTAAATGAGCAATAAATTTATTTTGAACTATCAATGAAAATGCTCAAGTTTAACTTCAATCAATTTTGAAAGTGACTTTAAGCTCAATGTTTAAACTTTCAAAAGAAATTTTATAATTCATGTTTTAATCAATGAATTTTTGGAATAGTTCTTGAATCAACTCTAAATGTCAATTTTATTGTATTCAAGTCAAAACAATGAATTAAAATGAATCTGGAACGATTTTAATGTCAATCAGAAAAGTTTCTGATTTTTGATGCGTTCCGGAGCCGACTCCTGAGTTTCAGAGTCGACTCCGCTCAGTGTACAGAAATGTGCATCTGTGTCGAGTCGACCCATGAAATTGTCGAGTCGACCCCTGATTCTGTCGAGCCGACTCCTGGACTGTGCGAGTCGACTCCGCTCAGACACCAGAAGAGTGTTTTTCTGAGCACCTCTCGAGTCAACCCCAAGTCTTTCACGAGTCGACTCCCGACTTTCAGGAGTCGACACTTCACCTTTAACGAGTCGACCCCTAACATTTCTATTTTTGGTAAAACGAGCTCGAGCCGACTCGGAAAAAGCATGAGTCGACTCCAGCAAATCTGGGCGAAATTTTTACGGATGCCAACTTAGCTCAAACGGTTAGATTTTTGAATAACGGCTATTTTTCCTTGTCTCTAACGGATATATTTTTGCAGAATCTATAAATAAGGAGCTCTTTTCAAATCAAAGAGAACATATAGAATATCAAAAAGAGAGAAAAGAATATCTTTCAAAAAGAGGGAAAAACATAGCTTATTTGGAAAAATCTTCTAGCTCAAAGGAGAGTGATTTAAAAGGAGTGAAATCAAAGAGGAAGTTTCGTCTGCTCCAGATCTTCAATCCTCAAAAGTCTAAAGAAAATCCAAGAGCGTTTCAAAGATCAAATCGAAGGATTTTCAAAAGAAGAAAAAGCTTCATCTCGACTCCAAAGTCTTCAATCGTCAAGAATCTTGCTGAGGCCTGATTCAACACTTCAAGAGGAGTTAAAAAGAAGAAGGAAGAAAGCCAAAGCCACTACCATCTGCAATACTATCAGGCTTTTCTAACTCTTTATTTTGTACTTCATTTGTATATTTGCTCAAGGGGAGCATTTCATTATCCAAACACTTTTATTCTAATTGTTTGCTGATTCAATCAGTGGAGGTTGATATACCTCGTTGCAAGCCGGAGTGCTTGTGTTGGGTTAGTTGTGTGCCCGTGAAAACAACGTGTAGGGTTTTGTGCTGGTAAGCCCGAGTTAAAACCAGCTGGGTTCGTTGTGCACCCGGTAAAACAACAAGTTTGAGTTGTGAGCTTGGAAAACAACTCGGCTGTAATCTAGAGAGATTATAGTGTGGACCCAAGTGAATCTTGGGAGTGGACGTAGGTGTTGGTTGCACCGAACCACTATAAAATTATCTTGTGTTTGCCGTGCTATATTTTCTCTCTCTCTCTATCTCTCTTTATTAATTGCTTGTGCATTGCTTATTAGTTAATTTCACTCACTTGCACATCTTGAGCAAATCAGTTTAAATCTTCTAAAAAGTCTTAAATTTTTAAGAACCCAATTCACCCCCCCCCTCTTGGGTTGCCATCTGGGCCAACAATTGGTATCAGAGCAAGTGCTCATTTAGAATTTGATCTCACGATCAAGGGCTAAAGATCCATATGGCAACACAAATTGGTTCAAGTTTTGCTGAAGGTCATTCTACGAATAGACCTCCTTTATTTAATGGAACCAACTATTCATATTGGAAAGCTAGAATGAGAATATTCATTCAAGCTTCGGACTATGAATTGTGGGGAGTAATAATAAATGGACCTAGTACACCCACACACTTATTGATGGCACTATTGTTCCTAAGCCCGAAAGGGATTGGAATGATAATGATAGGAGAATGGCACAGCTAAATGCTAAAGCCATTAATATTTTATATTGTTCCTTAGACTCTAATGAATTCAACCGAATCTCAACATGTAATTCCGCAAAAGAAATTTGGGATAGGTTGGAAATTACACATGAAGGAACAAACCAAGTTAAGGAATCAAAAATAAATATTTTGGTTCATAAATATGAATTGTTTACATGGAACAAACTGAAACCATCACATGCATGTTCACTAGATTTACTGATATTGTGAATGGTTTGAAAAGTCTTGGAAAAGTTTATACTAATGCTGAGCTTGTTCGCAAAATTCTTAGGTCACTTCCAAGGACATGGGAAGCCAAGGTGACCGCCATCAAGAAGCCAAAGATCTGAACATCCTACCTTGGAAGAGCTTCTTGGATCCTGATGACCATGAGCTTCAATGAAGCAACATGTCAATGAGGATGAGTCAAGAAAGAAGAAGACCATTGCCCTCAAAGCTGCAGAAAGGAAGAAGCAGCAGCGATGATGATGATGATGATGAGCCCTCCTGGCAAGGAAATTCAAGAAATTTATGCAAAGAAGGAGGCCCTTCCACAAAAAGAATTTGTTTCAAAAATGGAAGGAGAAAAAGAAAAGGATAAAAAAAGGAAAAGGACAAAGAAAAAGAGCCCTTAGTATGTTATGAATGTAAAAAGCCAGGGCATTTTAGATATGACTGTCCTTTACTTAAGAAGGCCTACAAGAAAAAGAAAAAGGCATACATGGCAACTTGGACTGATAGTGAAGAGTCTTCTTCCGAAGAAGAAGAACAAAAAGAAGTTGCCAATGTCTGCTTCATGGCCAACGACGACGACAACGACAATGAGGTAAGTTCTGAAAACTCAAATGATGAATTTACATTTGATGAAATGTTTGAAGCTTTCAATGAACTTATGATTGATTTTAAATCTTGAAAAAGAAGTATAAGTTTTTGAAAAATGAAATATTAGCTTAGCTAAAGTAAAAATGAATTAGCTTTAGAAGTTAAGAACTTAAAAATGAAAAAGAAGAACTTAGCAAAGAAAGAGATAATTTAATCAAGAAATAGATTTGTTAAATCTGAAACTAAAACTCAACAAAAGATTTAAAAGATCAATTAGAAACTTTAGCTTTAGAAAAGAACAGCAATTAAAGAAAGATCTCTTAAGAAAGATGTTAAAAAATATAAAGACATTGTTGAGAAATTCACTTTAAGTTCAACTAAACTAACATGATTTTAGATAGTCAAAAAGCAGTTTTTGACAAAGCAGGTTTAGGATATAACACATTAAGGAAACAAAAATCTTAAAAATATTTTTGTAAAAGCCAACCAAAGTAATATAACTTGTTTTAAATGTAATGAAAAAGGTCATAAATCATTTGAATGCAAAACATTAAATAATAACAACAAGTTAAATGTTAAAGCAAGAAAATATGGGTTCCGAAAGGAACAATTTTTTGCTACTAACCATGAAGGACCCAAGAAAGCTTGGGTACCTAAACATAAAGTTTGATTATGTTGCAGGAATGTCTTGTAGCCAAAAGATCAAAGAAAAGTGGTATCTTGATAGTGGCTGCTCAAGACATATGACGGGTGACAAAGATGAATTCATCACCCTGAAGAAAAGAAAGGTGGAGTTGTTACGTTTGGCGATAACGGTAAAGGTCAAATTATGGGCCTTGGTAAAGTCCGTATAACTCCATCTACATTTATTGATAATGTACTTTATGTTGATGGTTTGAAGCATAATCTAATTAGTATAAGCCAATTATGTGATAAAAACTTTAATGTTTCATTTAAATCTTCTATATGCACTGTAACTAATTCTATTGATGATAGCATTGTATTTACTGGTTATAGACATGGCAATGTTTACTTGGTTGATCTAGAAAAATTATCTTTGAGTGATCATTGCTTAATTGCTGACAATGCTAACATAAATGAAATTAGTTGGTTGTGGCATCGTAGATTAGGTCATGCAAGCACACACCTTATTTCAAAACTAATTAAAATGGATTTAGTTAAAGGATTACCTAAACTAGATTTTGAAAATAACAAAATATGTGATGCATGTCAATTTGGAAAACAAACTAGAAGTTCTTTCAAATCTAAAAATGTTGTTTCAACTTCTAGGCACTTAGAGCTACTTCACATGGACCTTTTTGGACCAACTAGAACCACAAGTCTAGGAGGAAAGAAATATGGTCTAGTGATTGTAGATGATTATTCTAGATATACTTGGGTAATGTTTTTAGCTCACAAAGATGAGACTTTCTCGATATTCCTGAAATTCTTCAAGAAAGTCACAAATGAGAAAAACACTACCATAGTATCTCTAAGAAGTGATCATGGAACAGAATTTGAAAATCACTTATTTGAAAGTTTTTGTTCTGAAAATGGAATTAATCATAATTTTTCAGCCCCTAGGACTCCACAGCAAAATGGTGTAGTTGAAAGGAAAAATAGGACTCTAGAAGACATGGCCCGTACCATGCTATGCGAAAGCAACCTACCAAAGTATTTTTGGGCGGAAGCTATTAACACAGCATGTTACATCTTAAATAGAGCCCTAATAAGACCAATCTTAAAGAAAACACCTTATGAATTATGGAATGAAAGAAAACCAAATATAAAATACTTTCATGCATTTGGATGTAAATGTTTCATTCATAATAATGGTAAAAACAATTTAGGAAAATTTGATGCTAAATCTGATGAAGGAATCTTTTTAGGATATTCACAACTAGTAAAGCTTATAGAGTATTTAACAAGAAAACCTTAGTAGTTGAAGAATCCATTCATATAGTTTTCGATGAGTCTTTAGCATCTAGTTCTGAAAAGCTTGATGATGAGGAAGATACAAACATAATTGAAAAAGATCTTGAAAAACTTAATATTGAAGTATCTTCAGATCATGAGCAAGAAGCTAAAGATGATGATTCACATAAGGACGATGATGTCAATATTGATCATAATGATATAGATCTTCCAAGAGACTGGAGATATGCTCATAGTCATCCCAAGGAATTGATTATAGGTGATCCATCTCAAGGAATAAGAACTAGATCATATATGAGAAATATTAGTAATCATCTTGCATTTGTATCACAAATTGAACCTAAAACTATTGAAGAAGCTGAAAAAGATAATAATTGGATGTTAGCAATGCAAGAAGAATTAAATCAATTTACTAGAAATAATGTATGGACTTTAGTTGAAAGACCTAAAAATCATTCAGTAATAGGATCAAAATGGGTATTTAGAAATAAACTAGATGAAAATGGCATAGTAATTAGAAACAAAGCTAGATTAGTTGCAAAAGGATATAATCAAGAAGAAGGTATTGATTTTGATGAAACCTTTGCACCTGTAGCTAGATTAGAAGCCATTAGACTATTACTTGCATTTGCATGTCATATGAATTTTAACTTATTTCAAATGGATGTAAAAGTGCATTTTTAAATGGATTTATAAATGAAGAAGTTTATGTAGAACAACCACCAGGTTTTGAAGATCATGAATTTTCAAATCACGTTTTTAAATTGCACAAAGCTTTATATGGTTTGAAACAAGCACCTAGAGCTTGGTATGATAGGTTAAGTAAATTCTTAATTGAAAATGATTTTACAAGAGGAAATGTTGATAAAACATTATTTTTGAAAAGAAAAGTAAAGATTTACTTGTAGTACAAATATACGTAGATGACATTATTTTTGGTGCTACTAACGATTCTCTATGTCAAGAATTTGCTAAGTTAATGCAGGGAGAATTCGAGATGAGCATGATGGGAGAACTCAACTTCTTCCTTGGACTCCAAATCAAACAAAGCAAAGAGGGAATCTTCATCAACCAAACAAAGTACACAAGAGAACTACTCAAAAAGTTTGGTATGGAATCAATGAAACCCCTCGGAACTCCAATGAGTCCTTCATGCAAGCTGGACAAAGATGAAGAAGGTAAAAAGGTTGATCAAAAGTATTATCGAGGTATAATCGGATCCCTTCTTTATTTAACTGCAAGTAGACCAGATATTATGTTTTCTGTATGTTTATGTGCTAGATTTCAATCAGAACCTAAAGAATCACATTTAATTGCTGTTAAAAGAATACTAAGATATTAAGTGGAACAAAAAATGTAGGTTTATGGTATTCTAGAGACTCCACATTAAATCTAATTGCATATTCAGATTCTGATTATGCTGGATGTAAATTAGATAGAAAAAGCACAAGTGGTGCATGCCAATTCTTAGGAAGTAACTTAATCTCATGGTTTAGCAAAAAGCAAAATTCAGTTGCATTATCAACTACTGAAGCTGAATATGTAGCAGCTGGAAGTTGCTGTGCTCAAATCCTATGGATTAAGCGACAACTTGAAGACTATGGTATCACACTTGATAAAACACCCATAAGATGTGATAACACAAGTGCAATTAATCTAACAAAAATCCAATTCAACATTCAAGAACTAAACACATAGAAATTAGATATCATTTTATAAGAGAACATGTAGCAAATAATGAAATATGTCTTGATTATGTTAACACTGAAGAACAATTAGCTGACATATTTACAAAACCTTTAAATGAAGAGATTCTGTTATCTTAGAGGAGAGTTAGGTATTTGTGATCCTTTAGAATGAATTTGAAACCCCTAAGGAAATTTTATCTAAGATTCTTTCAAATCCTCAATCTTAAGGAAATCTTATCTAGAATTCATATCTAATTGATTCACTCATATCCAATGATTATTTATCAATTTTTATGATCAATTCCGGACACATTTCAGAAATTTCATGTTTTTGGTCTGAAATGGTCTCGGAGCCGACTCGATGCGTATCGGAGTCGACTCCCGGTTTCGACTGAAACTCTCGAGTCGACCCCTCTTCGGCGCGAGTCGACTCCATGTCGGGATTTCTGTGTCTGTGCCGAGTCGACACCTGGGTTTGCGCGAGCCGACTCGAAGTGGTCCCAGTTGATTTATCTAGGGCAGAGTCGACTCGCCGCTCATTCCATTCGACCCCAATCTCAAAATACTCTCTCCAATTCTTCCAAACCTTCCAAACTTCAAAAATCCCTGATTATCACCTCCAATCATCAAATGGCACCTAAAACTAGAGGATCTAGTGTTGTGGCGGCGGCGTCAAGCGGAAGCGCTCCGTGAAGAAGACGGTGAAGCGTCCGGTGCGTGAGCCTTCTCCAAGCACGGACTCCACTTCATCTGCTTCTACTCCGACTGCTACTCCTGCTGCC
>UESW01004241.1:986146-1027648 GCA_900491605.1 Calamus simplicifolius | reverse complement strand
TCAAGAGGAGACCATGGACTTATTAGCAATGTAAGAGGAGTCAGGCTATCTGTTACTGCTGAGATCTTGTCTAGATTGTTGGAATTACCCTTGTCTGGCACTTCCACCTTTTCTTCTGATGACCGCACCCCAGCTTTATCAAGATTATTAAACCGGGATGTGGTTGGATTTGAAGAGGTATTTGCTAATCAGCTTTCGTTAGAGTTGAGATTACTACACAATATTTGCAGTAGGATACTCTTTCCTAAAACTGGTAGGTTTGACTATGTTTCTGAGAGAGATGTCTTTGTAATGGACGCCATAGTGACAGGCAAGCCTATCAATCTTCCCAGCATGATTCTGTGGTACATAGCAGATTGTGGAGGGAAAAGAAAATCTAGTATGCCTTATGGGATGATCCTTACAATGATTTTTCGAAGCCAAGGTGTGGTGATTTCTGATAATGAACCTATGAAGAATCTAAGACACACTGATTTTTATAGCCTGGCAACAATTCATCGGATGGGATTTATCAAAAAGAATGGTAAATGGGAAAGGAAAGGAGTGACAGAAGATAGAGCTACAGATACTGAGGCTGCAGGACCCTCTGTTAGACATCCTTCGCCTGCACCTCCGAGCCCTTTGGTTTCTGCCTCTGCTCCAGCCCCAGTTCCAACTTTTGTTCAAACTTCATCTTCTGATAGTTTTTCAGATCAACAAATTATGCAACTCAAAGCCTTACTTGAAGATCAATATGATAAGCTTAAAACTGATTTTGAGAATAAATTTATGCATTTGAGAGAGACTCTTTATTCTCTTGATGATCGTATCTCAAAGATTGAGTCCACTCTCGGCTCTTCATCGGCATCCTTAAGTGGTGATCTCAAGAATATTTTTGAAGAACTTAAGGATATATGTGGAGATGGAGAGACATATGCCAAGTGCAACGCAGAGCTTCAAGACAAAATTCAGAGTGCGTGCACCTTTGTTGATGAAAGACTCAAGGAATATGTAAAAATTCAATCTGAAGGAATGAAAAATATAGTCGATCATCTAACTAGAATTGTAAGAACTCATTTTTGAGTTACTATAGTATCAATCCTTGTTTTGTACTGAAGTTTTTATTATGCTTTCATTTTAAAATCAATGTATTGAACTTTTTGATGTATTAGATCTTTACTGAAATGAATTCTCTATTTCCTTATTTCAATGAATGAATGAAATCTGAATGAATGTTTTTGATTCTCTATCTTTTTGTTGATAACAAAAAAGGGGGAGAATTTTATAGTTTTATGATTTTATGATTGTGATACATTTGAGAAAATCAAAGTAATCAATGAGATAAACAATGGGATATTTAATTATGTTTCATAGGGGGAGATAGGGGGAGCTACCTCATTAAGGGGGAGCCTAAGCCTAACTATGAAAACAAAGTTAAATCACTATACAATCATGCATAAACTCAATGTTTTTGTCATCATCAAAAAGGGGGAGATTGTTGAGAAAGTATTGAAACATAATTTGCCCCAACTTTATTGATTTTGATGATTACTAAAAGCCATTGAGTTCATTAAAAGATATAATGAGTTTAATTAAATGAGCAATAAATTTATTTTGAACTATCAATGAAAATGCTCAAGTTTAACTTCAATCAATTTTGAAAGTGACTTTAAGCTCAATGTTTAAACTTTCAAAAAGAAATTTTATAATTCATGTTTTAATCAATGAATTTTTGGAATAGTGTGGACCCAAGTGAATCTTGGGAGTGGACGTAGGTGTTGGTTGCACCGAACCACTATAAAATTATCTTGTGTTTGCCGTGCTATATTTTCTCTCTCTCTATCTCTCTTTATTAATTGCTTGTGCATTGCTTATTAGTTAATATCACTCACTTGCACATCTTGAGCAAATCAGTTTAAATCTTCTAAAAAGTCTTAAATTTTTAAGAACCCAATTCACCCCCCCCCCCTCTTGGGTTGCCATCTGGGCCAAAACAGTGCACCATACGCCGTTATGAGGCATGGCTGCAAGCAGCCACGGGCGCACGAAAAGTCACGTGGGCGCATCAGGTGGTCCGGAGCTGTCATTTGGTTCGAAGGCTGGTCCGCGTGCTAACTGTTGATGATACCCGCGCACCCCGAGACCGGAGGGGGGTCTCGGGATCGAGATACGATGATCCCACCCCGAGACCGGAGGGGTCCCGTTTACCTCGTTCCGTTGGAACTGGCGCTGGAGGCCGTCACTGGAGGCCAGAGCCAAAGGCCATCGCTGGAGGCCAGCGCTGGAGGCCGGAGCCAAAGGCCGTCGCTGGAGGCCGGGATGAGATAATGCTGATGCACCACGAGACCGGGGGTCTCGAGGTTGAGATATGGTGATCCCACCCCGAGACCGGAAGGGGTCTCGGGGATGAGATAATGCTGGTGCACCCCGAGACCGGAGGGGGTCTTGGGGTCGAGATATGGTGGTCTCACTCTGAGACCGGTGGGGGTCTCGGGGTGAGATAATGTTGGTGCACACCGAGACCGGAGGGGGTCTCGGGGTCAAGATATGGTGGTCTCACCCCGAGACTGGTGGGGGTCTCGGGGGTGAGATAATGCTGGTGCACCCTGAGACCGGAAGGGGGTCTCGGGGTCGAGAGATAATGATCTCACCCCGAGACCGGTGGGGGTCTCGGGGGTGAGATAATGTTGGTGCACCCCGAGACCGGAAGGGGGTCTCGGGGTCGAGATATAATGATCTCACCCCGAGACCGGTAGGGGTCTCGGGGGTGAGATAATGCTGATGCACCCCGAGACCGGAGGGGGTCTCGGGGTCGAGATATAATGATCTCACCCCGAGACCGGTGGGGGTCTCGGGGGTGAGATAATGCTAGTGCACCCCTAGACCGGAAGGGGGTCTTGGGGTCGAGATATGGTGGTCTCACCCCGAGACCGGTGGAGGTCTCGGGGGTGAGATAATGCTGGTGCACCCCGAGACCAGAGGGGGTCTTGGGGTCGAGATATGGTGGTCTCACCCCGAGACCGGTGGGGTCTCGGGGGTGAGATAATGCTGGTGCACCCCGAGACCGGAAGGGGGTCTCGGGTCGAGAGATAATGATCTCACCTCGAGACCGGTGGAGGTCTCGGGGTGAGATAATGTTGGTGCACCCCAAGATCGGAAGGGGGTCTCGGAGTTGAGGTATGGTGATCTCTGTTAGCTGCTGTTACCTTTTATTCTAACAATGCGGGATCAGTCATATCAGATGCCCCCTCACCCCTGAGGCGAAGCAGGTCCCACTGATGAGGTGAAAGGGGTATTCTCCTCCATGTGGCTGATCTCCGCCTACATCTCTTATGCGGACGGCATAGGGAATGTGAGAAGGTGGCTGTCTTCGTACACTGTGCTCGCCACGATCGACCTCGAGAGAAAACTCTTTGAAGTCTGTGCGAAAAGCTGTATCATCATTACCTCTCATAGCGACGACGTCAGCGGGGTCCCATCATTGGCCGGAGGTGTGCCGCACCACGCGCGGGCGTCCCTCGAGGCGAGCCAGCCTATGGTAGGGGGCCATGTGGCTGACGAGACGAGGCGGGACGATTTGAAAACCCAATAAACCCAAATGAGGGGTTGAATCTGGCCATATCGCTTCCGCTATCGTCTTCTTCCTCTGTGCCTGTGCTCTGATCTCCCCTGCAACCCGAGAGCTCGTGCTTGGCTTTCTTTCTTCCAGGTCAGTTCTTTGTCCATTCCAGACTTCTCCATCCCTTCTTTTGCTCATGAGATCTCCATCCTGGACCTTGGAGGATGGTTCGAAGAATCGTCCTCCCTCTGAGAGGCACTGTTCCTCTCCTGCACCTTCTCCTTCTCCTCCGCTTGAGTGGTCCACTGACTAAGAGGACCGCGTCTCCCTGGCCCGGCGATGGGTCGCCGATGGAGCCCCATCGAGGGGCCGCCGGTCGGAGGTCGGCACCTCCTCGAGGGTGGAGGGGTCTCCGGAGGGGACCGCCTCCATGGTAACAGGTCTGGATTTGGCAAAAATCCGGGCCCGTTACTAGATTCCCCGGGACGTTGAGCTTTTTCTGCCAACTCCCGACGATAGGGTTATCTCCTTCCGACTCGGTCGGGTGGCCCTTTATGAGATTTGCCTAAAGGCAGGTCTTCGTCCACCTTTTCTGCCCTTTTTCATCAACCTTCTCAACTACTACTCCTTGACCCCATCTCAACTGGTCCCGAACTCCTACCGTGTCATCAGCGCCTTTGTCATTCTCTGCCATCGTCTGGGTGTCACCCCTCGAATCTCTCTTTTCTGATCCTTCTACATCCTCCGGTTTCAGAAGGGTTGGTGGCTGTTCCAGCCCCGACCCAATTGGGTCCTCAAACTTTTTCTTCCCTCTTCAATCAAGGGATGGAAATCCCGATTCTTTTTTGCAAACACTGACCAAGTTAGGCTCCGGCGGGGAGATCCCGACCTTCAAGGGAACGCGAACTCCGCCATCCATCCTGGGGATCGGGAGGCGTCGGGTCAATTGCTGGCTGCCGAAATCCCTCGGTACACCTTGCTCTTGACGGAAGATAATCTCGAGTCGACGGGTCTTATCTTCCACCGGGATAAGCCATCTCCACCCTTAGCCAAAAATTTTTTCTGCTTTTTCCCCCTTTTTTTTTGACTTTGACTGATGTTGCGCAGCTATGAAGATACAGGCAAAGAATCTCCTGAGGGCCACCTCTAAAAAGAGGGCCCGGGAGGGGCCACCCGGAGGCCGGCGAGCTCCAGCCCCAAAATGCCCGACAGCTCAGGCCTCCCCACCACCAGCGCCACAAGACCCCCCGGCTGCTCCAGAAGTTGATCTCACAGCCGACACCCTACCAGAGATGGCAGTGACCGCGAGAGTCCCAATCGAGGAGCCAGTCGCAGATGAGCAGGTAGCGGCGGAGGAGCCCATAGTGGCTGAAGAGCTTCCTGCCCCTGGCAAACCGACCCCGCCGGAGGCTGCCATGGATTGGGGTGAGGGGCCATCAAGGGTCACGAGCCCACCCCCCAAGAGGTCACCTGGGAACAGCCCGCGCGTCGAGCCAGAGACTGCCGAGATGGCTGATCGGAGCCCGGGCCGCCCCGGGACTCCTTGAATGATGGTCGCTAGGCTGAGCGGATCCTTGCCCCGGTTTTTATGCCCGAGATCCTGGAGGACCTTAGCCATCAGAAGGCAAGCACATTCTTCCGGGATTCCTACGCAGCCATCGTCAGGGTAAGCGGTCTTTTCGCCTTTTGCCTTTATCTTTATCTTTTCTTTTTGCTAACCTGGAACTTACGCATGTAGCTCGCACACTCCCTGAAGGCCGCCAGGGATGTGATCCATGGTGGGAAGGCCCTTCTGCGGGAGGCGCAGAAGGAAGCTGAGGACGCTCAGTGCCGCGGGGAGGCGGCCGAAGAGGCGCTGGAGTTGGCCAAAAGCGCCTGGGCAAGTGAAGCTAAGGCCGCTGAGAGCCGAGCGAAGGCCGATGCCAACCGTGTGCGCGCGGCACTCCACCAAATGACGGAGGCCGAGAATCTGTGATGGCCAGAGATCTATACATCTCTGATCTAACCTTAGCCCTCCAGGAGTCCGAGGGTCGAGCGGTTGCAGCGGAGGAGAAGGTGAAGGCCGCGGAGGAAGAGGCGAAGGCCGCGGAGGAAGAGGCGCGAGCGGCGAAGGAAGAGGCATGGGCAGTGAAGGAGGAAGCAAGCCAATTCGGGGAGGAGGCGAGCCGCGCCCGGGAGGCTGAGAGGGTTGCAGTGGCAGCCCTCGCCGCGAAGGAGAAGGCTCGGGCCGCAGAGGTGGAAGCTGCCATCGCGGCCAGGACTGCTGGGATCATAGAAGAGTACAAGGCGTCCGAGCGCTTTACAGATGATTTGGCAGAAGCCTCGGCGGTAGTGTTCCTCGAAGGATTCCAGCATGGGAAGGAGAAAGTGGCCAGGGATTTGAACATTCCCCAGGCCCTAGAAGTTGAGCTAGACCGCTTCTCAGATTTGGTCCCCTCCGACGATGAGCCCGCGCCAGCAGAGCCGTGAGCTTGTATTTTTATTTTTTGCAAGTTCGACGATGTCGGCATTTTGTAATCCCTTCCAATTAATAAGATAATCTTCTTCAAAATACATTGTATATTTGTGACTTACCCTGAATTCGTTGGTTGACAATATGTGGCACCATGGTCCCATTAATCCCGCTAGTGCCAGGGGATAACTCTCAACTCATATGAGCTATTCTGCCTTAGCCATCTAGGACCAAAAATTGGGGCCAGGGAGGATAGGTTTCTTGGGGTTGAAACGCCGGTAGTTAGAGGTTGAGGTAGGCGGGTTCCTCAAGACCATCGGCGCAACGCTTTGCCAGGAGTATGTCGGGACTTGTGCTAAGTAGGCATGTGGATTTTGGTGCCGACGGGGGTCGGACTTTATCTGACCATCGGGACTTTGTGTGCCGTCAGGTGTCGGGCTTTATTCGCAGATGGGTGTCGGGCTTTATGCCTGGCTGGCCCAGGGCTTTAGGTGCCAACGGGTGTCGGGCTTCATGCCTGGCTGGCCCAGGGCTTTAGGTGCCAATGGGTGTCGGGCTTCATGCCTAGCTGGTGCAGGGCTTCAGGTGCCGACGGGTGTCGGGCTTCATGCCTGGCTGGTGTATGGCTTCAGGTGCCGACGGGTGTCGGGCTTCATGCCTGGCTGGCCTAGGGCTTTAGGTGCTGACGGTTGTCGGGATTTATGCCTGGCTGGCCCAGGGCTTTAGGTGCCGATGGGTGTCGGCTTTATGCCTGGCTGGCCCAGGGCTTTAGGTACCGATGGGTGTCGGGCTTTATGCCTGACTGGCCTAGGGTTTTAGGTGCCGATGGGTGTCGGGCTTCATGCCTGGCTGGTGCAGGGCTTCAGGTGCCGACGGGTGTTGGGCTTCATGCCTGGCTAGTGCAGGGTTTCAGGTGTCGACGGGTGTCGGGCTTCATGCCTGGCTGGTGCAGGGCTTCAGGTGCCGACGGGTGTTGGGCTTTATGCCTGGCTGGCCCAGGGCTTTAGGTGCCGACGGGTGTCGGGCTTCATGCCTGGCTGGTGCAGGGCTTTAGGTGCCAACAGGTGTCGGGCTTCATGCCTGGCCGGCCCAGGGCTTTAGGTGCCGATGGGTGTCGGGCTTTATGCTTGGATGGCCCAGGGCTTTAGGTGCCGATGGGTGTCGGGCTTTATGTTGGCTGGCCCAGGGCTTTAGGTGCCAACGGGTGTCAGGCTTTATGCCTGGCTGGCCCAGGGCTTTAGGTGCCGACGGGTGTCGGGCTTCATGCCTGGCTGGTGCAGGGATTTAGGTGCCGACGGGTGTCGGGCTTCATGCCTGGCTGGCCCAGGGCTTTAGGTGCTGACGGGTGTCGGGCTTTATGCTTGGCTGGCCCAGGGCTTTAGGTGCCAACGGGTGTCGGGCTTCATACCTGGCTGGTGCAGGGCTTCAGGTGCCAACGGGTGTCGAGATTCATGCCTGGCTGGTGCAGGGCTTCAGGTGCCGATAGGTGTCGGGCTTTATGCCTGGCTGGCCTAGGGCTTTAGGTGCCGATGGGTGTCGGGCTTTATGCCTGGCTGGTGCAGGGCTTCAGGTGCCGACGGGTGTCGGGCTTAATGCCTGGCTGGCCCAGGGCTTTAGGTGCCGACGGGTATCGGGCTTTATGCCTGGCTGGCCCAGGGCTTTAGGTGCCGATGGGTGTCGGGCTTCATGCCTGGCTGGTGCAGGGCTTTAGGTGCCGATGGGTGTTGGGCTTCATGCCTGGCTGGTGCAACGCTTCCGGTGCCGACGGGTGTCGGACTTCATTACTGGCTGGTGCAGGGCTTCAGGTGCCGACAGGTTCATGCCTGGCTGGTGCAAGGCTTCAGGTGCCGACGGGTGTCAGGCTTCATGCCTGGCTGGCCCAGGGCTTTAGGTGCCGATGGGTGTCGGGCTTTATGCCTGGCTGGCCCAAGGCTTTAGTGCCGACGAGTGTCGGGCTTCATGCCTGGCTGGTGCAGGGCTTCAGATGCCGATGGGTGTCGGGCTTTATGCCTGGCTGGTGCAGGGCTTTAGGTGCCGATGGGTGTCGGGCTTCATGCCTGGCTGGCCCAGGGCTTTTTGTACCAACCGGGGTCGGGCTTCATGCCTAGCTGGCCCAGGGCTTTAGGTGCCGACGGGTGTTGGGCTTTATGCCTGGCTGGCCCAGGGCTTTAGGTACCAATGGGTGTCTGGCTTTATGCCTGGCTGGTGCAGGGCTTCAGGTGCCGACGGGTGTCGGGCTTCATGCCTGGCTGGCCCAGGGCTTTAGGTGCCGACGGGTGTTGGGCTTTATGCCTGGCTGGCCCAGGGCTTTAGGTGCCGACGGGTGTCGGGCTTCATGCCTGGCTGGTGCAGGGCTTTTGGTGCCGACAGGTGTCGGGCTTCATGCCTGGCTGGTCCAGGGCTTTAGGTGAAAAGATCTCAAGAGCTAAAATCGAAATTTGTTAATATAAAATGAGGGGTGAAAACCCAAGTGAATACAGGCATGATACTTGATGTGAGAGGACGAATACGTTACTGATAGTACTGGCGAAGGTTATCTGCATTCCATGTCCTAGGGAGTGGCTTCCCATCGAGCTCCTCAATCTTGTAAGCTCCGTGGTGAAGTGTCTCGGCGATCCGATAAGGTCCTTCCCAATTTGGAGCTAGCTTGCCTCCCTCTGCTGGCTTCGAGATCTCAGCCCATCGAAGGATCAGGTCTCCTGGCAGGAAAGTCCTGGGGCGCACACGGGCGTTGTAATATTTGGCGGCCCATTACCGGTAGACCGCCATCCGAAGTCGTGCTCGGTCTCGCACTTCCTCCAACAGGTCGAGGTTGGCTCGCAGCTGGTCTGGGTTGCACCACCCCCGGGATAGATGGATTCGGCTCGGGCTACTGCATGGCCGCCTGTTGGTGCTGCAGGCCCTGAACCGCCGCCACCAAAGATTGGACTTGCATGGCCAGGGCAATGAATCGACCTTCTTGGAGCTATTGTAGAGCAGGCGCGGGAACATCGACCTGAGGAGCAGAAGGCTCAGCCCTCCGGGGGTGCAGTGGCTCCGGAATACTGGCTGCGAGAGCTGGGGGGGCCTCCGCGGGTGGATCGGCCCTGCAGCGCTGCCCCCCAGCGCAACTGGCTGAAACTCCCTTCGTTCGGGTCGTCACCATAGCTTCAAGAGCTTGAAGGGAGGGAAAGTAGACTACTGGTTCGATATCTTTCTCTTTCTTCCCCCTACCTGGCGTGCCAATCTGATGATGCCAAGTCACCTTCTTCAAACGTCGGGGAAGATGGACGTCCTTCTCTTCGGACCCCTGCAAGAAAAGTCCCCGGAGACCGGTTGTTCCGGTGGGGACCCTCCGACGCTCAAGTCAGTTACTTGGGCTCAGACAAGAACCGCTCAGCGGAAATGAGCTGAGACAGTTAGGGTTTTGCTAGGAGGAAGAAAGCTAGAAAACCAGAGTTCGGATCCTTACAGCGCGGGCGTGCATTTTTATACCTGTCCGAATATCCCATCTTACTGTTCCGAAAGATTATCGTCGTACCATCACTATGCACGCCGGAGGCGTCCTGCGATACCTGTCAACAAGGTGTTACACGTGTCTAACAAACGCGGTTGTATTTGGTGTGCGTCGTTGCTTGACGCGACCGCGCACAGTGCAAGTGGTAGTGAGTCGTACTCCGTAACGGGACACAGTCACACACAGGAACATGCAGTGCACCATACGTCGTTATGAGGCATGGCCGCAAGCAACCACGGGCGCATGGAAAGTCACGTGGGCGCGTCAGGTGGTCCGGAGCTGTCATTTGGTTCGAAGGCTGGTCCGCGTGCTAACTGTTGATGATACCTGCGCACCCCAAGACCGGAGGGGGACTCAGGATCGAGATACGATGATCCCACCCCGAGATCGGGGCCTCCGGTCTTGGGATCGAGAAACGATGATCCCACCCCAAGACCGGAGGGGGTTCCGTTTACCTCATTCCATTGGAACCGGCGCTGGAGGCCGTTGCTGAAGGCCGTCGCTGGAGGCCGGCGTTGGAGGCCGGAGCCAAAGGCCGTCGCTGGAGGCCGGGATGAGATAATGCTGATGCACCCCGAGAACCCCCCATGAGATAATGCTGATGCACCCCGAGACCGGGGGGGGTCTCGGGGATGAGATAATGCTGGTGCACCCAGAGACCGAAGGGGGGTCTCGAGGTCGAGATATGGTTGTCTCACCCTAAGACTGGTTGGGGTCTCGGGGGTGAGATAATGCTGGTGCACCCCGAGACCGAAAGGGGGTCTCAAGGTCGAGAGATAATGATCTCACCCCGAGACCGGTGCGGGTCTCGGGGGTGAGATAATGCTGGTACACCCCAAGACCGGAAGGGGGTCTCGGGGTCGAGATATAATGATCTCACCCTGAGACCGGTGGGGGTCTCGGGGGTGAGATAATGCTAGTGCACCCCGAGACCGAAGGGGGGTCTCGGGGTCGAGATATAATGATCTCACCCTGAGACCGGTGGGGGTCTCGGGGGTAAGATAATGCTGGTGCACCCCGAGACCGGAAGGGGTTCTCGGGGTCGAGATATGGTGGTCTCACCCCGAGACCGGTAGGGGTCTCGGGGGTGAGATAATGCTGGTGCACCCCGAGACCGAAGGGGGGTCTCGCGGTCGAGATATGGTAGTCTCACCCCGAGACCGGTGGGGGTCTCGGGGGTGAGATAATGCTGGTGTACCCCGAGACCGGAAGGAGGTCTCAGGATCGAGAGATAATGATCTCACGCCGAGACCGGTGGGGGTCTCAGGGGTGAGATAATGTTGGTGCACCCCGAGACCGAAAGGGGGTCTCGGGGTCGAGGTATGGTGATCTCCGTTAGCTGCTGTTACCTTTTATGCTAACGATGCAGGATCAGTCATATCACGATCATTTTAAGACACCATGTGAAGAATGTTTTGTACTCATCCGACAAACAATAATGCTGGTCTAATATTATCTACGATAAAAATTTTATGCTTGAAATAAATGAAAAAAATCCTTCTGTCACACGTGCAGCACGATGGCATTGGCTTTATTACTTTGTTGTTGTGAGATATTATTTTTTGTACGAGACATGACGAATCTTTTGCACATGAAAAAGCAAAGTTATCAAATTCATTTCAAATTATATTTTATTTTACTTATAAAATAAAATATTTTGATGCTTTATTTAATATATATATATATATAATAAAAAATTTATTCATAATTTATATTTTTTATAATAATAATAATAATATAAAAATAAAGAGTTTGAGCTTTTGAAAGGTGTGATTCGTGCGATCGAAAAAAAAGTAGAATAATTAGGATTTTTTTAATATAATATAATATATATATATATATATATATTTAAATGATCCTGAAAGGTTTAACAATTCACAAATTGATCCCTGAAATATAGAAATACGCCGAAACACACCGAAATAACCGAAAAATCTTCGGAAGCAAAATATAGGGCTTATCTTTTCGAATAAGCCATCAAAACGAAATGTTTCGGACGAAACGACTGAAACGAAACGAAATTGATAACTTTGTGAAAAAGTCTTTTTGTATCATCTTCGATACAAAAAGTGTGCATTGGGCATGCTCATACGTGCGAAATGCATTATGATCCATTGGGCCATGGCACGAATGAATTATGATATGTGCGTCCGTATGAACGCATGACCAATAGCCATGTTCGATGCATGCCTTGTCGTTCCTTTGCACATATCCACTACAATCCGCATGTAATGCATGAGGCATGGATGGCGCGCATATTCGGAGGCCCATGATGAGCTAAAAATCAGTAAAACCAGTCGCGTAACACAAAAAAAAAGAGCATTTTTGGCTATGAGTAGGGGTGCAACTTGGGCCGAGTTCAACCCGAACCCGGCCCGTCGAACCGATTTATAGCAGTGTTTAAACTCATATTGTTTGCCCAATCTGAACCCAAAAGACCCGGGTTTAACCCGGCCCAATTTGCAATTGACCCGGGTTAGGGTTGACCGCAACCCAAACCCGAGGGTTACCCGAATGGGGGTAGTTTATCAGCATTAGAATTTTGGCGGCATTGAAGGCGCTAATCGAGTCGGACGAGATGATCAACTTGAGGGCGAGGAGGGCAAGACTATCGGTCGCAGGCGAGAAAAAGGACAAACATAAAGGTGGACCACCCGTACATTTCGTTTCACATTTCGTCTCCTTCTTTTCTTTGTTTACGACACCTCCTCCTCTTCTTTTTTTTTTCAGTTAAGACCTTTTTTTTAATACAGTGTTAAAGCCCCGAGTCCAGCTTATGCGTTAGGTAAGGGATTTTTTTTGTCTTTGGGATCCATAATTCGGTGTTTATTTACTTTAGAAAAAACTTTTTTTTTTTCTCGTCAACCCGAATTTCAACCTCAAACTCAATTCGAACCCGATTTTTAAAAATAGAATTAGAATTGAAGTTTTACAAATAGGATTAGAATTAGAATTAAAATTGATATTTTATAAATAAAATTAAAATTAAGATTAAAAAAATTTAAGTTTTATGAGTCTAGTTGCATCCATAGCTACGAGCGCATCTACGGAGGTCTGTCACGAGATAGAATCAGTCAAATCAGCCACGTAAAAATTCCTTGTTGGCAACGACGTTGACATCACCGGTTGGCCACGTGCGTGACGTGCCGGTGAAAAAAAAGGAAAAATAAATGACCCGCTGAAGTTTTCAGCCCATATAATCAGACTGGATCTGATTTTAAGAGCTTATCTAATTATTAAGTTAGGCCCCACCCGAGTTGAAAAAAAATTTAGATCAGAGATTTGACCTTATATATTTAAAAAGCAACTGGTTTAACCAGGTAAATGTTATTGACGTTGATATATTTAATATGCATTTATTTTTAATGGGCTGGAGTTGGGTCGGACTTGTGCTTTTAGAGATTCCCGTCGAGTCAACCCAGACCAATTATAACTGACCCAAGTTCTGCCCTATTGGAAGAAGGAAATATTGAATAGTTTTTCTATTGCATTGTAAACGGAAGAATTACATAATATTTATAGAAGCAAATATGGAAACCAGCAACAATAAGTAAACATAATTCCGTAGATAACAATTTCCAAAAAAAAACTCCAAGTCCAAGATGAGCTTGGGATACGAAGAGTCTCTTCAATTTCCAATGGCTTGGGATACGAAGAGCCTTTTCAATTTCCAACAGCCTCCCTTAGACCGAGGTCATCTTGACTATGCCGATCAGTCTCTTGAGTTTGAGGAAGGAATCTGACTTCAACGGCTTAGTGAACATATCAGCCACTTGGTCTTCCGTCTTGCAATACTGCAGCACAATCTCCTCAGATTTCACCAGATCTCGAATGAAGTGTACTTTATATCAATGTGCTTGCTTCTTCCATGGAAGACTGGATTCTTTGCAAGGGCAATTGCTGACTTGTTATCACAATAAATCATCGTCGAATGCTTCTGCTTATGCTGTAACTCAGCAAGCATCGAACGCAACCAAATTGCTTGAGTAGCACAATAAGCCGCTGCTATATATTCCGCTTCAGCACTGGACAAAGCAACCACCTGCTGCTTCTTTGAAGATCAGGAAAAAATTTTATTTCCTAGAGAGAAAACATACCCGGAAGTACTCTTTCTTTCTCCAATATCACCTCCCCAATCACTGTCTGTATATCCTACAAGTTGAAAAACATTAGAAGCAGTATAGAATACACCATCATTTATAGTACCTTTAATGTATCGTAGAATTCTTTTTGCCGCCTGCAAATGTGATTGTCTAGGAATCTCCATAAATCTGCTTATCATTCCAACACTAAAAACAAGATCTGGCCTGGTAGAAGTCAAATATCTCAGACTCCCTACTAGCCTCTTGAAATAACTAGGATCGACTTCGGAACCACTTCCGTCTTTTGTCAACTTCAATCTGTCCTCCATGGGAGTGCTAATTGGTTTACAAGTAGCCATCTTAAAACGCTCAAGAATATCCTTGGCATACTTTTGTTGACAAATAAAAATACCATCCTCCGATTGTGTAACTTCTAGGCCGAGAAAATAATACATCAGACCCATGTCCGCCATCTCGAACTCATGAGTCATAGCCTCCCTGAAGTCACAAATCATCTCTTGACAATCTCCAGTAAATATGAGATCATCGACATATAAGCAAACAATGAGCATCTCACCATTCAAGCCAATTTTTACATATAAAGTATGCTCATAAGGACACCTAGTAAAACCGTGATTCAGAAAATAAGAATCAATTCTGGTATACCATGCTCGTGGGGCTTGCTTAAGGCCGTAAAGAGCTTTCTTCAATTTGTAGACAAAGCCCTCTTGTCCTTTCTTGACATAACCCTCAGGTTGATCCACATACACCCCTCCTCAAGTACGCCATTGAGAAATGCGGACTTAACATCCATTTGATGTATTTTCCAGCATCTTTGAGCAGCTAAAGCAAAAATCATATGAATAGTATCCATCCTCGCAACCGGAGCAAATACCTCAAAATAGTCAATCCCGGGTTTTTGTTTGTAACCCTTGACTACAAGCCGAGCCTTCAACCGATCAACATCACCATTAGGCTTGTACTTGATCTTATAGACCCACTTTACGCCGATGGACTTCTTGCCTTCTGGAAGAGAAGTGAGCTCCCATGTATCATTTTTCTCGATTGCATGGATCTCATCATCCATCGCACGAACCCAATCATCATCTTGGGAAGCCTCCTGAAACTTTGTGGGATGACAATCTGCAAAAAGAGCAAAATTGATAATTTCTTCATCAGAGGGATCATCATCTTTTGACAAAATGCAATCCCTTAAACGAGTTGGCAAAACTCGTTCTCGCCGTGGACGTGAGGAACTTTCAGTAAGATGTTCGACAGGATTTGATGAAGTAACTGCTGTTGTAGTCCCTGCTATCGAACCTATTTCCATCGAAGCTGCTATGGTTCAGATTGACTATCTGAATCGGGCTGAACCGTCTCCTCCTCATCTAGGACGAAGCGAAACTGCTTCTTGTCTTCTGAGTTCCAAGTCCACTCTCCTTCCTGGTCGAAGGTAACATCTCGACTGATAATGACCTTTTTTGTTACTGGATTATACAATCGATATCCCTTTGTCTCATTGCTGTAACCGAAGAAGATGCACTTCTCGCTCTTCTCATCAAGCTTCTTACGTAGCTCATTTGGCACATGGGCATAAGCAATACACCCAAACACACGAAGATGCAGAACTGAAGGGATTCGACCACTCCATACCTCCGTTGGTGTCTTGAACTCAAGACCTTTAGTGGGACATCTGTTCAACAAATAAATAGCACAAGCAACCGCCTCCGCCCAGAAATGCTTTGGCAAATGTTTAGAATGAAGCATAGTACGTACCATATCGACAATAGTGCGGTTTTTCCTTTCTGCTACTCCGTTCTGTTGAGGAGTATACCGTGCTGTCAATTGATGCTTGATGCCGCATTGCTTGAAGAAACCATCACCAACCAAATATTCTGTGCCACGATCAGTTCGGAGAATCCGAATTTTGTGCCCACTTTGGTTTTCAACATAGGCTTTAAACTCTTTGAAAGCATCGATGGCGTCGGACTTCTGCTTCAAGAAATAAACCCATGTTTTTTTGCTAAAGTCATCGATGAAGGTAACAAAATACCTGTACCTCAATTCGATGATTCACCGAGCGGTCCGCAGAGATCGGAGTGAACTAACTCTAATGGCTTCAACGCTCTCCATGATTGTCCTGAAGGGAAGCTTGCTCTAGATTTCTTCCCAATGACGCATGGTTCGCAGATCTCCTTTGGAGAAAAAATTTCGGACATACATCGCACCATCTTCTTTCGACACAATAGCTTCAAGCTGTCGAAATTCACATGTTCGAACCGCTTGTGCCAAAGCCATGAAGAATCTTGCACCGAGGCACTAAAACACGATGTAGCATAATTAATATACAAAGGAAAAAGGCGATTTTGAGCCATTTTTACCTTCGCAATCAATCCTCCTTTGCCATCATGAATCATGCAAACCTCATCCTTGATGATTATGTGATAGCCTCGCTCGGACAACTGTCCTATGCTCAGGAGATTCTCTCGAAGGCCAGGAACATAATGGATGTTGGAAATGGTTGAAACCGATCCATCTTTCATCTTGATTTTAATGCTTCCCTTTCCCATGATAGGAAATTTTGTATCATTCCCGAACCTCACCTCCGAACGAAAGGTGTCATCAAAATGTGAGAATAACTTCTTTTCACCACACATGTGATTACTGCATCCAGTGTCTAAGTACCAAACATTCTTATGGTTCTCCACCGAAGCATCACACGTGAATAAAAGAGCATTATCATGCTCATCATCAAATCTGTCGACAGAACTTGCTACTTTAGCATGAAACTTTTGACCAACAGATCTTTTGTTTCGACACTCAGATTTATAATGCCCATACTTTTTACAATTAAAACATTGAATATGGGACTTATCTTTTTGTTGTCGAGGTTGCTTCTCCTGCCGCCTTTTATCTTTCATTTGAGTAGAAAGATTCTTCTTGTCATCAGGCAACACCAACTGGCTTTGAAGAGCCTCCTCCACCGTCTTGGCCTCCACCGTCTTGGACTTCTCCTTGAGTCGTTGCTCATGCATTTGTAGAGAGCCAACCAACTCATCCACGGTCAAAACAGAGAGGTCACGTGACTCTTCGATGGAAGTTACAATATATTCAAACTGTAACGTTAGCATCCGAAGGATCTTCTCGACAATAAGTTGATCACCAATAGTCTCACCATTGGCCTTCATTTGATTGACAAGAGTCAAGACCCGTAAGAAATAGTCGGAAATGGACTCCGACTTTTCCATCTGAAGGAGCTTATATTGTCGACGAAGAGTCTGAAGCCGAACCTTTTGGACCTTCTCAACACCTTTGTAAATTTTGATGAGAGTATCCCATGCTTCCTTTGCCGTCTTCGAATTCGCCACTTTTTCAAATATTGACGAATCTATCGCTTGAAAGATGTAAAAGAGAGCCTTACGATCTTTCTTACGATTTTCTTTTGTTGTCTTCTGCTCCTCCATTGTCGAATATGCCGTTGCTCCCGGCTCGACGAATCCTTCTTCAATAATCTCGGTCAGCTCCTGAAAACCGAACAGCACCTCCATCTGGATCTTCCAATGCTCAAATTCTTTCCATCAAACCTTGGGAGTTGAGGTTGGACATTTCCATCAAACCTTGGGAGTTGAGGTTGGACATTCCCGGCACTACTCACAGAAGCTATCTTATCCGAGAACAACTTAGCCAACCAGGCTCTGATACCAGATGTTGGAAGAAGGAAATATTGAATAGTTTTTCTATTGCATTGTAAACGGAAGGATTACATAATATTTATAGACCCTTAAAGAAACAGAATAATTAAAGCAAATATGGAAACCAGCAACAATAAGTAAACATAATTCCCTAGATAACAATTTCAAAAAAAAACTCCAAGTCCAAGATGAGCTTGGGATACGAAGAGTCTCTTCAATTTCCAATGGCTTGGGATACGAAGAGTCTTTTCAATTTCCAACATGCCCTGACCTGGCTCAACCACTTGGACCCTCTTTCTTCTCTTTGGCTCGGCTGAAGCTTGGTTTGGCTCGGCTCAGGGCCACCCTTAGCTACAAGAGAGCACAACTATGGTTCAGCATGGATGGTAATATTTCGCCAGTGAATTTACATAAAAGGGAAATCATCCACATAAAAAAAGAAAAAAATGTTCGTGGCTATGTGAGGACGGACTCAAGCTTGCATTGGGAAAGGCACGTAGCCACCATCGCCATAATAAAAAGGGCCACGGATACAGTCAATAAATAAATAAATTTAAAAGTTATTATATTTTACAGTATTTTAATTCGTTAGAAGCTAACTATTTCTTTCGGAAGGCATCCAACGAGCACATAGATGTACGTTCTGAGCAAATCAGCCCGCCGTTCAGACTTGACATAGAGCATATAGTTTGGTCAAGTATTAATCTTTCTTTGGATTCACTATATAATTCAGTATTAATCTTTTTTTTGGACCGACTACATACATATACATAACATTCAGATCCTTTATGAATCATCTACACAAAAGATGTCATGTTAGTGATATTTTATTTCAATTAGTTCAATTTAAAATGATAAATAAATTTATTATGTATAAAAATATTATTATTTGAATTTAATTAAGATATATCATTTTATAGTTCCAATTCATATCAAAAATAATTTTTTTATTTTAAAATTATTTTTATAATAAAAAATAATTTATTTTAATGAATAAAACTTTGATTTATGACTCAACATTCTGGCCCCTTATCCCTTTATTTATTTATATCAGCAAAATATCAAAATATGAAAAAAATTGAAATACGAAGAGCCGCTTGCTTGGTAACGCATTTCCTAAAAATACGACATCCGAGCGTTCACTCCCCCACGATTTCCGTTGCCAAAGTGACCCATACATAAAATGCCAATTAATACATTTAATACATTAAATGCATTAAAAATTTATTTATTTATTTATGTCAGCAAAATATTAAAATATAAAAAAATTGAAATACAAAAGCCGGTTGCTTCCTAAAAAATACGACATCCGAGAGTTCACTCTCCCACGATTTCCGTTGCACTCATGCATAGAATGTCAATTAATGCATTTAATGCATTAAATGCATTAAAACAAACAATTCCCCGTTGCCAAGATGAACCCATGTATAAAATGCCAATTGATGCATTTAATGCATTAAATGCATTAAAAAAATAATGCCATGCTTACACACCTCCAACGCCCCAGTGCTATCGTGTGCAAGAATCCTATTTAAAGCCTCCGGGGGAAGAAGATTATTTTAATTTTGTACAACCAGGATACCAGCGCCAGATTTCCGATCCTTTATGTCGCTTTGGACGGTAATCCTTATCCCCAATCCCCGCGAGCTATAAAAAGGCAAATCGGGGGCAAATCGGCATATCGCAAATCACCATCTTCGTTCATTCCACCATCTTCGTTCATTCCACCATGGTTTACTGACTGGCCCAAATCGAGCCACTTGGGCCTTTGATAACTTCTGGTTCGATTTGGATCTCAAGGATAGGAATTCCAATCCTTTTTCGGACGGTAAAGTCGACGGCTTCAACCGCTGCCGGATCCATGGGATTCTTACGACCTCGCCAATGTCTACGACGAGCCCTTGTTCGACAGCGTCGACGGCCAGTATGGTTCCGTGACGGTGAACTACGCGGTGTTGAGCAAAGCGGCAGAGGCCAAAGTGGAGGTTACGCTCATAAAGGGAAAGGGAGATCGGAAAACCCGGCCGCTGTTTACGGAAGTCTCACGGCTCACAATAGCATAGGTGAAAGCGAGCTCTTCGGAAGGCATCCAACGAGCACATAGATGTACGTCCTGGGCAGATCATCCCGCTGTCGAGATCCGTTGTAGCTGTGCCATTGGACTCCTCCCTCATGGTTCGGGCGGATCTCTATGATCACGATGAGATCGCCAAGGGCACTGCAGAGTTCCCTGCTCAACTCGCAACCTCATCTGAGAAGTTTATTAATGGAAAGTACGGCCAGATCCGAGTGAGGGTCTCCTATGCTTGAGATGTCTACTAAGATCATATATATGCTAGTCTTGTGCTGGACTTTGTTCCGTGCTATTATATTACTTTGTTCCATAGCATCGCATTGTATGTTTTGCTTCCTAAGCTTGAATATTATGAATAAAAGAAATCTAATTGATGTGGCTGATGTAGCCACAAGGGTAATTTCGATAAAATCAAAACATTAGTGCGTTTCCAAGCCCGCCGAGTCGGCCCCGACCATTCCTGATCGGCCCCTCTCGTCCCCGGTGTCTCCAAGTCCACCGAGCCAGCCCCGACCATTCCTGGTTGGCCCCTCTCGGCCTCGGCGTCTCCAAGCCCGCCTCGGCGTCTCCAAGCCCGCCGAGCCGGCCCCGACCATTCCTGGTCGGCCCCTCTCGGCCTCGGCATCTCCAAGCCCGCCGAGCCGGCCCCGGCCTCGGTGTCTCCAAGCCCGCCGAGCCGGCCCCAACATCTCTAAGCCCACCGAGCCGGCCCCAACCATTCTGGTCGGCCCCTCTTGGCCCCGGCGTCTCCAAGCCCACCGAGCCGGCCCCACCATTCTTGATCGGCCCCTCTCGGCCCCGGCGTCTCCAAGCCCACCGAGCCGGCCCCGACCATTCTTGGTCGGCCCCTCTCGGCCCCGCTCCAAGCCCACCGAGCCGGCCCCGACCATTCATGGTCGGCCCCTCTCGTATCCAAGCCCACCGAGCCGGCCCCGACGTCTCCAAGCTCGCCGAGTCGGCCCCGACCATTCCTGGTCGGCCCCGGCGTCTCCAAGCTCGCCGAGTCGGCCCCGGCGTCTCCAAGCCTGCCGAGTCAGCCCCGACCATTCCTAGTCGGCCCCTCTCATCCCCGGCGTCTCCAAACCCGCCGAGCCAGCCCCGACCATTTCTGGTCGGCCCCGCCCCGGCACGTCCTAGTCGGCGAGGCTGGCCTCGGCCACCCCTGGCCGACCCAGCTAAGGCTCGGCTCCCTCGGGAGAGTCGAGACTTCCCGGTTTCCCAAATCTGCCCCAACATGGCCCTGGTAGCTCGGGACGCTACCTCTCTGACCCGCGCCGCATGACAACGCCAGATCCAACTACCCACTGGCCACGCTGATGGGACTGGACACAACTACCCAGTAGCCCCACTGGCTGATGGGACTTAGCCCACCAACAGCCGTTTTCTTCCTTTCCGATGGGACATGACCCACCAACCAGCGCAGATTCATACAACTTCCAAGAACTCCGCGGACATTCCTTCTTTACGGAATCCCACATGATCATGCCAGGGTCAACCCCTATAAAAGGTGAATCCATTCAATAATCAGGTATGCATGATAACCCCAAAAAAATTGCTATCCTAAGGCCCAGAGAGGAATCCCTCCTCCCCGGGAACACCTTTTTCATCTAAAAAGAGCACATTCGAGCTCCTCTTCTGCTGTGACCTCAATTGCTAACTTGGGCGTCGGAGGGTCCCACAGGAGAATCTTCTCCGGTCCTAGGACTTTTTTGCAGGCAACATGGTGAAGCGAAGGTTCGAGAATCAGTCTGTTCCCGATGTTCAGGACCAGTGATTGGGCGTCATCAGATTGGCGCGCCAGGTAGGGGGAGTTGGTGTAGGACGCAGCAAGTATCTCAGGGCCTCCCTGTGCTACATCTCGATAAACTCTACTCCCTCCTCTCTTCTCTCCTTGAAGCCATGGTGGTCACACGAGCTCAAGACGCTTTCATTAGCTGTCCAGCGGGGCTTCCCCGCCAGTTAGGCAGCAGGAGGCCAACCCCCCTGCTGCCGATCCTCCAATCACCTGCCCCCACCATCAGACGCAGCTGTTCAGACTGCGGAGCGACTAGCGACCCTCTCCCAACAAGTCCAAACTCTCACTCTTATAGTCCATGGGCTCCAGCAGCAGCAGTCCATGGCCACTTAGCACCAAACCGCTCCCCCGCCAGTCAGCAGTCGGTGAGGGGAGGTTCTCCACGACGGGAGGCCGGTCGATGGGAGGTCGGTCGGCGGGAGGCCAGTCGTCGCCCAGCTTCCCCTAGGAAGCCTCGCCGCGAATTCCCTCCTGGGCTGCGTCATCAAGAGGAGCCAAAGCAGAAGTCCCGACTCCCGTCTCCTCCTTCATCTTTTTCTTCTTCTTCTTCCTCCTCCGAGCCATCTTGGAGGGCCCCAACAATCAGCCGACAGGCGGAGGAGCGCCTAAAGGAGTACAATAGGCGGCTGGATGAGCTCGCTAGAAAATCAATCATCAGCCGGAGGAAGAGTTCGACACCCGTCCTCCTTACACCCACCGGATATTAGAGGAGCATGTCCCCTCCAGATTTCGCTTCCCCCAGGTGGACCCGTACGATGGTACGACAGATCCTCTCGACCATCTCAAGAGTTATAAAGCAATGATGCATGTCCAAGGCGCTTCAGACGCCCTTCTCTGCAAGGCCTTTCCCGTCACTCTGCGGAAGGCCGCTCGCGCGTGGCACTCGCGCTTGTCCCCTCACAGCATCGACTCCTTTCGAGAACTGGAGAAGGCCTTCTTGGCACATTTTGTCGCCTGCGATGAATTCCATGGGTAGCAGATAGCCTCTTCTCCGTGCGCCAGAAGGAGGAGAGTTGCTGTAGGACTTTGTGTCCCGGTTCAAGGCTGTCGCCCTCGAGGTCTACCATCTCGATGACGCGGTAGCAACATTGGCATCGAAGCGGGGACTCCTCCCGTCCCGCTTCACCTTTTCTTTGGATAAAAAGCCCCCGAGCTCTTATTCCGACCTCCTTCTCCGGGCTCAAAAGTACATCCATGCGGATGAAGCCGACTTCACCCACCGAGAATCTTCAAGGAGCTCCAGCCACAAGCCCGCTCGCCCTAAGCCAAGTGGGCCCCCTCGACACCGGCGAGCTGATCCGCCTCGCCGATCCGATAACATGCGTAGAAGCCCTGTCCCCGACGAGAGCAAGCTCACACCTCTTCTCGCCCCTCGATCTCACATTCTGATGGAGATCGAAGGCGAGCCTTACCTCCAGCACCCTCCTCTCATGAAGAAAGGTCCTCCCCGCGACAAAAGTTGCTACTGCCGATTCCACCGGGATTATGGCCATGACACTGACAGCTGCTATAGCTTGAAGCGGGCCATCGAGGAGCTCATTCAGCGGGGCTACCTCGGCAAGTATGTTCAGAAGGCGCAACAGCCGCTGCCGGCCCTCACGGGGCCTCCGCTTATTCAGGCCCCCGTCGATAATGCCCTCACAGAGCGGACGATCGGAATGGTATCCTAGGGGTCAGCCTCCGCATCTAAGCGGCCGAGGGGGAGAAGGCGCTGAGTAATGTAATTCCTGGGGGGGGTCTGCTGTCGTAGAAAATGTCAACAATGAAGGCGTCGTTGTCTCTATGACGATCGCCAAGCACCCTATAAAAAGGATATTAGTTGATAGTGGCAGCTCAGCTGACATCCTTACTTATGACGCTTTTGTTCGGATGGGATTATCTTTAGACTCCCTTCAACATGTGGCATCCCTATTGGTCGGGTTCACTGGGGACTCTGTAAGGGTTGAAGGTGAAATACTTTTGCCTGTGACAGCCGGAACGCTGCCATACCAACGCACAATGATCATGAAATTCCTGGTTGTGAGGGTTCCCTTGGCGTACAATGCCATTCTTGGGCGTCTAGGTTTGAACCTTTTGGACGCAGTTATCTCCATCCGGCGTTTACTGGTGCAGTTCCCCACTAGTGAAGGAGTCGGAGAGATACGCGGTGAGGTCAGCCCAGTCCTGCCCTGTTATCACGCGGCATCAAGTCCTCTGGAAGCTGAACCAGCTTTTGAAGCATCCGACCCCAGAGACTCTAACAAGGGAGGGGGACCAGCTGAACACCTTTTAACCTTCCCTCTTGGAGATGACCCGGCAAGGACCGTCCATGTTGGCGGACTCCTTCCCCCAGAAGATCGGGAGCATCTCTTAGCCTTTTTGCGGGCTAATTCAGACATTTTTGCTTGGTCAGCATTTGATATACCCGGCATCCCTCCGGAAGTGATCACTCATAAGCTCAACATTGACCCGCTGCACCGTCCAATCCACCAAAAGAAGAGAAGCTTTGCTCCTGATCGACAAAAGGCTATTGATGAGGAAGTCAATAAGCTACTCAGTGCCGGCCACATCCGGGAGGCACACTACCCTACTTGGCTGGCTAATATGGTCATGGTGCGTAAGGCAAATGGGAGCTAGAGGATTTGCATAGACTTCACCAACCTCAACAAGGCTTGTCCAAAAGATAGCTTTTTCCTGCCAAAGATTGATCAGTTGGTGGATTCCACCTCTGGGCATGATAAACGCATAAATAATTATCATTAAACCTATTAATTAATAATTTAACGTATCTATTATTATTTATTATTTTAATATTTTATATAATATTTTAGATAAAACCTTATCAATTTAAAGAGCTCGATTTTAGGGATTTAACGACGCAAACAGCACTCGAATCGGACTTAAAACGAGCTTGGAATTGATTTTATAAGGATTTAGCACGGATTTCAAAGCAAAAACGGCAAACACGTTGCCGACTTCATCGTTTTCTTTGGGATTTTTCTCCGCGCCGCTCGTTGCCTCTGCGTCGTCTCTATTTTGATCCCGTTGCTTCGCCGCATCTTCTCCGCATCCGGACCTCTACAAATAACAGCAGAGAAGCATCGTTTGGAAGGGGAAAGTCCGTGGAGGCGCTGCATCAAGGGTTCATGAAGCAGTCATCCGCTTGTCCGAGGCTCTGTTCCGTGGCTTGAAGGATACAAGGTACCCTGTCTCTCATCTCTTCAGCTCCACCTTTGCCTCCCCTCTTCCTAATTCTCCTTTGAATTCCATGTTCGAAGTTGCAATCAGATTTATTCATTAAAAAGAATTGATTCAAAACATTTCTTATGGACACATAGGTGATGATGAAGGACAAAATTGTTATTGTGTTAATATTCGTGTATGCGTCAAAAAGGTCAGGATCGTTTTTGATTTTCACCCGCCAGATGCCGTGTTTAGAAAAGGACAAAGTCTCTCCATCTCGGTGGGACCGAGCCATCTCTCCATCATGCTACTTCCTCATCTCGGCAAACGCCAAAGCATTCTCATGCCTCGGCAGGGCTAGAATAGCCAAAAGTCAAATATGACCCTTCGGCCACGTCAGCTCTCGTAACCTCGAAAGGAAATCAAGAATTTTACTGCACATTTTGCACAAGACTTACCACCAGCACACCAAGTTTTAGAACTTAAATACACTCACAGAAAACATGAAAATTCCTAAGATTTGCTGTTGTTTCTAGATTTTTGGATTAGGGTTTGCATATCATTCATTTGCATTAAACTACTCTTAAGGGCTCTCATTGTTGTCAGATAAGGAAGGGATTGAGACCCCTTCCTTGGCCCAAAATAACCACCCGTACATTCCGAACCCAAGCCTCTAATATTTGGATTAGGGTTTGCATACCATTCATTTGCATTAAACAACTCTTAAGGGCTCTCATTGTTGTCAGATAAAGAAGGGATTAAGACCCCTTCCTTGGCCCAAAATAACCACCCGTACATTCCAAACCCAAGCCTCTAATCTAAAAGTGAGTAGCAACTTAACTGATATTTGCCCTAGAGGGCTAGAGACACCAACAGTAGGTCTAGTATATTGGAGGAGACTAGTACGACTCAATCTGGCATGTGCTCTGAAACTGGTGTCTAGAAGGGGGGGTCAAATATCAAACGACTTAAGCGGAGTGTCGAGGTTACTCTAATTAGGCCCCTACAATTTATAGGAAGAACCTTTCCCTCCTTCCACCTGTCCCAACTAGCCAATTGAAGAGTTACTGTTAGATTAGCTTGCATTAAGCCAAATCATTTACTCTAGATGACTAGGTCTAGTATACCATAGTCCGAGTCAATTTGAGTATTGTGTTCTTGATTGTGTTTGCATGTGCACTAGATCATGAGCATCTTTTCGTCCGTCACCACCGCCATTACAGGCTGAACCCATGGCTAATCAAAATATTGACGATCACTTAACGATCATCACTAAAGAACTAGCCCGAATGAACCAAGACATCAAGCAATCTGAGGCTAGATTAGGATCCAGATTCGATCAAGTCATCCTAGAAGAAGACCATAAGGACAACACTGAGTCTGATCATGAGACCCTACCTCATCATAGGAGAGTCCATCAGCCAGACCTTTACATAAGGCCAAACCCTAGGGGACCTCCACACCACGATTCTTACTTTGAGGATGGGCCTAGGAGACCCAATCATGAGGTAGTAGACTAAAAAGAAAGAGCCCATAGAAGTGTCAGACTTGAGGCACCTACTTTCGATGGCTCTATGGACCCTAAAGATTACCTAGATTGGGAGGAAGAGATGGATCAGTACTTTGGCTGGTACAACCTATCTGAAGAGCATAAGTTTAGATTTGCCAAGCTTAAGTTAGTACGACAGGCTAGGTTATACTGGGCCACTGTTGAGCGAAGGTAAGCATTGGAGGGTAGGGACCCTATAGTCACCTGGCGTGCCATGAAGGCTAGACTTAGGTCCAATTATGTCCCCACATCGTATGACCAAAGCCTATTGGACCAGTGGCAGGGATTAGTTCAGTGTAGCAAGACTGTGAATGAGTACATTGCTAAATTTCAAGAGTATGCCATGAGGTGTAATATCGTCCAATCTGAGGAAGTCCCCTATCCAAGTTCAGGTATATCCTGAGAGCAGATATTCAAAGAGAACTCTACCTGAGAAGGGTATACGACATAGAAGAAGCTTACTAGGTTGCTAAGGATTATGAACGTTTTCAAAGAAGGCCACCCTATCATATACCAGAGGCTACCAAGAGCCCTAGCCCATATTCTGGATATAGTCAGGCCTATCTTAGTCATCCCAAGCCTACTCAGTACTCAGGCCCTCGCCAGATTTACCCGAGTCGACCCTACACTAGCTGACCCAGTACAAGCTGAACTGAGTTGAGTCAACCTCAGAATAGTACCCCCCTATATCCTAGAGAGAGGATAAGGGAAAATCTATAGAGGTCCAGAGAAGTCCCAACTCCCAGGTTGTATGCTTTAAGTGTAACAAACCAGGACATATGATCAGCCAATGCCCAGTCAGATCCTTTCATATAGATGAGTTACCTGAGACTGAATCCAAGCCCATAGTTGAGCCTGAGGGAGAAGTCTACAAGGCTGATACCCATATGATAGATGATTACGATGGAGAGGAGAAAACATTTGAGTTTGAAAATCTACTAAGAGTGGTTAGATATATCTTGACCCAGACCCAAACTAAGGATCAAGAAGATTGGCATAGGACTAACATCCTACGGACCTTTGTCATCTTTCATCCACATAAAAAAAAAAAAAATTGTTCGTGGCTATGTGAGGACGGACTCAAGCTTGCATTGAGAAAGGCACGTAGCCCCCATCGCCATAATAAAAAGGGCCACTGATACAGTAAATAAATAAATAAATTTGCAAGTTATTATATTTTATAGTATTTTAATTCGTTAGAAGCTAACTATTTTTTTGGAAGGCATCCAATGAGTACATAGATGTTCGTTCTGAGCAGATCATCCCGCCGTCGAGACTTGACATAGAGCACATAGTCAAGTATTAACTATTAACCTTTCTTTGGATCGACTACATAATCCAGCATTAATTTTTCTTTGGACCGACTACATATATATACACAACATCCAGCATCCTTCATGAACTGATGTGGCTGATCCAGCACCGTTAGAATAAATGGTAACAGTAGCTAACGAAGGTCACCGCATCTCAACCCCGAGACCTCCCCAGTCTCGGGGTGCACAAACACCATCTCACCATATCTCGACCCCAAGACCCCCCTCCGGTCTCGGGGTGCACAAGCACCATCTTACCCCCGAGACCCCCTTCGGTCTCGGAGTGAGGTCGCCATATCTCGACCCTGAAACCCCCCTCCGGTCTCGGGGTGCACAAGCACCATCTCACCCTCGAGACCCCCTCCAGTCTCAGGGTGAGGTCGCCATATCTCGACCCCGAAACCCCCCTCCTGTCTCGGGGTGCACCAGCACCATCTCACCCCCGGGACCTCCTCTAGTCTCGGGGTGAGGTCACCATATCTCGACCCCGAGACCCCCTTTCGGTCTCGGGTGCACCAGCATCATCTCACCCCTGAGACCCCCTCCGGTCTCACGGTGGGGTCGCCATATCTTGACCCCGAGACCCCCCTTTGGTCTCGGGGTGCACAAGAATCATCTCACCCCCGAGACCGACCGAGACCTCCTCCAGTCTCGGAGTGAGGTCACCGTATCTCGACCCCGAGACCCCCCTCCGGTCTCGGGGTGCACCAGCACCATTTCACCCCGAGACCTCCTCCGGTCTCGGGGTGAGGTCGTCATGTCTCGACCACGAGACCCCCTCCGGCCTCGAGGTGCACAAGCATCATCTCACCCTCGAGACCCACTCCGGTCTCAGGGAGAGGTCACTATATCTCAACCTCGAGACCCCTTCGGTCTCGGGGTACACAGGCATCATCAAAGTTCAGCACGTGAACCAGCCTTCGAACCAAACGACAACTTCGGGCCACCTGGCGCACCCACGTGATTGGCCGTGCGCCTGTGGCTGCTTGCGGTCATGCCTCATAATGGTGTATGGTGCGTTGCATGTGTCACTATGCATGACTGTGCCCCGTTACGGAGTACGATTCACTACCACTTGCAACTGTGCGCGGTCATGTTAAGCAACGGCGCGCACCAAATGCAACCGCGGCTGCTATACACCTGTAAAGCCATATTGACAAGTAACGTGGGATGCCTCCGGCGCGCACAGTGATGGTACGACAGCAATCTTCTGGAACAGAAAGATGGGACATTCGAACAGGTATAAAAGCACGCGCCCGCGCTGTAAGTAGGGATTCGAACTCTGGTTTTCTAGCTTTCTTCCTTCTAGCAAAAACCCTAACTGTCTCAGCTCCCTTCTGCTAAGCAGTTCTTGTCTGATCCCAAGTAACTAACTTAAGCGTCGGAGGGTCCCCACCGGAGCATCCGGTCTCTAGGGAATTTTCTTGCAGGGGTCCGGAGAGAAGGACGTTCGTCTTCCCCGATGCTTGAAGAAGGTGACTTGGCGTCATCAAATTGGCGCGCCAGGAAGGGGGGAAAGAGAAAGACATCGAACCAACAATCTGTGATCTCTCTTCTCGAGTTCTTGAAGCCATGGTGACGACCCATACAAAGGGAGTCTCTGCCACTTGCGCTGGGGGGCAGTGCCGAGGAGCTGGTCCACCTACGGAGGTCCCCCCGGCTCTCACGGCCATCATCCGACGCCGCTGCATCCCCAGGGGGCTGGACCTTCCGCTCCTCCGGCCGATGTCCCTGCACCTCCTCCGCAGTAGCTCCAAGAAGATCGATTCACCGCTCTAGCCACGCAAGTCCAATCTCTGGCGGCAGTGGTTCAAGGCCTGCAGCACCAACAGGTGGCCGCGCAGCAGCTGGAGCCAAATCCATCAATCCCAGGGGTGGTGCAACCTAGCCAGCATTCCTCCCGAAGGAGATCACTGGTGCCGGGGGATAGCCACCATCAAGCTCCGCCCAAGCCTCATCACTGGGAAGCTTCTAAGAGACACCGGTCGCCTTCCCACCATGCCAGTCTCTCTCCTAAGCGGCGGCACGGGAGGGAGGCAGAGTGCCCCCATCGGTATTGCCATCCCCGTTCTCCGCCTTTTGAATCTTCGAGGGAGGGCTCTTTTGATGGTCGGATGGCCCGTCGAGCCGAGCGTCGACTCAATGAGTATAACCAGAGATTGGAGGAACTTAGCCGTCGGATCACTCACCTGCCAGAGACGGACTACGACTGCCGGCCTCCATTGTCTCGCTGCATCATGGAAGAACCCATCTCCACCCGATTCTGCCTTCCCCAGCTAGATCCTTATGACGGGACCACAGACCCTTTGGACCACTTGAAAAGTTATAAAGTTCTCATGCAAGTCCCGAGGGCCATGACTCACTCATGTGCATCACCTTCCCAGCCACCCTGAAGAAGGCCGCCCGAGCTTGGTACTCCTGCCTGCCACCATGGAGCATCGATTCCTTCCGCTAGTTGGAGAGGGATTTCTTGGCCCATTTTGATACCTGCCGAAAGATCCCAAGGGTAGCAGATAGCCTCTTCACTGTCCAGCAGAAGAGCGGTGAGTCCCTGCGAGATTATGTCGCTCGGTTCAAGGAGGCGGCCCTGGAGGTCTACAATCTTGAAGACTTGGTAGCCACTTTGGCCTTGAAGCGAAGGCTTCGCCCGTCTCGCTTTGCGTACTCCCTCGACAAGAAGCCACCCGTCTCCTACGCCGAGCTCTTGACCTGGGCCCTGAAGTACATTCGAGCTGACGAGGCCGACTTCTCTCGGCGCGAGGCTGGCGGGAATGTCCCCAAGAAACCGACCCGACCGGAACCTGTCGAAACTCGCCTCAAAAGACCTGAGCCTCCTCACCGGCTGGACAACCGTCCCTGAGCCCCTGCGCCGAGAGATGGACCCTACACCCCACTGCTCACCCCGATATCTCAGATCTTGCTCGAGATTGAAGGGGAGTCTTATCTTCAGCACCCTCCTCCAATGAAGCCGAAGGTCCCTCGCAACAAGAACCTCTATTATCGCTACCACCGGGATCACGGTCATGATACTGACGAGTGTCACCAGCTAAAGAAGGCTATCGAAGACCTTATCCAGCGAGGCTACCTAGGAAAGTTCATCCAGAGGAACAACCCGAGAGCTCCTGGCCCATCAGCGCCCCGCCGCCGATGATCGACAATGCCCCAACGGAGAAGACGGTGGCAATGATTTCTAGGGGGCAAAAGGCCCGCCGAAGAGGCCGAGAGGGGAGGGGGAGTTGGATTCTATAATTCCTTTCTTTAAAAAGGACTTAGAGGAGGTAGTAAACAAAAATGATGACAGCGTCGTCGTATCCTTGACGATTGCTAAACATCCTATAAAGAGAATTCTAGTTGATAGTGGGAGCTCTGTGGATGTTTTGAACTATGACGCTTTTGTTCGCATGAACCTGTCGCCCGATCTACTCCGGCCTGTCGCCACGCCCCTGATGGGGTTTACTGGAGATTCTATGAAAGTCGAGGGGGAGGTCACTCTCCCTGTGATGGCTGGCAGCCCCGTGTCAAAGTACGGTTTTTATGAAGTTCTTGGTGGTTCGTGTGCCCCTTGCTTATAACGCGATCCTCGGGAGGCCCGGGCTCAATCTTTTGGATGCTGTCATATCCACTAAGAGGCTCCTCGTGAGGTTTCCTACCAGCGAAGGAGTCGGGGAGATGCGGGGAGAGCAGAATCCACCTTCACTTTGCTACCACATGGCCCCTAGTCCGCAGGGGGTGGCACCCGCGCCGGTACCTGAGACACTGGATCCTCGAGACCTAGAGAAAAGAGGAGAGCCGGCCGAGCGACTACTTACTTTCCCCCTTAGGGAGGACCCAACAAGAACAGTCCGGATTGGAGCCCTACTCCCGGGGGAGGCTCGTGACCGACTCCTTACCTTTATGCGAGCTAATGCGGATGTCTTCGCCTGGTCGGCGTCCGATATGCCAAGAATTCCAGAAGAGGTGATTACCCACCAACTTAACATTCGGGCGAAGTGCCGACCTATCCGGCAGAAGAAAAGGAGTTTCGCCCTCGATGGACAGAGAGCAGTGGATGAGGAGGTGTGGAAGCTACTGGCGGCCGGCACATCCGTGAGGTGCACTACCTGGACTGGCTGGCGAATGTCGTGATGGTTCGCAAGGCCAGTGGGAGCTGGAGGATGTGTGTGGACTTCACCGACCTCAACAAGGCATGCCTCAAAGACAGCTTCCCATTACCCCGGATCGACCAGCTAGTGGATGCCACATCCGGGCATGAAACCCTTAGTTTCATGGATGCATTCTTGGGGTACAATCAGATCAGGATGAACCCGGCAGATGAAGAAGCCACCTCTTTAATTACAGAAAAAGGGATTTATTGCTACAAGGTGATGCCGTTTGGGCTGAAGAATGCCGGAGCCACCTATCAAAGGTTGATGAATAAAGTCTTTAAGGACCAGATAGGGCGTAACATGGAGGTGTACGTGGATGATATGCTGACAAGAGCACCAGAGCTGCTGACCATGTCGCCGACCTCGAGGAGACCTTCAACAACCTGCACCGGTATCGGATGAGGCTTAACCCCCACAAGTGCGCCTTCGGAGTGGCGGCAGGCAAGTTTCTGGGCTTTATGGTAACCCAGCGAGGGATTGAAGCCAACCCTGACAAGATCAGGGCTATCTTGGATATGAGGCCCCCAGCTAATAAGAAGGAGGTGCAACGCCTAACTAGGAGGGTGGCGGCTTTGAGTCGCTTCATGTCAAGATCGGCAGAAAGGTGCATGCCCTTCTTTAAGGCACTGCACAAGGTCAATGGCTTCGAGTGGACAAAGGAGTGTTAGGATGCCTTCGAGGAGTTGAAGCAATTTTTATCCACTCCCCCGCTGTTGTCCAAGCCAAAGAGTGGGGAGGAGCTCTTCCTATATCTCGCAGCCTCCCCCGAAGCTGTCAACTCTGTGCTCCTGCGCATGGATGTTAATGGAGTCCAGAGGCCAGTCTATTACACCAGCAAGGTGCTTCATGATGCCGAGACCAGATACTCTAGAACCGAGAAGATCATTTTTGCCCTGGTGGTCTCTGCCTAACGCTTCCGACCCTACTTTCAAGCTCATCCCATCGTGGTGCTCATGGATCAACCTCTTCGGACCATCTTGTCTCGCCCTGACACCTCCGGTCGGCTAGCCAAATGGGCCATTAAACTAAGTGAATTTGACCTATCCATCCGACCAAGGTCGGCCATGAAGTCTCAGGTGATAGCTGATTTCTTGGTTGAGTGTTCCTAGACCGAGAAGGGTGTGGAGGAGATACGCCCGGAGGAGTGTGTCCCTCGACCGAGGAGGTAGAAAAAGAGGACTGGATTTTGCATGTGGATGGAGCAGCAAATTCTCAAGGAAGCAAAGCCGGACTCATTCTTGCGAGCCCTGAAGGGGATGCAATGGAGTATGCTCTTAGATTCCAGTTCCCGGCAACTAACAACCAAGCGGAGTATGAAGCCCTGTTAGCAGGAATGAGGTTGGCTGAGGAGTTAGGTGCAGGGCATTTGAGGGCCTTCACGAACTCTCAGCTTATTTCTGGGCAGATCACTAGGGAGTACGAAGCTAGGGACCCAACCATGTCCCGTTATCTGAGCAAGGTGCAATCCCAAGCCTCTCGGTTCTCTTACTTCCGTGTCAGCTACATTCCCTAAGCGGAGAATGCCAAGGCCGACGCATTATCTCGTTTAGCCACTTCGGCTGACGGGACGCTGAGAAGAACATATGTGGAGCACCTCCAGGCCCCAAGCATTGAAGTTGCGGATGAAGCGTTACCGGTGGAGCAAGAGCCCTCCTGGATGGATGCCTACGTCCGATATTTGACCGACGGCACTCTCCTAGAGAACCTCGCTGAGGACAAGCTACTCAGGCGGAGGGCCTCGAGGTTCTTGATGATGGATGGGAAACTTTATCGAATATCATTCCCATACCCGGTCCTCATGTGCATGGGACCAGCAGAATCAGACTACATTTGCAGGAGATCCATGAAGGCATCTGTGGAAGTCACCTGGGGGGGCAGAGCCCTAGCTTACAAGGCCCTACGATAGGGGTACTTTTGATTGACCATGAAGGAGGACGCAGCCGAGCTTGTTAAGAGATGTGATAGCTGTCAGCGCCATGCTAATATCAAGCGACAGCTGACGTCTCAGTTAACCCCCTTGGTGGCACCCTGGCCCTTTGCCCAGTGGGGTATGGATATCCTGGGACCATTTTCCTTGGCCTCCGGACAGTGAAAGTTCCTCCCGGTGGCCGTTGATCACTTCACCAAGTGGGTTGAAGCCGAGGCCCTTGCTAAGATCACAGAAAGCAAAGTGAGATCCTTCTTTTGGAAGTCCGTTATATGTCGGTTCGGACTGCCGTACACCCTGGTCACCGATAATGGCCGGCAGTTTGACAACATGCCCTTCCGGAATTCTGCTCCGAACTGGGCATCCGTCAGAAATTCACTTCCGTCGGGCACCCTCAAACCAACGGGGCGGCCGAGGTAACTAATCAAATCATTCTACAAGGGTTGAGAACTCGGCTAGATGACTGTAAGGGGCAATGGGTGAAGGAGCTCCCCAACGTGCTGTGGGCCTACCACACAATGCCACGAGCCCCTACCGGTGAGACCCAATTCAGCCTAGTCTTTGGATCCGAAGCCGTCATCTCGGTAGAGGTTGGCTCACCGAGCCCTCGGATAGAGTCGTACAATGAGGAAGGCAACCCAGGCCAGCTGCGAGCCAACCTCGACCTGGTGGAGGAAATGTGAGACCGAGCGCAACTTCGGATGGCGGTCTACCGGCAACGGGCCGCCAAATATTACAACACCCGTGTGCGTCCCAGGACTTTCCTGCCAAGGGACCTGATCCTTCGACGGGCTGAAGTCTCGAAGCCGACGGAAGGAGGCAAGTTAGCCCCAAATTGGGAAGGACCCTATCGGATCGCTGAGACACTTCGTCACGGAGCTTACAAGATTGAAGAGCTTGATGGGAAGCCGCTTCCTAGGACATAGAAAGCAGACAACCTTCGTCGGTATTATCAGTAACACATTTCTCCTCTCACATTAAATACTGTGCATGTATTCTTTTGGGCTTTCGCCCCTCATTCTATTTTAACAAATTTCAATTTTAGCTTCTGAGTTATTTTTGCTTAAAGCCCTGGGATGGCCAGGCATAAAGCCCGACACCCGTCGGCACCTAAAGCCCTGGGCTAGCCAGGCATAAAGCCCGACACAACAGTCGTGGCCGATCGGGATCAGGGCTTGGATCGATCGCAACCATCGGATCGTCGGTGATCTCGGACCGATCGCCGCGGTCCAAGATCGGTCGTGGCCGATCGGGATCAGGGCTTGGATCGATTGCAATCGTCGGATCATCGCCGATCGGAAAGATCGCCACGGTCTGAGATCGGTAGTGGCCGATCGGGATCACGGCTTGGATCGATCGCAACCGTCGCATCGTCGCCGATCGGACCGATCGCCACGGTTCAAGATCGGTCGTGGCCGATCGGGATCATGGCTTGGATCGATCGCAACCGTCGGATCGTCGGCGATTGGACCGATCGCCACGGTCCGAGATCGTCGTGGCCGATCGGGATCAAGGCTTGGATCGATCGCAACCGTCGGATCATCACCGATCGGACGGATCGCCGCGGTCCGAGATCGGTCGTGGCCGATCGGGATCACGGCTTGGATCGATCGCAATCATCAGATCATCACCGATCGGACCGATCGCCACAGTCCAAGATCGGTAGTAGCCGATCAGGATCACGACTTGGATCGATCGCAACCGTCGGATCGTCACCGATCGGACCGATCGCCATGGTCCGAGATCGGTCGTGGCTGATCGGATCACGGCTTGGATCGATTGCAACCGTCGGATCATCGCCGATCGGACCGATCGCCATGGTCGACATCGGTCATGGTCGATCGAGATCATGGCTTGGATCGATCGCAACCATCGATCGTCGGCGATCGGACCGATCGCCACGGTCCGAGATCAGTCGTGGCTGATCGGGATCAGGGCTTGGATCGATCGCAACCGTCGGATCATCGCCGATCGGACGGATCGCCGCGGTCCGAGATCGGTCGGGGCCGATCGGGATCACGGCTTGGATCGATAGCAATCATCGGATCATTGCCGATCGGACCGATCGCCACGGTTCGAGATCGGTAGTAGCCGATCAGGATCACGGCTTGGATTGATCGCAACCGTCGGATCGTCACCGATCGGACCGATCGCCACGGTCCGAGATCGGTCGTGGCCGATCGGGATCACGACTTGGATCGATTGCAACCGTCAGATCGTCGCCGATCGGACCGATCGCCACGCTCCGAGATCGGTCGATGCAACAGTCTAGGATCACGGCTTGGATCGATCGCAACCGTTGGATCGTCGCCGATCGGGCCGATCGCCACGGTCCGAGATCGGTCGATGCAATTTCCTAGAAAATAAAAATAATTTTCCAAGAAAAAATAATTTTTAATATTGCGATGCATGTATTGCGTCGCAATGTTTTTAAGAAAAATAAATGTAATAAAAAATTTAAAAAAAATTACGACGCAATATATGCGTCGCAATTATTTTTAAAAAATATAATTTTTATCAGTTATAATTATTAAAAAAATATTGCGACGCATTAGCGATGTAGTTTCCTAGAAAATAAAAATAATTTTTCCAGAGAAAATAATTTTTAATATTGCGACGCATGTATTGCGTCGCAATGTTTTTTAGAAAAATAAATGTAATTAAAAATTTTAAAAAAAAATATTGCGACACAATATATGCGTCGCAATTATTTTTAGAAAATATAAATTTTATCAGTTATAATTATTTAAAAAATATTGCGACGTATTAGCGATGTAATTTCCTAAAAAATAAAAATAATTTTCTTAGAGAAAATAATTTTTAATATTGCGACGCATATATTGCATCGCAATGTTTTTTAGAAAAATAAATGTAATTAAAAATTTTAAAAAAAATTGTGATGCAATATATATGTCGTAATTATTTTCAAAAAATATAATTTTTTCAGTTATAATTATTTAAAAAATATTGCGATGCATTAGCGACGCAATTTCTTAGAAAATAAAAATAATTTTCCTGCCAGACATTGGCACCAAATTAGCGACTCATTAGCGACGCAATTAGTTGTGTCGCTAAATTTTGCATAAAATAACAAAAAGGCCAAATTAGCGATGGATTAGCGATGTATTATTGCGTCGCTAATACATAATAAATTTAAAAAAAAATAGCGAGTGATTAGCGACGCATATATTGCGTCGCTAATCACTACTATATAATGCTTAGTCGGGCCGGCCCTCCCCCCCCTCCGCTTCTCTTCTTTTTCCTCTTCTTATCCTAGCCGCCGCCGTCCATCCGCTCCTCCGGCTCCCCCCGTCCTCTCCCCCGGCGGAAGCTCCCCCCACTCCGACTGCGTCCCCTCTCGACCGAGGTAAGCCCCCCCTCCTCCTCAAATTTTTTTTTAAAAAAATAGGTTCCGGCCACGGCCGTGGCCGTCTTCTCCGGCCACGGCCGCTGCCGTGGCCTGGCCACGGTGGCCAGGCCACCAAAAAAATATATTTACAGTTTGGGGGGGTGGTTTCCCCACCCCCCCTTCGTCTTCTCCGGCCACGGCCACGGCTGTGGCCGTCATCTCCGGCCACGGCCGCTACCGTGGCCGTCTTCTTCAGCCGTGGCCTGGCCACTGTGGCCAGCCGTGGCCTGGCCACTGTGGCCAGGCCACTGAAAAAAAAAAAAAAGTTAGGGGGGGTTTCCCCACCCCTCCCTCCCGTTCGTCTTCTCCGGCTACGGCCGTGGCTGTCTTCTCCGGCCACAGCCGCTGCCGTGGCCTGGCCACAGTGGCCAGGCCACCAAAAAAATAAAAAAGTTAACAGCTAGGGGGGGCTTTCCCCACCCGCCCACCCCCCTTCGTCTTCTCCGGCCACGGTCACGGCCGTGGCCTGGCCACGGTGGCCAGGCCACCAAAAAAAAAAGAGTAACAGCTAGGGGGTTTTCCCCACCCCCGGCCCCTTCAATTAAAAAAAATTAACACTCATAAAAAATTTAACAAAAAAAATTAACAAAAAAATTAGATTCTATCATATTTTATTATTTTTAAAAATATTTTTAAATAATTTGATGATAAATATTAAAAAATATAAATATATTTTTAAAACATGGGCAACTTAATTTTTTTAAAAAAAAGTAACAGCTATGGGGGTTTTCCCTACCCCCCGGCCCCTTCAATTAAAAAAAAAATTAACACTCATGAAAAAAAATTAATACAAAAAATTAGATTCTCATATTTTATTATTTTTAAAAATATTTTTAAATAATTTGATGATAAATATTAAAAAATATAAATATATTTTTAAAACATGGGCAACTTAATTTTTTTTAAAAATGTGACTACTAATCTAATTTTTTATTAGATTAGTTATAAATTAATTAATTTATGTCATTAGTCGTAGCTCTTTGGATAGACTGATTTAGCTCATCAATCATGACTCTTTAAATCAACTGATTAAACTCATAAATCGTAGCTATTTAGGTCAATTAATTTAGCTTATCAGTTTTAACTTCTCAAGTAAGCTGATTTAAGACCATCAACCTTATCTCTTTAGATCATCAATCAAAACTCTTTAGATAGGTCGAGCTGAATTAGCTTAGCTATTTAGGTCAACTAACACTACAAAAAAAAAAATATTGCAACGCCCAAATGCGTCGCTAATGCGTCGCTAAACGTGCTATTGCGACGCAATGACTGCGTCGCTGAGAATATCATCGCAACCATAATTTGTCGCAATTGCGTCACAAAACAGCGACTCTCTGCGACACAGAGATGCGTCGCAATATTGCGACGTACCAAAATGTCACTAAATTTAAAACTAAATTTTAATATTTTAAATATTAATATTAAATATTGCAACGCATTCAATTGCGTTGCAATATTGCGACGCATTTAGCTGCGTCACAATATTTAATAATAATATTTTAAATATAATAGCGACGCAATATTAGTCGCTAATAAATTTTTTTTAAAATATTACGACGCCAGGTCACTACGTCGCAATATTTATTAATAATATTTTAGATATATTAGCGATGCAATTTTAGTCGCTAATGCGTCGCTAATTAAATTTTTTAAAAAATATTGCGACACCAGATTGTTGCATCGCAATATTTAATAGTAATATTATGAAAAATTAGCAATGCAATTTGAGTCGCTAATGCGTCGCTAATTAATTTTTTAAAAATATTGCGATGCCAGCTCATTGTGTCGCAATATTTAATAATAATATTTTAAAAATTAGCGATGCAATTGCAGTCGCTAATGCGTCGCTAAATAAATATTTTTTTAAAAAAAATAAAAATTTAAATATTAAAACGGTTAATACAATTTGTTACATTTAAATATTGATCGAAATATTCTTCACTCATATTGATCCAAACAATAATCATTCAATTTACAAAAATAAATAATATATTAAAATTTTGAAGTTTTCATGTACAACATATAAAAAGAAAAAAAATACATCAAGAATCTGAGCGATCACATGGAGGCTGTGGAGGCTGGAGACTCTGCGACAAGCGGCTAACCATATCCCGCAAATGATGCATCTGATCTCGCATGTCTGCAATCTCCTGATCCCGGCCTCGCATACGATATCCTCAAAATCCTGCTCGACCTCCTGCCAAACCTCCTCTGCAATAGATCTCCGAATGTCGTCTAAACGCTCGGCAGGAATATCACCAGAAACTCGCGAGCTGGAGGCATGATGGGGAAAATATGTAGAAGCTCTAGTGCCTAGACCATAGACCCTACGGTCTCACGGCTGGGCACCAACAGCCTCCAAAAACACACGCCGACTCTCCTCTGCTGAGAGTTCGACGGGCGTCTCCCCATCAGTAGAGTCGACCTGCGATGCCTGGGAGCGAAGCTCCTCGACTCGTGTCTTTAAATTATGAAATCAACAATAAATGAGTTAATAAATTTCTCGAAATAAAATTTTAGAAATTAAACATATACTACATAAATCTAATTTCTTACCGCAACCTCCCGTGATCGCGTGTCGACCCAGGAACCGTCCCTCCTGATGTGTGTGCCCTGAATAGACGAAACTCACCAGGATCTCCGCCCTCCTGCTCAGACTATAACAATAAAAAAATTGATATTAATATAAATATTTGTAAATAACTAAATAGTAATTAAAATATTTATATTTTCTTACCATACGCCATCTATGCTCCTGAATCGAAATGGAGCCCGAAGTATGGTGGGAGAGACCCGTGCCAGGACCTCCCTTCTCAGATCGGCGGTTCGTGCTGGCTGATGCGGACCTCCTGCGCCAGCCATCGGACTGCCAGGCCTGCTGCCACTCGTGCCAAATACCCTTGGCACATGCGCAGGACGCTGACCCGATGACCTCCAACGATGAAGCATGTCGGAGTATCGGCGTCCCGTCAGAGCCTCCCATGCTGCCCTAATGGCATCATGGCTGGCAGGGTCCCACGTAAACTTTTTCTGCATTAAAATAAACAGTTAGTTTCTGAATTTATTAAGATTAAGAAATTTTATATCAGTGATAAATTGTATTTAATAAGTTTACCTAAAACTCAGAAAAATAAAACTCCCTCGTGGCTGGAGATACGTGGCGCCAATCGTAGCCACTGGGATCGCACGCCTCTGAAATACGGTGCTGATGTGGCTGGATACATGATGCTGCTCAATAAATCTATTAAAAAAATGTATGTTTATAAGTAATTGACTTAAAAACATAAACATATATTTTTAATTAGTATATACTTACAGCCCATGAGCATCATGTCGAAGTACGGTGCGGCGATGGTGGATGAACTCTCGAAGGTATATGCCGATCGGCTGGATGGTAATACTGCTGGAGAGATCGAAGGCTGTGCGATGCTAGAGATCCGAACTCTCATCTCCAAAGCTCATGTGATCTGATGCAGCAGGGCTACGTCCCTGCTCACTCGTCTGTCGTCGGTAGATCTACCTCTGCCCGTCATACTGAAAATACTAAAGATTCATACAATTAAATTACGATTAATGATTGACTATGTAAAAATTTAACACTTATAAAAAAAAGTTGAATTTAAAAAACCTCTATGTTTAATCGGTGTCATTTGTTTGTGAAATATTGGTTCAACATCCGATGCCGTATCGACTGCGATTCAGTTTCATTATCATCAGAAGGAAACCAAACATTTGCATCCGCAATTTCTTGGACATCACCATTTGGATCTCTAAGTGATGTTTCAGGAGCCCTTGTGTCGTCCTCAATTGCATGCATTTCCATCTCATCCTCTTGAAATGCAGGGCACTCGGCTGATTGACTTGATGAACTCTCCTCTAATACGATTGTTGAACGTGGGACGATTTTAGAAACGACCCACCAATCTCGCTTGTCATTGCGCAAACTTGGATATCCGTAGTAAAAGACTTGCTGAGCTTGGGATGCAAGGATGAATGGGTCATATTTCTGCAATCTTCGTCGATGGTTCACTTCAACCAAATTGTAGTCGTTATGAACCCTTTTGCCCACAGGAACTGTCGGATCGAACCAATCGCAACGAAACAATACGGTTCGTTTCATAGGCCAACCGGGATATTCAACTTCAACCACCTCTACTAACTTTCCGTAATAATCCTTCATATTTGCTCCAACACTTTCTCCTTTAACACACACGCCCCAGTTCTGCGTGCCTCTTGAAGCTGCTAATCGTTCAATCTGAAATTTGTACCCATTTACAAAATAGCCAGTAGAGGTTGTTACGGTCTTCAATGGCCATTGTGATAGACATTTAATAAAAATATTATTGGTTGTGGACCATGGACCGTTAACCTATAAATTAATAAGCTATTCACATCCAATTCAAAAAAAAAGCCATTATTGAAATTGATTGAGTGATACTACTCACAAATTCATAAAACCAGTAAGCGAACTCGTTTCTAACTTCTGCCCAATTGCAACTTGACTGATGTCGGGATTCATCTGTCGTTGTCTATCACAATACATCCTTATGGGATGAAAAGGATTAAAACTGATGTTAGTAATTAAATATTGTGGTATATTGTAATTTAAATTAAAATTTCCAATTAAGCATTGAAGTATACACTTACTCAATATATGGATCGACTTCTCTACAGTTCATTAGGATGTAATGATGTGCTGCATTATACTCCATATCGCTAAGATTTCTTGACTTCTGCCCACCAAATGAACGGCCAATACCTTTAAAAATTGATATTCTACCGTCATTAGGTTCTCCTTCGTCCACACATACGTCATCGTTACAACCAAGATTTTGGCTCCTCGTGTGGACGTGACCCTCAAAGTAATG
>UESW01004241.1:715183-985783 GCA_900491605.1 Calamus simplicifolius | reverse complement strand
CTTCTTGTAAGGCACACTTTTCCTCCTACTTGTACCGGCTCCTCCTTCGGTGTTTTTGTACCTCGATTGCCCACAAATCTTACACCATCTCAGCTCTGAGTCTTCACCCCAAAATATCATACAATTGTTCAGCAACAATCGATCTTATTAACTGGGAGCCCAAGCCCACGCAACAACTTCTTTGTTGCGTAAAAACTGTCTGCGCAACATTATCATTTGGCAAAATTTCTTTGATTAACCCAGCTACAGAATTGAACGCCTTTTCTGATAATCGATGTTCTGCCTTAATATTCAACATTCGAGCAGCTGTAGACAACTGGGAATGACCCTCACAACCAGGATACAATTCTTGATTTGCAGCACGCAACATATCGTAAAATTGTTGTGCATCTGGATTTGGTTCTTCCATAAATGTATTCTGATTGAATTCATTACCCGATGCATTCATCACCATTTGTTCATATGTGTTTAAATTCACAAATGGTTCATCTACGGGAATTGACTCTTGTTGGCCTATAACAACTGCTGGAATATCCTCTGGTTCACCATGACAGTACCAAACATAGTAATCAGGAACAAACCCCTTCTTACACAAATGCACCTTAACAGTTTCCACATCTCTGTAGGCTTTATTCTGACACCTGTGGAAGTTGCATGGGCACCTAATCCTAGGCCCATCCATCCATTCAGGTTGGCTACATGCAAATGCGATAAATTCTTCCAATCCATTCAGAAAATCTGGATTAAGCAAGCCATCTTTTATCCTTGCATACATCCACGAGCGAGCCCCGCTCATTTTTGACCGACTTATACAAAGTCTGGTAAACCATTAAAGGAAACCACAAAATAAAACTATATATTATTAAATATAACTAAATTATTTCTTTTTACACAACTAAGGTTAATAACAACCATTTAAATCATTTATAACTAAACCAATTTTTTTTAGGCAACTAAGGTCCCTACCATGCAAGGGCGAGCCACGGCTACGATCCTTGGCGTGCTAGCAAGGACCGAGGCACAGGTTCATGGCTAATGGAGGGCTTGAGTTCGGGTCGGGCCGCAAGGCGGTCGTTTAATCATGAGACTTCACAAGCATTCAAGTGTCTTAAATTAATTCTACCTTCACTCCATGTCTAAAAGGTAAGGCCCTATCCCATTCAAGAATATTTTTTGTGATATGTTATTCTGCTATTAATTATCATCGATCGGTTACGTTGAAATTTCGGCAGCATTTCCCCATATGTTCTCCTAAATGTGTGGTATATAAGCCACACTAGGAGAACGTATGAGCAAATACAAACCGAATCTCACCCAACGATGATTAATAGCAGACTAACATATCGCAAAAATATTCTCAAACTGTCCACCAGGACAATTTGAGAATTTGCAAGACTAAGGCTTACAAATTCTCAAACGGGTCTAAAGGTTATAGTGCTGTGATTAATATATGAAAGTCCGAAGACAATCGAACTTATGCTTGTTATTCTTAACTTCTTGTCAATTATACATATGTAGTTTCTATATAGTCATGGCTTCTTAAGATTATGTCGAATATAAATGTTTGTGAAGACTAAAATAAATCATTGAAACTACTAATTTGTTGCTGAAATTAAATAATATACAACAAGACTTTCATTCAGCATTACATAATTTAATGCATCATTCAATTTGAAGCAGAATGTAAATAATCAAGACATAAAAATTGTAAAACTACAAATGCACAAAAATTATTGCATAAATAAAATTTTTTTTTGCCTGGCCACCGTGGCCAGGCCAAAGATAAAGGGGAGGGGGCCATTTTTTTTTTTTTTGACTGTGGCCTGGCCTGGCCAGGCCGTGGCCAGGCCACTGCCGGCCACGGCAGCAGCCGTGGCCGAAGAAGACAAAATGGGGGGGGGGGGGGGTTTCCCCCCCCCCTGTTAAAAAAATTTTTTTTTTGACATGGCCTGGCCACCGTGGCCAGGCCACTGCCGGCCACGGCAGCGGCCGTGGCCGGAGAAGACAAAATGGGGGGGGGGTTTCCCCCCCCCCTTTAAAAAGTTTTTTTTTTTTTTTTGACTGTGGCCTGGCCACCGTGGCCAGGCCACTGCCGGCCACGGTAGCGGCCGTGGCCGGAGAAGACAATATGGGGGGGGTTTCCCCACCCCCCCTGTTAAAGAATATATTTTTTTTTTTAACTGTGGCCTGGCCACTGCTGGCCACGGCGGCGTGCCCGGAGAAGACGACCACGGCAGCGGCCGTGGCCGAGAAGACAAATGGGGGGGGTTTCCCCACCCCCCCTGTTACCAAAAAAAAATTTTTTTTTTGACTGTGGCCTGACCACCGTGGCCAGGCCACTGCCGGCCACGGCAGCGGCCATGGCCGAGAAGACAAACCTGTTACCAAAGTTTTTTTTTTTTTTGACTGTGGCCAGGCCACTGCCGGCCACGGCAGCGGCCGTGGCCGGAGAAGACAATATGGGGGGGTTTTCCCCACCCCCCTATTACAAAACTTTTTTTTTGACTGTGGCCTGGCCACCGTAGCTAGGCCACTGCCGGCCACGGCAGCGGCCGTGGCCGGAGAAGACGGCCACGGTCTTGGCCGTGGCCAGAGGAAATTTTTTACAAAAAAAAAAATTGGAAGAGGGTGGGGGGGCTTACCTCGATCGAGAGGAGTCGCCGGAGTTGGAGGAGACCGCCGGGGAGCCGGAGCACCGGAGGGGGAGCCGGAGCAGCGAATGGTAGGAGCCGGAGAGGTTTTGGGGAGGCGGCGGCTAGGTCAAGACGGGGAAGAAGAAGAGAAGGCCGGCCGACTTTATATATGAGTAATTAGCGACACAAATTTGCGTCGCTAATCAGTCGCAATTTTTTTAAAAAAAATTATTATGTATTAGCAACACACAATGCGTCGCTAATCCATCGTTAATTTGGCCTTATTATTTTTATGAAAAAGGTAGCGACGCAATTAATTGCGTCGCTAATGCGTTGCTAACTTGGCGCCAATGTCCAGCGGGAAAATTATTTTATTTTCTAAAAATTGCATCGCTAAAGCGTCGCAATATTTTTTTAATATTTTAAATGATTAAAATAATAATTTATGACAATAATTGCGACGCATATAGTGCGTCGCAAAAATTTTCTAACTATTTCATTACATATATTTATCCAAAAACATTGCGACGCAACAAATGCATCGCAATATTATATGTTTTATTTATTTTTTTAAATATTCCTAAATGATAATATTTATAATTTATGATAATGATTGCGACGCACAAATTGCGTCACAATATTTTTTTAAAACTTTTTCATTACATATATTTATAGAAAAAACATTGCAACGTAACTAATGCGTCGCAATATTATATTTCTTTAATTTATTAATACTGATAAAAATTATATTTACTAAAAATAATTGCGATGCATACATTGCGTCGCAATATTTTTTTATTATTTTCTTCTTCGAAAATGTGTCGCTATGGCATCGCAATAATTTTTTGATATTTATAAATGATAATATTTATAATTTATGATAATGATTGTGACGCACAAATTACGTCGCAATAGTTTTTTAAACTTTTCATTACATAATTTATAAAAAACATTGCGATGCAACTAATGCGTCGTAATATTATATTTCTTTAATTTATTAATACTGATAAAAATTATATTACTAAAAATAATTGCGATGCATACATTGCATCGTAATATTTTTTTTATTCTTCAAAAATGCATCGCTACGGCGTCGCAATAATTTTTTAATATTCCTAAATGATAATTTATAATTTGATAATGATTGCGACGCACAAATTACGTCGCAATATTTTTTTAACTTTTCATTACATATATTATAGAAAAAACATTGCGACGCAACTAATGCGTCGCAATATTATATTTCTTTAATTTATTAATACTGATAAATTATATTTACTAAAAATAATTGCGACGCATACATTGCGTCGCAATATTTGTTTATCATTTTCTCAAAAATGCGTCACTACGGCGTCGCAATAATTTTTAATATTTATAAATGATAATATTTATAATTTATGATAATGATTGCGATGCACAAATTGCATCGCAATATTTTTTTTAAACTTTTTCATTACATATATTTATAAAAAATATTGCGACGCAACTAATGCGTCGCAATATTATATTTCTTTAATTTATTAATACTGATAAAAATTATATTTACTAAAAATAATTGCGACGCATACATTGCGTCGCAATATTTGTTATTTACTTCTTCGAAAATGCGTTGCTACGGCATCGCAATAATTTTTTAATATTTATAAATGATAATATTATAATTTATGATAATGATTGCGATGCACAAATTGCATCGCAATATTTTTTTTAAACTTTATCATTACATATATTTATAGAAAAAACATTGCGACGGTTGCGATCGATCCAAGCCATGATCGATCCCGGTCGGCGATGACCTATCTCGGACCGTCGCGATCGATCCCGATCGGCGACGATCCGATGGTTGCGATCGATCCAAGCCATGATCGATCCCGGTCGGCGAGTATCCGATGGTTGCGATCGATCCAAGCCATGATCGATCCCGATCGGCGATGATCCGACGGTTGCGATCGATCCAAGCCATGATCGATCCTGATCGGCGTCGACCTATCTCGAACCGTCGCGATCGATCGGATCGGCGATGATCCGACGGTTGCGATCGATCGAAGCCATGATCGATCCCGATCCTCAATGATCCGATGGCTGCGATCGATCCAAGCCATGATCGATCCTGGGATCATGTCCAGTAAGGGATATTCACTTTAACTTGCTTAAAGACCTCCAAAATCTTATCAAATTGGGCTGAATTTTGATTGGACTTAAGTCTATTTGGGAATGGTGCTACAACCCTAATTTTTCGTTTATCTTCTTCTGACATGGGCTCAGCTGGTGGGTTGGGCATTACATTAGACTCTGATACCTCAGGGGTTTCGGGCTGATCCAGCTTAATAAGTTGTTAAAGTGGTGAGACTTCTAATTCTTCTTCTTTATATGTACCCACCTAGTTATCTATTTGTTTTTCAGATCTTAATGTATGAATAACACTTAGTTGGTTAATCCGGGCTTCTTGTTTTGATCTTTGGATGTTTGGGTCCCTAGGATTAGCTTCGGGCTGACTCGGTAGCTTACTCCATTCTCTTTTACTGAATGTTGTGGCTAGTTGACCTATCTGGGTTTCTCGTTTTGCAATGGATTGTGTATGTGAGTGAAGAAGATGTGTATTCATTTCTAGTCCTTTCAATGCTTGTAACACCTTCTCTTCGAAAGTAGGATCATAATTATTTAGTGAATGTTAAGGAGCACTTGGATATTAGGAATACGACAAGCTTCTAAATTGGGTCTCCTGATGGTTAGGCCTAATTGATGTTGGACTGATAATAGGTTAGGGTTTCCATGAAAAATTTGGGTGATTTTGCCAGGTAGGATTGTAAGTATTTGAATATGGACCATTTTCTAGTATAGGAGCCATTCAGGTTTGGGCTTGGTAGGCTTGCTCTTGAATAAGCTCATAAAATTAGTATGCGACTAGACATTCACCTATAGAATGGGTCGGACTCAAATAGATTATACAAACCTCATGTAATTGAGTAGATGGGGAAGAGGTGTTTCCAACTTGTAGAATTCGATCAAGTTTTTTGGATAGTTCATCAATTTTGATAGAGATGTCTATAGACTAACCTATGTTGTATATTCCCCCTCTCTTAGGTTCTACGGGAGGATCTCTACAGGCAGCAGACATGTGGTACCAGGAATTTTCATTTAGAGTTTCAAAAATTTGTCATGCCTTATGTTCATTTTTTAGCATAAATGTTCCTCCACATGAGGCATCCACCATTTATCGATGCCTTTCTAACAATCCATCATAAAAGCATTGAACTAACTGCCATTTAGGTATTGCATGGTGCGGACATTTCCTAGTTAATTCTTTTAATCTCTCCCATGTTTCATGAAACATTTCTCCCTCTAACTGAGAAAAATTGGTTGTGGCTTTTCTAATTTGATTCATTTTTCCTATAGGAAAGTATTTCTTAAGAAATTCCCTATGAAGTTGGTCCCAAGTTGAAATTATAATGTCTAGTGAATTTAACCAATACTTGGCTCTATCTTTTAGGGAGAAAGGGAATAACTTAAGCCTAAGTGCCTTATCGAAAAAAATTTGAATCTTGACAGTTGAGCAAATTTACTCAGAATTCATCTAAGTGTTTATAGGGATCTTCATTTGTAAATCCATGGAAAGCTGGTAACATTTGGATTATACTAGACTTAATTTCTTATTGGACAGCCTCTACTAGGGGTACTTGTATGCATGGTGAATATGTATATTGTGAAGGGGTGAAGTACTCCTTCAATTGATGTGGTGGATTATTTTCTTGATTAAGATCCATAATTCTGAGTCTGTTTGCTCTAAAAGTTCTTTCTATCTCAAGATCTATGGGTATAAGGTTGGGTTGTAATGATCAGCGACCAAGCATACACCCTACCAATGACTCTAAAGCAAATAATAATTTTGTTATTATTATTATAATAGAAGAGAAAGAAGAAGATTCTAAAGAAAATATCCTAAAAGATTCATAGAAATAAAAGCAATGAATAATTTAATTAGGGTTTAATATTTCTTAGCAATCAAGTTAACAAAGATTATACTCTCTACTCTAGGTTTACTCTAAATCTAGACAGCTCCTAACTTTCAAGACTGCCTTAGTGCCCTCCAAGTCAAAAATTAGCTGATCAACTAGCCAGTTAAGGATAAGGTCAGTGGGAGTCCCCCTGTTGCTTACTAGGTAAGCGAACAGAACTAATTAAGTAACAACTTTCCTTTCCTTTTCTAGATTCCAGTTAAGCAGTTAATCTTGACCCGGTCCAACTCTATTAGGTGCCTTGTCCTATTGAGCTCGAGTTCCTTAGGGACTAATGTCTAGTTAATTTTAGAGTTAAAGGTTTAGGTTAATACGAAATGAAGGATGTGGTTTGTGGGCAAGGAAGGGTGATGAAATCCCCACCTTATCATGATTAGGGGTTTGTGCCCTTAAAGTTAATTATAAAAATGCTATTCAACAAGCAGATGTCCACCTCTTAAAATTATCAAACAAAATTAATCTAATTACTTTTTTAAAAAATATTTTTGTGATTAGATTTCTAATTTCCTAATAAATTATGAGATGTCATTGGAAGAATTTTGAGTTTTGTAAAAAATAAATTTACCTAAGTCAATCTAAGCATAGAAATAAAATAATTATTTTGTTTATATATATATATATATATTGTTTTGTTTCTTAAATTAATTATGTTTTATGGAAGGTGTCTTAGGGTTTTATTTCAGGTTCTTTTAAGGTAAGTTAATTAAAAGGAAAAGTTGATTAGGTTAAAAGTGGATTTGTGATAAGAAGAAAATTAATTTTTTTATGTTAAAAAGAAAATAAAAAAAATCTAACAATTAAGGTAACTAAAAAAGCAATAAGCTAAAGAGAGCAATAACTATTCAACAAAAAAAGGATTTTTTTTACTATTTTCTTTTATATAGAAGCATGAATAACAATGAAACAATAAAAAAATTAAAAATAAGAATAAAATTAAGAAAAAATTCGTAATATTTTTTTATTTTTTTAATTTTTTTTGTGAAGTAATCGTGCCTGGATCCACGGCAACAGTGCCAAAATTTGATCACTGTCGTTGGCGGTCAAAAATAAAACCTACTCACTACTATAGCTAGTGGTGAATTGGGATCGTATCCTCGGAGATCAAGGGCAATTATTTCACGAAAAGAAAAAGAAAAAGTTATTTATAGATGATTATATTAAGAATAGCGGTTATTAAAAAGATAATAATTAATTAATTAACGAAATTCAAATAGTAGGAGAAGCAACCCAGGAATCCAAATCCATCGTGCAAACATGTTTTATCTTTTTTTTTAATGTTGCAATAGTAATAATTTTTGCACATTTAAAATTAGAATAATTTATTTCTTGTCATGCATGGACCGTATCAGAAGATCACGGCACATCCGCTTAGAGTATAAACTATCTAATAATTATAAAGTTAAGGGTCTAATCTATCATACTACGATCTGTCTCTCTTAGGCACGTACATCGACAGAGGGTACATGTCGTGTATGCCAAATCAAAACCTCGATCAAAAAAATAACTCAAAAGATATAATAAAGAAGAGCATAATTTTTATTGCATAAAAAATAAGAACAAAAAGAAAGACAAAACCTGATTACAGGCTTCATCATCATCCCAAGTTGAAGGAATCTAGCCACACAGCATCCCCTCCATAATTTTTCTCTCTCAGGCCTAAATACAATAATCTAAATAAAAGAAAAATAAAAAGAGCTTTGTAAAAACTCCTCTCCCGAAGTCCTTTTATAGAGCTCGTCTAGGGTTTTCTCCTAGTCAAAGTTGGAGTCAATCGGGCGCTCAAGATCGTTCAGATATTATGAGAAAATTTCTCAGCCATCCGTTCAACATCATCTGCCTTATTTTGCATCAAGAATCATGTGAAATCATCTCTTTCTTCTTTTTTGGGTAAACTGAGTCCTGATTTGAGTGTCGTCTGTATCATTGGACTTCAAAAATCGAGCTCTTTCCATCTATAGGCTCCTTTTCTACAAACATCCATAAAAGTATCAATTCTTAATAAATTCAAAGTAATTAATATTTATTTTAATAGTTAAATTGGGATAATAAATAGATTGATCAGGGAGTATCACACGACACCACGAACCCCCACTGGAGAAACTCCTTTTAGCCTTGTGTTTGGATCGGAGGCTGTCATTCCGGTAGAGATCGGCATTCCTAGTCTCCAGATACAATCGTATGATGAGGAGGACAATCTAACCCAATTGCGAGCCAACCTTGACCTTGTTGAGGAGGCCCACGATCGAGAACGACTCAAAATGGCTACTTACCGCCCAAGGGTTGCAAAGTACTACAACATCCGAAGTTGCCCTAGAACATTCCTCTCTGGAGACCTAATCCTCATGCGAGCTGAGGTCTCCAAACCCATGGAAGGAGGCAAACTGTCACCTAATTGGGAAGGGCCTTATCGATCACCGATGCACTTCATCGTAGAGCATACCGTATCGAAGGAGTGGACGGAAAGCCACTCCCTCGCACCTGAAATGCGGACAATCTCCGTCGGTATTACCAGTAATGTATAATGACATCATAGACTTGAGCATCATTCTTGTCTATTTGAATAACATTTACCTTTTTTTATTAACAAGAGCATCCTCGAGCAATCTTGCTTTTTCAGCTCAAGCTCGACTCCGCGTCGGCACTCAAGCCCGACTCCGCATTGGCACTCAAGCCTGACTCCACGTCGTCACTTAAGCCCGACTCCACGTTGGCACTCAAACCCAACTCCGCATCGACACTCAAGCCCGACTCCATGTCGGCACTCAAGCCCGACTCCGCATCGGCACTCAAGCCCAACCCCGTGTCGGCACTCAAGCGTGAAGCTGGATCAACGCTTAAAATTCCAGTCATTTTCGCTTCGATCTCAACTTCGACTTCAAGTCTCGGCTATAACCTAGGTTTTTACTCTGGCCTCTGCCTCAATCTCAGCCCTAACTTCGGTTTTGGTTCCTAACTCGGGCCTATGTTCTCGGCCTCGGCCTTTACTCTGGAATGAGCTCGTCTTGGCCACTACGGAAGCAAAGTACCAATAAAGAGCACAGCAAAACTCAAAGATTTTAGAAGTGAAGATATGTTCATTGATTGTAAAAAGTTTGCAAAATTGCTGACTTTAGTCGGACTTCATTACAAGGGAGAATAAGAAGCAAAAAATAATAATAAAGATACAAGGTGTTTAGGGCTCGGCCGACGCTGGATCATTGTCCAAGGGGTGGTGTGCCACTGGTGTCTCCCCCATTACATCATCCGGCTCCAGGTCATCGAGTCCCTCGAGGCTGTAGACTCTTCCTACTTTGGCCTTGCAGTCTTGGAAGCCCAAGTCATAGGCGTAGGCGGTGGCCTCGGCCAGCTCTTCGCCGAAGCCAATAGACTGCCGGAAGTTCTCTACAGCCTCGGCGGCTTTTTTCTCTGCCGCAATAGCCCTCCCTTCGGTGGCCTTTGCAGTCGCCATCAACTTGGCCACATGAACATCGGAGCGGCGAACGATCTCCTCGACATTCTCTGCCCACTCCTCGGCTGCACTTATTTGGATATTAGTGGAGTGTAGTTGAGTCTGGTACATGAGCAGATCCGACTCCATCTTTTTATTCCTTACCTTGGCTGCCCGAGTGTTATTGAGCTCGTGGGCCGCCCGGCGTTGAGCCTCCTCAAGCGCCTCTTCGGCCCTTTCCGCCTGGGCCAGGGCATTTCCAAGTTCATCCGCCCTCTCGGCTTGGGTTATCTCTAATGCCTTCTCGGCCCTCTCTACCCGGGCCTGCTCCTCGGCCCTCTCGGCTTGGGCAGCTCCCAATGCCTTCTCGACCTCCTCTACTCGAGAATGTTAGCATGTCGTTGACAACTATCACACTTCCGGACCAGCTCGGCTACATCTTTCCGCATGGTGGGCCAATAATAGCCTTGGTGTAGGGCCTTGTGTGACAGTGCTCTACCCCCAAGTGGTTTCCGCAAATACCTTCGTGGATCTCACGGAGGATGTAGTCAGCGTCCGTAGGACCAACACATCTGAGGAGGGGATGAGAGAAAGATCTTCGTTACAGTCATCCATCGAACATCAGGAACTTGTATACTCACCACTTGAATAGCTTGGCTTCGGCAGGGTCGGCTGGGAGGGTGTCGGTAGTGAAGTATTGGATGTAAACATCCATCCAAGAAGGCTCTTGGAGGACTGGCATGGATTCTTCTACCGTGTCGATGCTTGGGGCTTCCAGGTGCTCCGCGTAAGTTCTCCCCAAGGTCCCATCGGCCGAGGTGGCTAACGGAACAAAGCGTTAGATCTACCTTCTCCCTCGGGGAATGTAGCTGACACTGAAATAGGCCAATAGAGAGGCTTCTGACTGCACCATACTCAAGTAACAGAACATAGTAGGATCTTGTGCCTCGTACTCCCCTTTGATCTGACCGAAGACTAGCTGGGAGTCAGTGAAGACTCTAAGGCATTTCATCCCGAGCTCCCATGCCAGCCTCATCCCTGACAGCAAGGCTTCATACTCAGCTTGGTTGTTGGTGGCTGGGAAGAGAAAACGGAGGGCGTAATCAGTCACAACTCCGTCTGAGCTAGCCAGGATGAGGCCTACCCCACTCCCTTGAGAATTTGATGCTCCGTCTATATGAAGGATCCGGTCCTCCCCTCCTTCCTTGGTTTCAACGCCCGAAGGGTTTGCATGGGACTCCTTCGGCTGCTCTTCTGTCCAAGTGCACTCGACTAAAAATCTACTAGGACCTAAGACTTCATAGCCGACTTAGGTAGAAATGATAGGTCGAATTCTCCCAGCTTGAGTGCCCACTTTGTCAGTCGGCCAGAGATATCGGGGCGAGAGAGGATTTCCTTGAGTGGTTGATCTGTGATCACCACGATCGGGTGAGCTTGGAAGTAGGGCCTGAAGCGCTAGGCAGAGATGATCAACACAAAAATAATCTTCTCGACTTTGGAGTATCTAGTCTTTGCGTCATGAAGCACCTTACTGGTGTAGTACACTGGCTTTTGTGTTCCATCGGCATCCATGCAAACAAGCACGGATCTGACAGCCTCAGAAAAGCTATGATGTACAGGAGGAGCTCCTTCCCACCCCTTGGTTTGGATAACAGTGGCGGGGTGGATAAGAATTCTTTTAATCCCTCGAAAACCTTCTGGCACTCCCTCGTCCATTCGAAGCCATTGACTTTGCGCAAAGCCTTAAAGAAAGGCAGACATCTCTCTGCAGACTTAGATAAAAAATGGCTTAAGGCAGCTACCCTTCCAGTCAAGTGTTGTACCTCCTTCTTATTAGACGGAGACCTCATGTCCAAGATGGCTCGGATCTTATCGGGTTTCGCCTCAATCCCACGCTGCATCACTATGAAACCCAAGAATTTGCCTGCTGTTACCCCAAAGGTACACTTGCGGGGGTTCAGCCTCATCTGGTACCGGTGAAGGTTGCCGAAGGTCTCCGCTAGGTCGGCAATGTGGTCAGTAGTATGAATGCTTTTGGTCAACATATCATCCACGTACACTTCCATGTTGCATCCAATCTGGTCCTTAAAGACTTTATTCATCAGCCTCTGGTACGTGGCCCCGGCGTTCTTTAGTCCGAAAGGCATTACCTTGTAGCAGTATATCCCCTTTTCGGTCATAAACGAGGTGGCTTCCTCATCCGCCGGGTCCATCTTGATTTGGTTGTAGCCGAAGAAGACGTCCATGAAGCTAAGGGTCTCGTGACCGGACGTAGCGTCCACTAGCTGGTCAATCCGAGGCAAGGGAAAGCTATCCTTGGGCATGCTTTGTTGAGGTCGGTGAAATCCACGCACATCCTTCAGCTTCTATTAGCCTTGCGGACCATCACGACGTTGGCCGGCCAGTCAGGGTAATGGACTTTCCGAATGTGGCCTGCAGCCTCCAGCTTGCGGATCTCTTCGTCAATGGCCTTCTGCCAGTCTGGGGCGAAGCTTCTCTTCTTCTGCCAAACAAGCTGGCACCCTGGTTTGATGTTGAGTTGATGAGTAATCACCTTCTCGGGGATACCCGGTATGTCAGACAATGACCATGCAAAAATATTGGAGTTGGCTCGTAGGAAAGCAAGAAGCTGATCACGCACCTCCTCTGGGAGTAGAGCTCCAATCTGGATAGTCCTCGTCGAGTCCTCCCCCAATGGGAAGATCAGCAAGTGCTCGGCAGGCTCCCCCCTCCTCTCCAAGTCTCAGGGGTCTAGCGGCTCAGGCGTTGTTGCCAACACCGCCCCTTGTGGACTGGGGGCTAAGTGGTAGCATAGTGGTAGTGGGCTCTGCTCTCCCCTCATCTCTCCAACTCCCTTACCGGTGGGGAACTTTACAAGTAATCTTTTGGTGGAGATAAAAGCGTCCAATAGGTTCAAACCGGGTCTCCCGATGATGGCATTATTAGCCAATGGGACCCGGACTACCAAGAAATTCATGAAAGTTATGCTCTGACACAGCGGAGTCCCAGCTATGGCAGGGAGATTGATTTCTCCCTCTACCCTTACAGAATCTCTAGTAAAATCCATCAAGGGGGTGGTGACGGGCCGAAGGGAACTATGAGGCAAATTCATCCGAACAAAAGCATCATAACTCAAAACATCGACAAAGCTCCCACTGTCAACTAAAATTCATTTTATAGGGTTCTTTGCGATCGTCATAGACACGACGATGCTATCATCATGTTTGTTTACTATCCCTTCTAGATCCCTTTTAGAGAAAGGAATTACAGAATCTATTCCCTCCTTACGTTGTCTTTTAGAGTTTTTACTTGCCCCCAGGAGATCATGGCCACCACCTTCTCCGTTGGGGCATTGTCCATGCCGATCTGAGGTGCAAGAGGTGCTGACGGGCCCGGGGCAGCAGGGTTGCCTCTTCGGACGAACTTGCCTAAGTGGCCTTGCTGAACGAGTTCCTCGATAGCCTTCTTCAGCATGCGGCAATCTTCCGTGTCGTGGCCGTAGTCTCTGTGGTATCGGTAGTATAGTTCCTTGCTACAGGGAACCCCGGGCCTCATAGGAGGTGGACGCCGGAGGTAGGGCTCGTCTTCAATTTCTAACAGGATGTGAGATATTGGGGCAAGAAGTGGAGTAAAGTGCTCTTTGTGAACCAACATCTGAGGCCGATTATCTGAACGATAAGGCGGCTCAGGCTTTCTGGATCGCACCCCAGTAGGTTCTGAAGGTACTGGCTTCTTACTGAACCCTTTGTCAACCTCTCTCCTGGAGGAGTCTACTTCGTCGGCGTGGATATACTTCTGCGCACGACTCAGCAGTATAGCATAAGAGCTGGAAGGCTTTTTGTCCAGGGAGTAAGCGAACCTGGAAGGACGGAGTCCCCGCTTCAAGGCCAGAGTGGCCACGGAGTCCTCAGATTGTAGACCTCGAGTGCAGCTTCCTTGAATCGAGCCACAAAGTCCTTTAGGGTTTCACCGCTCCTCTGTTGGACGGCGAACAGACTATCAGCCACCAAGGGAATCTTTTGGCACGCATCGAAGTGGGCCAAGAAAAATTGCTCGAGTTGCCTGAAGGAGTTGATACTTGTGGTGGCAAACGAGAGTATCATGCACGAGCGGCCTTCCTAAGTGTGGCTGGGAAGGTGATACAAAGAAGAGAATATGTCGCCCCCTGGACTTGCATGAGGATCTTGTAGCTTTTCAGGTGGTCCAAGGGGTCTGCAGTACCATCATATGGGTCCAGCTAGGATAGACGGAACAAGGGTGGAACCGGCTCCTCCATGATACGGCGAGACAGTGGGGGACGGTGGTCGTAGTCCGTCCTGTGCGGGTTGGTGATTCTGTGGCTAAGCTCCTCCAACTGTTGATGGTATTCGTCCAACCGCTGCTCGGCCCGGTGAGTAGTCTTTCTGTGTCTTCCTTTGAGGATTCGGAAGATGAATAGGGAGAAGACTGCCGGTGCAGGGAATGCACTTTCTTAGGTTCCTTCTTGCCACGCCGCCTGGGAAAGCGATCAGAATGATGGGAAGGAGACCGTCGCCACTTGGAGGTCTACCGGCGATGAGACTTCGGGGACACACGATGGGAGGCCTCCGGAGGGGTCCTACCATGATGAGACCGGCTAGCTCCAGGACCCTCCACATGAGGCAGAGAATGTTGGGGTGGAAAAGGCGTGGTGGCGGAGCACTGCTCCTATAGTCCCTGCATCACTGCCATCAGGTCCTAAACCTCCCTACCTGGTGCGCCAATCTATTGCCGCCAAATCACTTTCGAGGAGCGTCAGACCAGAGGAGCTTTATAGGTCTTCGGAAGAATGATACGACCACCTCCTGTGGCCGAAAACCTACAAGAAAAGTTTTGGACCGATGGTTCCGGTGGGGACCTCCGATGCTCAAGTCAGCGATATGGATAGGGATTTTTTAATGAAAGAGTAGAGATTGAGTCCCCCTCATTAGGGGTCGGGGTCTTTATGTACATGTTCATGGATCCCTCATATCCTTCGTCGATAACAGTCGGATCCTATCTTCCATTTAAGATTGACTCCGTAGGTAGGCGCACAGCTACTAAACGTGTGCCATAAATAGCACGCGAGGCGAGATTTGAAGCCGAGGCCAAAGACAGGCCAAGGCGAGGCGAGGCTCGAGGCCGAGGCGAGGCTCGAGGCCGAGGCAAGGCTCTAGGCCGAGGCCAAGGTGGGGCTCTAGGCTCGAGGCGAATGCGGCTGGTATGGTTCGAGGTCGAGGCCGAGACCGAGACTGAAACTAAGTCCGAGGCCGAGGCCGAAGCTAAGACCGAAACTAAGTCCGAGGCCGAGGCCAAAGCAGAGACCGAAACTAAGTCCGAGGCTGAGGCCGAAGCTGAGACTAAGTCCGAGGCCGAGGCCAAAGCCGAGGACGAGACTGAAACGAAGTCCGAGGACGAGGCCGAAGCCGATACAAAGGCCAACGTTGGGACTAGTTGTTAAATCATTACTTTGTTCCGAAAACTATGCGCCGCCAGGGGAAGTGATCAACCACATCAGGCATCATCCAACCAGATTTAACTAACCCAACCCAGCCTAAATTTAGCTTAGTAATGCGTTTGTGTTGGTTAGGTTTGATCTTGGCAGTTCCTAAAAGGGTCGTGCTCTATAAACATTTCAGAAAACCTGTTTTATTTTCCATCTTTAACTATTTTTCTTGGTGGTAAACGTGATATGGACTGCTTAAGGAATGCAACAACAATAATATATGAATAGGTTTCTAATGAACCATTAAATCTTTCTAAATTATAGTTCAAAAAAACCAATGAAATTAAGGTAGACAGGTGATATCTTGTTTCAATTAGTTCAAAAATGATGAACAAATTTATTATGCATAAAAATATTATTATTTAAATTTAATTAATCTTAAAAAAATGATATATCATTTTATGATTTCAATTCATATCAAAAATAAAATTTTTCTGTTTTACAGTTATTTTTATAACAAAAAAGATAATTTATCCTAATGAATAAAGCTTTGATTTATGATCTTATGCTGCTACGGCAGCGAACCGATACACGGTGTTTATCTTCTGGATCCCCCTCCTTTAGGATTCGTCAAAATTAACTTTGATGGGAGTATCCGCGGCAGAGCTGTTGGTTTTGCTTTCGTCATTCGTGGCCCATATGCTGGAGCGAGAGGTTTTGGTTCTATTGACTTCTCCATCCTACGGTTTGGGCAGGCATTTCTTATGCCGTGAGGATTTTGATTGAGGGTGATTTCATGTCTGTTATTTTTTGGATGCAGAACGAGAATTATCATTCTGGTCATACTAATCCGATGCTTACGGACATTTGGTCTATTCTACGTGAGGCTGACTATGCTAAGATCCATCACATTTATAGGCCGGGCGATCCCTGCCCTTATGTATTAGAGCAAATTTTGTATTCGGATCGATCTGGGCTGACTCACACTAGGCTAGTGTGATCGTCCGCTTACCCAAAAAAAAAAAAAAAAAGCTTTGATTTATTATCCAACATTCTAACCTCTATATCCCTTTATTTATTTATTTATTTATTTATTTATTTTAATAAAATATTAAAATATAGAAAAAAATTAAAATACGAAGAGCCGCTTGGTAACATATTTTCTAAAAATACGTTGTTGAGCGTCCACTCCCCACGATGCCAGGATGAACCCATGCATAAAATGCATTAAAAAATGCCAATTAAAGCATTAATGCATTAAATGCATTAAAAAGTTATTTATTTATTTATATCAACAAAATATTAAAATATAAAAAAAATTGAAATATGAAGAGCCCGTTGCTTGGTAACGCATTTCCCAAAAAAAAATACGTTCACTCCCCCCCCGAATTAATGTATTTAATGCATTAAATGCATTAAAAAAATAATTCCCCGTTTATAAAATGCCAATGCATTTAATGCATTAAAAAAAACAATGCCATATATCTTAGCTATAAAATCGGCGTATAGTGAATGCAGGCGACCGCGCAAATCGGCATCTTCGTTAATCGGAGCGTATGGCCAGCGTTCAAGGAATCCCATGGTGGAAGTGTTCTCGGTACGCATCAATGCAGGCGACCTCTACGGCACGATCAAAGTCACCAACGGCCTGGGCTCTCAATGCATCTACAATCGTGCAAGAGACGACTACGAATCCATCCGCCGGACGAAAAATGCTTTGCTGACTGGCCCAAATCGAGCCACCTGGGCGTTTGATAGCTTCTGGTTCGACTTGGATCTCAAAGATAAGGATTCCAATCCTTTTCCGGATGGTAAAGTCGACGGATTCAACCGCTGCCAGATCCCGTGGGATTCTTACGACCTCGACAATGTCTACGACGAGCCCTTGTTCGACAGCGTCGACGGCCAGTATGGTTCCGTGACGGTGAACTACGCGGTGTTGAGCAAAGCGGCAGAGGCCAAAGTGGAGGTTACGCTCATAAAGGGAAAGGGAGATCGGGAAAACCCCGCCGCTGTTTACGGAAGTCTCACGGCTCACAATAGCATAGGTGAAAGCGAGCTCTTCCGGAAGGCATCCAACGAGCACATAGATGTACGTCCTGGGCAGATCATCCCGCTGTCGAGATCCGTTGTAGCTGTGCCATTGGACTCCTCCCTCATGGTTCGGGCGGATCTCTATGATCACGATGAGATCGCCAAGGGCACGGCAGAGTTCCCTGCTCAACTCGCAACCTCATCTGAGAAGTTTATTAATGGAAAGTACGGCCAGATCCGAGTGAGGGTCTCCTATACTTGAGATGTCTACTAAGATCATATATATGCTAGTCTTGCGCTGGACTTGGTTCCGTGCTATTATATTACTTTGTTCCATCCCGTCGCGTTGTATGTTTTGCTTCCTAAGCTTGCATATTATGAATAAAAGAAATCTAATTATTGAGTAATAATCTAAGAAGAAACCGACTGGCATCTCTCTTTTGAAGATCAAAGAACGTACTCTCATCGAGATCAATCTGGTAGCTACTATGGCAATTTCTCTAGGTGATCTTGACTGAACTAAATCTCTTGGACTATTTGGAACCTAGCTAACCTGGTGAAAGATGTGGTATCCGAATTCAGTCAGCTCCAAGCAGTACACCTTATGATCATCATCTAATAATTAAATTAAAAGTTCTAAAAGTTCAAAAACAAGTAAGAATTTGAGAATAATTGTAATTTCAAAAGAGATTCAAATGACTATTCAAAGTATGCATGCATCAAAAGTAATCAAAGTCTAAGATAAAAGTAAAGAATGGCCGACTCTAATACCTAAAAGGATTGAGAATGGTAGGAGGTCTTGTATGAGTTTCAAAGCCAAATGACAGAAGGATAAAATTATGTAGGAAAGAAGTTATTCTTAACCTAGAGAAGTAAGAAAGCATATATTGAATTTGAAAATGATTCCAAGATGTTTTATCCTTAACGATAGAAGATCCTTACTCCTATCAATCATGAACATATTTAAATATATTAGCTGTAATTTTAATCCTCTTGTATACATTATACTAAAATTACAACCTCATAATATATTTTGGATTTTCATATTTCATATAAATAAAGCAAGATTGAAGAAAATGCTTCTTTTATTAATTCAAAAAATTAAAAAGTATAAATACATCTAATTTTAAGGGCACTGTTCCTAACATGCAGACCATCCAAATTTGCCAGAAACAAGAATACATGGTGAAGAACTTAGTCGCTTTGAGGACTTTAGCTACCCTATCACACCAAGTTGTTGTTTTATCCAATCACATAAAAGATTGTACTCCTGCTTGTTTTCTCTTTCTTTTACCTCATCCTCGTCACCTAAATCAGAACTCAAATTATCAGCCAATGCACATTCATAAACTAGATAACTTTAAAAGAGAGGATGCAAACTGTATGTTCCAATTTGTAGTTTGTAATTTATTTCAGAACACTCACCCAATTATAGATCTTCCTTGCTGATATCAACAATTTTTTTTCTTTATAGGTCTGCAGGTTCTGAATAGCAACCTCATCAATTGGCTCTACCAGATAAAGAACCTAATGAAGCAAAAAGGCAACAGTGAATCATTATGCAAGCAAAGTAATTCAACAACAGTTGCTCAGCAGACACCCATCTGGGTGCTTGCTTCAATATCTTTCTGGACCAGCTTCTCTAAGAATGGTGCAGTTTTGGCGCTTTTCAAGCTGTCTGCAGCCAAGTAATAGACAGCCTTCTGGTTATCCACCATGTTCTCAACATACTGATCCAAGCTTATCATATCTTCCTCACTTTTAGAAGAGTAAAAGCGCAGCAAAGAAGCGAGGCGCTTGTTGTGATTTCCTGAGTCCTCAATACACCCCAGTTTGATAAGATTTCCAAAGTTATCCCAGAACTTCTTGTAATCCTGCAGGAGATTAATAGTTAATTTTAACACCAATCTCATACTGTATGAATTCTTCCAAAGGAGGGAATGAGGGAGAGACCAATTCAGGCACTTCCCACCTCCTTGTTTTCGCTTTCAGAGATTTCTTGGATCATATCAAATGTTTTCCTGACAAGCCTTTTCCGCATAATTCTCACCTGTCAACATAAAATATGCATATGCTTTAAAAAATTGTCAAGATGAATGGAAATTAAAATACTTCAAAAGTCAAAACAAAGATTTATAATTGTTGTTGCTGGAATCCATCCTCCGACTCGGGCGCGGTCGAGCTTCAGGTTGGGCTCCCTCCTGGGCGGACCTGCAAAACAGTCCTCACGCGAGAGGCGTTGGGGGTGGTCCTCTGCGGAAGACCCTCCGACGCTCAAGTCAGTGGAGATCAACAACGAACAAATATGGGAAGAAGGTTCTCGCTGAATAGTCCCTCCGTGGTGGCCTTTTGGGAGCTCCGAGCAGAGCTTTAATGGTGGAAAGGGGTGAGTAGAGATAGAGATGGAGTGAGAGTAGTGCTGAGAATGTGCCAGGAATGCCCTTACCTTAGAGAATCTAGGACTGTGCTATTTATAGGAGATCATCTGATTCTTTGAGCATGTCATAGGAGGTCTGAAAGTTGTTGGGATTCGAGGCTGATTCGAATCAGGCTGTTGTGAGGCCGGTAGGATCCGTATCTGGTTAGTTAGAGAATCGACGGCCAAGAGGGCTATCCGGCGCTTTGAGATTCAGTGATCATATAGGCTCTAGGCCGTGTCTGGTAGTATAGGCATGATTGCCTATGTGGATCCTTGTTCGGTCATCGTGGTTCCGCAGATGTAGGTGCCTGAGTGCCTAGGTCGGGCCGAGTTATGGACCGCTCAGGCTAGGGCCGAGAGATAGGGATCGCTCGACTAGGACCGAGACATAGAGATCGCTCGGACTGGGGCTGAGAGATAGGGATAGCTCGGCTAGCGAGGCATAGAGATCGCTCGGGCTGGGGCCGAGAGATAGGGATAGCTCGGGCTAGAGCCGAGAAATAGGGATAGCTCGGCTAGCGAGGCATAGAGATCGCTGGGACCGAGAGATAGAGATAGCTCGGCTAGTGAGGCATAGAGCTCGGGCTGGGGCCGAGAGATAGAGATAGCTCGGCTAGCGAGGCATAGATGTAATCCGTACCTGGGGAATCCTTGGTTCACCGAGGGGCTAAGGTGTCTCGATCCACCGAGGTATAATGGTTGGTTCATTTCTTGCGGGCACCGCGCAGCGAGTGGGAGTCAGGGCTGATCTTAACCCCTTGCACGATTATCAATGTAATGACGATTTTACCCCTCAACACATGCCCCCCACTCCCTAGTTCAAAGCGTAGGTTCGGGCATAGAGAGTATAGCCCCAGGTGGCATGATCCGGATGGAGGGATCTATATTTGACAGCCTGCGTAATGATGCCCTAATTAATGTCGCGTGGCCGCACTGTCCTTACGGGATGAATCCGTCGTTTCTTAGGGACAACGGTCGGGAAAGCGCCACGTAGCAAATCCCGATTTTCACGGTGCCTGCGATGGCGGTTCCGGGTACCTCGGTTGAGACGCCTTAGCTTCCTTTTGAAGTGGTTTCTTTTGGGGGAAAGCAAAGTCGAAGCAGCGCCATTCCTGTTTGCAATGCTTTCTCGCTTCTTCTTGGAGAATTTCGTTCCCCTGCATCTTCTGTGACCCCATTCGGTGTCCCTTTTGACCTAGTAGCATGGTGAGTCCCAGCGACATGGTTTCAGAGATTGTTGTCGAGGACTTGGGGAGAATACGCTAGAAGTATGGCGTTCCTTCGGATGTTCTTGCGATTGCCGGAACCCGGGCATAGGGTTTCGCAGGAACTGAAGCATGGGATTTTTCTTTATGAAGATAGCCTGAAGGCAGGCCTTCGGTTTTTCCTTCACCCCCTGGTGAAGGAGATTATGAGGTTTTACAACATCTGCCCAACAATGGTGGCTCCTAACAGCTAGCGCAGTATCATCGGGTTTATCTCGATGTGAAGCTAGGTTCAGGTAACATCAACTCTTCTCTGTTCCGTGCCTGTTACTATCTGATGTCTGGGAGGAACTCGGAGTGGTCCTATATCGGACCTCAAAGATCGCTCAAGACGATAACGGATAAGCCACCGTCTATAAAGGAGTGGAATGTTCGATTTTTCATTGCCGAGGGGAACATCGGCTCCGACTTCCTGCGGGGATGGGAAAACTTTGTCAGGGACATGTAAATGCATCCAGCTCTATCCGAATAGGAGAAGGAGGACCTAGAGGTACTTCGTGATGGCCGGGTGTTTTTGGCTAATGACTTACTATCGGAGGAGGCTCTTTTCGCCGCCGGGCTTAGCCCCATCGACACACAAGGTAAGTCCTCTCCTTTTTTCCCTTTCTATTAATTTCATTCGAGCAAGTATATCTCAGTTTGATTGTTCACCCACTATGCTTGCAGCCAAGAAGTCTACGCTGGCGGGCCGTATAAAGAAGGAGTTGGGCAAGCGCCCAAGAGAGACCGGTAGTGGGGAAAGATGCAAGTCTGAGAAGAAGGTTCGCCTTTCCGAAGAGCACTCGCCGGAGGCCGGGCTAGTCAAGGTTTGCCCGCGCTCCTTGTCACCGAAGAAAGAGAAGGTGGGAGCATCGATGGTGAGAGAGGAATTTTTTCAGTTGAGGGAAGAAGTGATAGTCGTGACGTAGGAGTAGAGAGCAGAGGAGGACTCAGGGAGGATCGCTGAGATCCCTTGTCCTTCGGTGGTGGAGATAGTGGACAGCTCGAACAAGGCTCTGTTGGCTTGTCCGACAGTTCCCTCTTCTGGAGATAAGTTGTTGCCAGGTTCGGCGGAGGTCGGTATCCCGAGGGTTCCCTCCCCGAGCGAGAAGATGTCTCTAGCTTCGGCAGGAGATATGGAGGGGGCGATTGTAGTCGCCGAGGCTCAGGATGAGCCTACTGTCGAAGGGCCTCCTTCAGAGGGATTAAGGAGCGGTGATGTTGGGCCGACAGTGGCGGAGGCTCGAGAGGAGTCTCCTGTTGGAGAGCTTCCTCCTAAAGAGATTGGAGGAGTCGGTGAGAGGATCGAAGCTTCGGTGGAGCCCGCGGGGGAGGAGCAGATACTAGTGATTGAGGAAGAACCCTTGGACGAGGGGGAGGACAAGATGAGAATCTTCCAACCGAAGCTTCTCCCACTAAGGCTTTGGGGATATTGGTGCCTGGGCTGGCTGAGGTATCCGAGGAATCCCAGGCCAGAATTTTGCTAAAGGAGGCTAGGCGGTTGAGGGCTTCTCAGCCTGAGGTTGTCCGGACTGGTCCTTCGGACGTGCAGCCCGGTAGTTCGGACCCGGCCATCGAGGCGGCGTTTGCTGCCTTGATGAGGTCGGCATTGTACTCGAGCACGGGTTCCTTGGCGAATGAGTTCGCGGACCTGGATCTCATCGAAGCCGCATTTGGTCAGCAGAATGTGGCGAAGGATGTCCACCTCCTCCCTGAAATCGACAACCCCGCCCTTATGGAGCTTGCTAGGTCTTACACCTCTCGGGTGAGTTGTTGTTTCAGAGTAATGGGTGCCTTCTGGTTGACTTGATTACGCTTTCTTACTTGTGTTTTGTTTCACAGAGCGCTTTGATCACCAGGGCGCTATGTTGGCACTTGAACCTGGCAACAGGGGCCAGTGTCCAGGCCAAGAGAGTCAGCGCCGAGCTTCGGTTGCGAGCGGAGGCGTCTGATAAACTCAAACGAGTTCTGGACGTCACCAACGAGAACTTGGTGAAGGCGAGGGATTGCATCAGGCCGCCCTCGACGAGGCATCTAGGCTGAGGCTCGAAGTTGGGAAGCTACGTGGGCTCCAGACGAGGTATGAAAAAGCATGCTCGGAGCTTTCACGAATAAAATCTAGGCACGCTGGAGAAATGGAAACTGTTAAGAAACAGTTTGATGAGAGTCGGGACAGGCTAAGGAAAGAGGCTGTCGAGGAGAGGAGTCTCCTGAATAGAATGCTCGGCGAGACGGAGGAGAAGATCCGGTAGCTGCAACATTGCGTTATTGCTAGGGATGATAGGATCAAATGGCATCAGGAGAAAATAGCCAAGCTCGACGATGAGCTCTCTCAGTCCAGGGAAGAAGCTAACAACATGTAGTCGAGAATCAATGACCTCAAGGATAGGATCGAGCAGTCAAGGCCGATAAGCTGAGGGCCTTCGGCGAGGTCGAGGAATTGATCGAGAGAATAGCCCGACAGGAGGGGGAGGTACGATATCGTCTCTTTAACTTCCCCTATTTTCATATTGTTGCACCGACTAATCCTGTGCTTACAGATGGAGAAGGTGAAACTCGAGGGCCAAAGTCGATTAGAGACCCTGCAAGGAGAGCTGGCGTCGAGTCGCCGGAGGAGCTTGGAGATCGAAGGCCAGATCGCTGAGACCGAGAAGCAAGTCGCCTCACTTCGGAGTCAGGTTGCTGAGGCTGAAAGGCAACTCGCCCTACTTCGGGGCGAACAGGATGCGACCTGTGCTGAGGCGTTCCAGCTCGGTGTGGAGGAGGCTCGTGCCAGAATATCCCGAGAGCATCCGGAATGGGACCTCTCTTTTCTTGAGGTGGAGGGTCATAACATGCAGACCCCAGGGACCGAGTTATCAGTAGAGACCGAATATGAAGAGGTCTCGGATATTAACGTAGATGCCCTCCTAGGGGCTGATGCCACTGTAGACTTGGGTGTGGATGGTCAAAAGGGGGAGAGCCATCCGACCGATGCAGGGGCACCCAAGGCTCATCGATCGGCCACCTTCGAAGTGGGCGGACCGAGCCATGTTTCTCCAGTGCCGGCCGCTGATGCCCCTGAGGTCGGGCCCATGCCCTGATAACTGAGGACCGGTTCGGATTTTGTATTATTATTCTTCTCTTTGTTGGCCGTCCATAGAAGACTTCAATGAAATTTAAAATTTCCTTTGTCTCTATTATGCGCCTTTTTCCTCTTTTCCGCATTATTTCGAGGATATTTAATTCGAAGGAGTCTGGAAGATCGAAGGGAGTCTGATCCCAAGAAGGGGGTGCCTCTTGAGCCCTCGTTGCTATTTATTGATCCCCTTCGGTGAGGGGGCGCAACTCTTCGTTCCCTGTGAGCGCCCACTGAGGCGGTGACGCGTGGAGAGTTACCACGATAGTGGCGTTGGAGTTGATGGCCCGGGCGATCGAAATACCCGCCAGAAGTAGTTTAAATACGGATGGGGGAATGCCATCATTAATCACCTCTCCTGTTGACCTCCCAAAATTTAGGATAGTAGGATGGCTTCTGAAAATGAAGGTGGGTCTACTGGAGCGCCAGATAACGGCGATAATGGCCGCGGGGGGCAGGCCCCTCCGCGAGGGGGCCCCCATTGGAGCCGCGTTCCAGTAACTATCGACAGGGAGGACCTGTTGTTGATGCTCGCGAGCGCGACCGACTCCGGAAGATGGTCGAAAAATACTTGGCCATCTCCACGAGGGAGCACGAGCTCCTTCGTCGGATCAACAGTCAGCTGGAAGGGCAAGTAGTGACTCTCCAGCAACAAACTGCTATTCTTACCGCCGAGCTAAGTTTGTGGGGAGAGCTCGGCAGCGCCCGATGGAGACGATAAGCCCCAATGAGGGCTCGTGTGTCTTTTTCTTTTCTTTTTATTTTTCTTTTTATGATGAATAAAAAGAATTTTTGCAACTTTCGTGTTCGCTGCCATCTTCAAAATGTTCGTTCTCATCATGTGAGTCTTACAAACGAACCACCCCCCTGGGGGATCTCTGGTGATCTTATCGAGACTAAGGTATGGTTTTTCCATTTTAGCCGAGGTAAGGGGAACTTATAAGTTCCAGTCAGAGTGTAGTATATCACTCGGTTTTGCCGAAGCACAAGGAGCATCCCGTTAGCGTTGGGGCGAGAATAGCTATCTCAGTTTGGACCGGGGAATAAGGGAACGTTCGGTTTTTACCGAATCAAAAAGAGATACCTCGGTTTTTTCGAAGTAAGGAGACTATCTCGGCTTTGAGTCGAAGCAAAAAAGTAATGTCTCGTTTAGGTCGAAATATAACAGATGGTTCAGCTTCGGGCCGAAGCAGGAGATATCGGCGTGTCTTTATTAAGGAGTACTTGGCTTCTGTGCCTTTTTATTGCTCTGCCAACGCTTTATCTTTTTCAAGGCGAGTTGGCTTTACATGGACGACAAGCATCCGGCTTTCATTGGGGGACATCTTTTTCAGTGGGGATTTCCCAGGCTCGTCCATATCTTAGATATCTGCAAGCGGTTTTTCCACATTTAAGGCTCCCGATTCGAGATCATGGGAGATCTTCTGCCTTCCATAATGACCTGAGGGGTGCGCTTGGCGCGCTCTGAAAGGCGCTCTTTTATCCTGAATCGCCACGTGGTAGCATGGCTAGGGCATTTTGAATCCCGGGGCTTTCTGCTTTAATGACTGCTCCCGATCTGTTTGCCTATAAAATGGGGAGTGCGGGCCGTGTTAGGCTATCTCCCAAGGCCTTCCTTTCTGTGACTTGCAAAGGCTTCCATGGCGTCCGTTTCATTGAAGTTGAGAGTGAAGAGATCGAGCTTTCCTTTTGAAAGCTGGTCCGTCCCAGATAGCTGGGGTGATGAAGAAGCTGCTGAAGAGCGAGCAGTCCTCAAGGGAGAAATTCTTGGAGGTCATATGGAGAGCGCACGGGAGGCCCGCAGAGGTCATATGGGGAGCGCACATATGTGCTTCCTGTGTGTCCTTTGTGGTTCGCCATGGGGACAACCAGAAATGCAAAGCACATGCCGTCCCCATGGGTTACATGAATTTCCCCTCCCCTCACAGGATGAACTGAGGGATCCAATATGAGGGGAGGTGTTGGTCTGCTGGTATCTTGTCTATGTCTCTAGGTAGCGGCTAGCAGCCCAGCATCCCACTATAGGGGGAAGGAACCCTCAGCATCGGCATCCACAGGTCTTCGGCCCAGTTTGGGTCTTTTGGCTTGTCTGTCGAGGGATCAATGACTCAACTGGAGTCGTATGATTTCTCTGATTTCTTGGATGCTGAGCGACACCAAAGGCCGAAGCTGCTTTTTAATTCATTTGTTTTTACTTCCTGCACTGTAGTGCGCTTGTAATACCTCTTCAGAGGTTGTATTTCTCATCGATTAATGGAATAAAGAAAGTTTTTTGTTCTTTCTTTTTTCAGATGTCTGCTTTCCCCTTTTGGCGTGACTATGCAGTCTTGTCCATTTTAGGTTTACCGAGTCATGCTCGGCTCGTAACCCTTCGACTGTGCTTGGGTAGCACAGCCTTCGTTAGGCATTTTCATAGTGTTTGACCCTGTTGGCCCAGATGGCAACCCAAGAGGGGGGGGTGAATTAGGTTCTTAAAAAATTTACCTTTTAAAAATTATTGGCTTTGAAATAATCAGGTGCAGAATAAATTTCAATCACAAATGAAGAGAGACAATTAAAGCACGGCAAACACAAGAATTTTATAGTGGTTCGGTGTATCCAACACCTACGTCCACTCCCAAGTTCCACTTGGGTCCACACTATAATCAACTAGATTACAGCTGAGTTGTTTTACAAGCTCACAACTCAAAACTTATTGTTTTCCTGGGATCACAACGAACCCAGCTGGTTTTGCGGGCTCACCAGCACAAAAACCCAAACTCAAGCTAATCTAGCTTGTCCCGAGGTATACTACCTCCACTAATTCAATCCCCCTGATTGAACTAGCAAAAACAAGAAAGAATAATGTTTACAATAACACACAGCTCCTTAAATGAGCAAATATTCAAAGTAAATAAACAAGTTTAGAAAAGCCTGATTTGAAGATGATTGGATTTGAGCTTTTCTTCTTTTCTTCTTTTCCTCTTCTCTTTTGAGATGTTGAATCAAGCCTCAGCTCCGATTCTTCACAGATGTTGCAGATGAGAAGTTGGGAAATCACAAAAACAGAGCTTTTGGAAGATCCTCCGATTTTTCAAGTTGAACGCCTTGGATTTCTCTTTGAGCTTTTTGGAGTGGAAGAATTTGAACGTGGATTCTTTTCTCTTGATTTCTTGCTTAAGATCTCTCAGATTTTTTCAATATGATTTCTCTATTTTTTCATTTTCCTCTCTATTTCTCTCTCTTTAAAACGAACGCTCTTCCCCCTTTTATAGATTTCATTTAATCCATTTTTGGGTGTGAAACTAGCCGTTGGAATGTACCTGAAAAGTTTTTTCATACATGAAATATAGCCGTTAGGGGTTAGGTAAAGAAAATATTACCGTTTGAGCTGATCTGGCAATTTAAAAATTCGTTTGAGGTTGGAGTTGGCTCCAACTTTTCAGGTGTCGGCTCCAAGTCATGTATCCAAAAATAGAAAGTTCTGAGCTCGTTGAGGAGTCGGCTCCAGAAAAGTAAGGTGTCGGCTCGCCATGTTCAGGTGTCGGCTCCAAGAGACTGTAAGTGTCGGCTCCAAGGTAGTCAAAAATCATGCGTTCTATCCCCGTATCGGAGTCGGCTCCAGACACTGTAAGTGTCGACTCTGAAACTCTGGGTGTCGGCTCCGAAACTCTGGGTGTCGGCTCCGGATCGTATCAAAAATCAGAAAGACATTTGATTGGCCATGGGGTCGGCTCCAGACTTTCTAGGTGTCGACTCCAGGTTCAGAATTTTGAAACTTACCTTTGGCACTTGATTCAAAAACACGTTTCTTGATGCCTTTTGATTAACCAATATTTTTAAGCCCTGAAACACTTGTTAAATTTATTAGTAACACAATGAATATACTCAATTCCTTTATTAATCAACAAAATCAATAATTGGGTCAACAATCTCCCCCTTTTTGATGATTATAAAAACATTGAGTATATGCATAGGATTCTCAAATCAAAATTTTCAAAGATATGATCCTCACAGGTAAGCTCCCCCTGAATAAGGTAGCTCCCCCTATGAAGTTCAATTTGACAATTGTTCTTCCTTTTGCTTTACATTTTACATTTTAGTGTTTGATATCTACAATTCAGTTATATCAATTTTCACTTAAGCTTATGTATATCCAAAATAATCAAATACCAATCAAAGCATAACTGATCAATGCATATACGACATAACTTTCTCCCCCTTTTTTGTAATCAACAAAAAGATTAGGAAGAGTAAAATGATAACATTGATAGATTAAAGGATAATTTCATTACATCAAAAAGTCAGGTATTACAAAGTGAAACTGAACTTTGTCAAGCATCAAACTATACATCATTACATTAAGATTTGAAGATAAAACATCAAACTACATTGAATCAAAAACTTGTACTTCATTATATGATAATTATAGATTAGTTCTAATAATTCTTTGTAAACGTTCTAAAATCTTTCCCATTCCTTCGCTTTGAGTCGCTACAAATTCTTTTAATCTTCTATCAACAAAAGAGTAAGCAGTCATGATCTTATCTTGAAGTTCAGCATTGCATCTTGAGTATGTTTCTGAGTCTCCACAGATATCCTTAAGTTCTTCAAATATATTCTTTAGATCATTCCTTAAGGATTCAGCAGAAGAGCTAAGAGTGGACTCAATTTTACTGATGTGATCATCTAAAGAGTAAAGGGTCTCTTTTAAATTCATAAAATGACTGTCAAACTCAGTCTTCATTTCATCCTTCTGAGCAGCAAGTAGACTTTTAAGTTGCTCCAATTGAATGTCTGAAAATCCGACTGATGAAGTAGATAGAGGTACCGAACTGGAGCAGGAGCAGAGCAGACTGTTAGGCTGTGGAGAAGAAACCCTCACAGATGGACCAGCCTCAAAAGGTGCTGAAGACCTCAATTCAATGGCTCTCATATCCAAACTACCTTTCCTCTCCCATTGTCCATTGATCTTCACAAATCCCATCCGATGAACTGTAGCCAAACTATAGTAGTCAATATGCCTAAGGTTCTTGGAAGGCTCATTATCCAAAATCACAACCCCTTGGCTCCTGAAAACCATAGTCAAAATCATGCCGTAGGGTAGGGAAGATCTCCTTTTTCCTCCAGCTTCAGCCATATAGAAAATCATCATTGCGGTGAGGTTTATGGGTTGACCAGTCAATACACTATCCATCACAACTATGTCTCGCTCCGAGACATACTCAAATCATCGGTTTTAGGAAATAAAATTCTGCTGCAAATATTGTGAAGTAACCTCAACTCTAAGGGCAATTGGTTAGCCCTAACCTCTTCAAATTATGTTACCTCTCTCCCTAACATTCTTGACAGAGCATCTGACCTCTCACTATGAACATCTGCTGCTAATCCGATGATTGGAATGCTTAGAAGATTTCCTAATTTCTGAAAAGTGAGGTGGATTCTTTTACCTCTAACAGAGCTTACGATCCCACCATCACCTCTTGATAAATTGAAGTAGAACTCCTTGACAAGGGCCGGATAGGTACGAACATCTAATGAGCACACTTTATCCCATCCTAGCTCTTTGAGTTGATTCCCAATTGAAAAACCCTCGGACTCAAAGAATTCGAAATCAACCTTTCTACCCATGGTGATTACTCTCCCGGCTAAGGTGTCTACCTGAGGAGAAGAAGGGCCTGGACTGTCCGATTGGGTTGTGGAATCCTCGCTCGGAGACGGCTCACGAACGGGTCGCCTTGCCGAACGTTTCCCAGTCGTCACGGGCGCTCCAAGTACGGATCCTCTCCTCTTAGGTGCCATTTAGATCCTTAGGAAAGTTCGAATAGAGTTGAATTTGTGTTGGGGAGGTTTTGAGAGAATTTTGGAAGAGTTTGGTTAAGGATTTGAAAACGAATGAAATGACGAAGTGTCGACTCTGTCCTAATAAATTCGATTTGGGACCCCCAGGTGTTGACTCCCGCAAAGTCGGGTGTCGACTCCAAATCGCTAACACAGTCAGCGCTCGAACTAGAGTCGGCTCCACTTATACGGGTGTCGGCTCCAAGGTCAGGGACCGAGAGCGACACAGACGAGGTGTTGACTCCTCAAACTGAGGTGTCGACTCCACTGATAGTTTCAGAGAAAAACAACTGAGATTCAAACATCTGAAACTTGTCCAAATAGGTTCAATAAAATTTTGAAAAAAATCTTTGGAATATGAGGAACAAATTGCTCAGATGACTAGATAATTTGTTCTTAAAATTATGAAAGGAATATCATGAAATTAATAGAAATCTAGATAGCCATTCCTTAGAGTTTCAAAATCATTCCAAAGGGTCACAAATCCCTAATTCACCTCGAAGATAACAAAATCTCTCTTCACTTAATGGTTTTGTAAATATATCAGCTAATTGTTCTTCAGTATTAACATAATCAAGACAAATTTCATTATTAGCTACATGTTCTCTTATAAAGTGATATCTAATTTCAATGTGTTTTATTCTTGAATGTTGAATTGGATTTTTTGTTAAATTTATTGCACTCGTATTATCACATCTAATAGGAGTTTTATCAAGTGTTATGCCATAATCTTCAAGTTGTCTCTTAATCCAAAGGATTTGAGCACAGCAACTTCCAGCTGCAACATATTCTGCTTCAGCAGTTGATAATGCAATCGAATTTTGCTTTTTGCTAAACCAAGAGATTAAGTTACTTTCTAGGAATTGACATGCACCACCTGTACTTTTTCTATCTAATTTACATCCAGCATAGTCAGAATCAGAATATGCAATCAAGTTTAGTGTTGAGTCTCTAGAATACCATAATCCTACATTTTTAGTTCCACTTAGATATCTTAAGATTCTTTTCACAGCAATTAAGTGAGATTCTTTAGGTTCAGATTGAAATCTAGCACATAAACAAACAGCAAATATGATATCTGGTCTACTAGCTGTTAAGTAAAGCAGAGATCCGATCGTACCTCTATAATATTTTTGATCTACTTTCTTACCATCTTCATCTTTGTCCAATTTGCATGAAGGACTCATAGGTGTTCCAAGTGGTTTGATTGACTCCATTCCAAACTTCTTGAGAAGTTCTTTTATGTATTTTGCTTGATTGATGAAAATCCCCTCTTTGCTTTGCTTGATTTGAAGTCCTAGGAAGAAGTTGAGTTCTCCCATCATGCTCATTTCGAATTCACCCTGCATTAACTTAGCAAATTCTTGACACAAAAGATTGTTAGTAGCACCGAATACAATATCATCAACATATATTTGTACTACTAATAAATCCTCGTCTTTTCTTTTCAAAAATAGTGTTTTATCAACATTTCCTCTTGTAAAATCATTTTCAATCAGAAATTTACTTAATCTTTCATACCAAGCTCTAGGTGCTTGTTTTAAACCATATAGTGCTTTGTGCAATTTAAAAACATGATTTGAAAATTTATAATCTTCAAAACCAGGAAGTTGTTCAACAAAAACTTTCTCATTTATAAATCCATTTAAAAATGCACTTTTAACATCCATTTGAAATAAATTGATATGCATATGACATGCAAATGCGAGTAATAATCTAATTGCTTCTAATCTAGCTACAGGTACAAAAGTTTCATCAAAATCAATTCCTTCTTCTTGATTATATCCTTTTGCGACTAATCTAGCTTTGTTTCTAATTACTATGCCATTTTCATCCAATTTATTTCTAAATACCCATTTTGATCCTATAACTAAATGATCTTTAGGTCTATTTACAAGGGTCCAGACATTATTTCTAGTAAATTGATTTAATTCTTCTTGCATAGCCAACATCCAATTATTATCTTTTTCAGCCTCTTCAATAGTTTTAGGTTCAATTTGAGATACAAATGCAAGATGATTATTGATGTTTCTCATTGATGATCTAGTTCTTACTCCTTGAGATGGATCACCTATAATTAATTCTTTTGGATGACCATAGGCATATCTCCAATCTCTAGGAAGATCTACATCATTATGATTTGCATCAACAACATCAATACTAGGAGAATCATCATCTTTAACTTCTTGTTCATGATCTGAAGATACATTTATATTCAATTTTTTAATGTCTCTTTCTAATATGTTTGTATCTTCCTCATCATTAGTCTTTCCTGAACTCGATGCTAAAGATTCATCAAAAATTACATGAATAGATTCTTCTACAATTAAGTTTCTCTTGTTAAACACTCTATAGGCTTTACTAGATGTTGAATATCCTAAGAAAATGCCTTCATCAATTTTGCATCAAATTTTCCTAGATTATCTTTACCATTATTATGAATGAAACATTTACAACCAAATGCATGAAAGTAACTTATGTTTGGTTTTCTATTGTTCCATAGTTCATAAGGAGTTTTCTTAATGATTGGCCTAATTAAAGCTCTATTAAGAATGTAACATGCGTGTTTATAGCTTCTGCCCAAAAGTATTTTGGTAAGTTGCTTTCACATAGCATGGTACGGGCCATGTCTTCTAAAGTTCTATTTTTTCTTTCTACAACTCCATTTTGTTATGGTGTTCTAGGTGCTGAAAAATTATGATGGATGCCATTTTTAATGCAAAAGTTTTCAAATAAATGATTTTCAAATTCACTGCCATGATCACTTCTAAGAGACACTATAGTGTTGTTTTTCTCATTTGTTACCTTCTTGAAGAATTTCAAAAATAGTGAAAATGTCTCATCTTTATGAGCTAAAAATAATACCAAAGTGTATCTAGAGTAATCATCTACAATCACAAGTCCATATTTCTTTCCTCCTAGACTAGTGGTTCTAGTAGGTCTAAAAAGATCCATGTGAAGTAGTTCAAGTGGCCTAGAAGTGGAAATAATATTTTTAGTTTTGAAAAAGTTTCTAGTTTGTTTTCCAAATTGACATGCATCACAAATTTTGTTATTTTCAAAGTCCAGTTGTGGAAGACCTTTTACTAAATCCATTCTAATTAATTTTGAAATTAGGTGTGTGCTTGCATGACCTAATTTACGATGCCATAACCAACCAATCTCATTCATATTAGCATTATTAGCAACTAAGCAATGATTACTAGTAGACAAATTGTCTAAATCAATTATACATTGCCATTTCTATTTCTAGTAAAAACAATGCTACTATCAATGGGATTAGAAACGGTGCAGATAGAAGCTTCAAATGATACCTTAAAACCTTTATCACATAATTGACTAGTATTAATTAGATTATGTTTTAAACCATTGACATATAAAACATTTTAAATATATGTAGAGGGAGTTATTTGAATTTTATCAAACCCCATGATTTGGCCTTTGCCATTGTCACCGAACGTAACAACTCCTCCTCTTTTGCTTTCAAGGGTGATGAATTGATCCTTGTCACCCGTCATGTGTCTTGAGCAGCCACTATCGAGATACCACTTTCGCTTTGCTCTTTTGGCCGCAAGACACTCCTGCAAAAATGATCAAGTCTTATATTTAGGTACCCAAGCTTTCTTGGGTCCTTCATGGTTAGTAGCATAAAAGATTGTTCCTTTGGGAACCCATATTTTCTTCCCTTTACTACTTAAATTCTTGTTACTATTTCTTGACTTACATTCATAGGATTTATGGCCTTTCTTGTTACAATAGTGACATGTAACATCATCTTTATTTGGTTCTTTTCTGAAAAAGTTTTTGAAAAACTTTTGTTTTATGTTAGGCCTATATCCTAATCCAGCCTTATCAAATATAGCTCTTTGATTACTCAATAATAAATTAAGTTCTTCAGAACTATTAGTAAATTTATCAATAATATTTTTATATTTATCAACTTCCTTCTTTAATTTATCATTTTTATTAGAGATTGATTCTCTTTCTTTTGTTAAATTATCTTTTTCAGATTTTAGCATCTCAATCTCATGAGTAAGGTTATCTTTTTCTTTAATGAGAATTGAATTATCGTTTTTCAAAAATTTGTATTTCTTTTTCAAGGCTTTAAAATCATCAACTAGTTCATTAAATGCTTCAAATAATTCATCAAATGCGAAATCATCACAAGGGTTTTCAGAACTTACCTCGTTGTCATCGTTTGTCATAAAGTAAATGTTTGCAACTTCTTTTTGTTCTTCCTCTGAAGAGGATTCATCGCTGTCGCTCCAAGTTGCAACATACGCCTTCTTTTTCTTCTTGTAGGCTTTCTTCAGTTGAGGACAGTCATATCTAAAATGCCTGATTTCTTACACTCATAACAAATTAAGGGCTCCTTTTCTTTTTCTTTGTCCTTCTCTTTCTCCTTTTTTCCTTCCATTTTTGTTCCAGATTTCTTCTTGTGGAAGGGTCTCCTTCTTTGCATGAATTTCTTAAATTTTCTTGCAAGGAGTGCAGTCTCTCATCATCATCATCATCACTACAGCTCTCCTCACTTTTTGCAGCTTTAAGAGCAATGGTCTTCTTTTTCTTGACTTCCTCCTCTTGATGTTGTTTCATGGTTAGCTCGTGAGTCATCAAGGATCCAAGTAGTTCTTCCAAAGGTAACACATTTAAGTCCTTTGCTTCTTGGATGGCAGTCACCTTCGCTTCCCACGATCTTGGAAGTGACCTAAGAATTTTACGCACAAGTTCAGAATTAGTATAGGTCTTACCTAGACTTTTCAAACCATTTACAATATCAGTGAATCTCGTGTACATGCATGTGATGGTTTCAGTTTGTTCCATGCTAAACAATTCATATTTATACACTAAAATATTAATCTTTGATTCTTTAACTTGATTTGTACCCTCATGGGTAACTTCTAATCTATCCCAAATTTCTTTCGCGGAAATACATGTAGAAATTCGATTAAATTCATTTGCATCTAGTGAACAATATAAAACATTCATAGCCTTGGCATTAAGTTGTGCCAACTTTTTATCATGTTCATCCCATTCCGTTTTCGGCTTAGGAATTACCATGTTATCTACTCTAATTGTGGGTGTGTGTGAACCATTAACTATGATACCCCATAAGTCATAGTCAAGTGCTTGAATAAAAATTTTCATCCTAGCTTTCCAATAACCATAATTAGTTCCATTAAACAAAGGAGGTCGATTAGTGGATTGACCTTCTAAGTAAGATGAACTAGCTTGAGCTGCCATTTGGATCTTTAATTCTTGATCGTTAGACCAATTTCAAATGAGCACGAGCTTTGATACCAATTGTTGGCCCAGATGGCAACCCAAGAGGGGGGGGTGAATTGGGTTCTTAAAAAATTTTAACCTTTTAAAAACTATTGGCTTTGAAATAATCAGGTGCAGAATAAATTTCAATCACAAATGAAGAGAGACAATTAAAGCACGGAAAACACAAGAATTTTATAGTGGTTCGGTGTATCCAACACCTACGTCCACTCCCAAGTTCCACTTGGGTCCATACTATAATCAACTAGATTACAGCTGAGTTGTTTTACAAGCTCACAACTCAAAACTTATTGTTTTCCCGGGATCACAATGAACCCAGCTGGTTTTGCGGGCTCACCAGCACAAAAACCCAAACTCAAGCTAATCTAGCTTGTCCCAAGGTATACTACCTCCACTAATTCAATTCCCCTGATTGAACTAGCAAAAATAAGAAAGAATAATGTTTACAATAACACACAGCTCCTTAAATGAGCAAATATTCAAAGTAAATAAACAAGTTTAGAAAAGCCTGATTTGAAGATGATTGGATTTGAGCTTTTCTTCTTTTTTCTTTTTCTCTTCTCTTTTGAGATGTTGAATCAAGCCTCAGCTCCGATTCTTCACAGATCTTGCAGATAAGAAGTTGGGAAATCACAAAAATAGAGCTTTTGGAAGATCCTCCGATTTTTCAAGTTGAACGCCTTGAATTTCTCTTTGAGCTTTTTGGAGTGGAAGAATTTGAACGTGGATTCTTTTCTCTTGATTTCTTGCTCAAGATCTCTCAGATTTTTTCAATATGATTTCTCTATTTTTTCGTTTTTCCTCTCTATTTCTCTCTCTTTAAAACGAACGCTCTTCCCCCTTTTATAGATTTCGTTTAATCCATTTTTGGGTGTGAAACTAGCCATTGGAATGTACTTGAAAAGTTTTTTCATACATGAAATATAGCCGTTAGGGGTTAGGTAAAGAAAATATTACCGTTTGAGCTGATCTGGCAATTTAAAAATTCATTTCTGACAGGTTGGAGTCGGCTCCAACTTTTCAGGTATCGGCTCCAAGTCGTGTATCCAAAAATAGAAAGTTCTGAGCTCGTTGAGGAGTCGGCTCCAGAAAAGTAAGGTGTCGGCTCGCCATGTTCAGGTGTCGGCTCCAAGAGACTGTAAGTGTCGGCTCCAAGGTAGTCAAAAATCACGCGTTCTGTCCCCGTGTCGGAGTCGGCTCTAGACACTGTAAGTGTTGACTCCAAAACTCTGGGTGTCGGCTCCGAAACTCTGGGTGTCAGCTCCGGACCATATCAAAAATCAGAAAGACATTTGATTGGCCATGGGGTCAGCTCCAGACTTTCTAGGTGTCGACTCCAGGTTCAGAATTTTGAAACTTACCTTTGGCACTTGATTCAAAAACACGTTTCTTGATGCCTTTTGATTAACCAATATTTTTAAGCCCTGAAACACTTGTTAAATTTATTAGTAACACAATGAATATACTCAATTCCTTTATTAATCATCAAAATCAATAATTGGGTCAACAGACCCCCTTCAGAAGAGGCACTGGTCTCTGTTCAAGTCAGAGGGAGGCCTGGGCGACCTTACCGATTCACAAGATAGGCGGCCCCATAAAAAGGGGCTAAGTAGGTCTTTCCTTAAGGAGGAGAGACTTGCACAACTCTGCTGATGGGCAGAGAGAGGGATTGCTTACTTGCACCGAAGTATAATAAGATGTATCAGTTGCGCTAAAATGTTGAGAAATTAACAGGCCTTGCTGTTACTACAGAATCGTTGGGGCCACTTGGCTTTGTCCAAGGCTTCAATGATTAACAAGAAATTCGATTCGGCTTTGGCCGAGGGTTCTGATAGTAAGAGATGCACTTCGGCTTTGGCCGAGGCTTTTGATAATAAAAGATGCACTTCGGCTCTGGCCGAGGCTTTTGATAATAACAGATGCACTTCGGCTTTGGCCGAGGCTTTTAATAATAAGAGATGCACTTCGGCTCTAGCTGAGGCTTTTGATAATAACAGATGCACTTCGGCTCTGGCCGAGGCTTTTAATAATAAGAGATGTACTTCGGCTTTGACGAGGCTTTTGATAATAACAGATGCACTTTGGCTCTAGCCAAGGCTTTTGATAATAACAGATGCACTTTGGCTCTGGCCGAGGCTTTTGATAATAAGAGATGCACTTCGGCTCTGGCCGAGGCTTTTAATAATAAGAGATGCACTTCGGCTCTGACCGAGGCTTTTGATAATAACAGATGCACTTTGGCTCTAGCCGAGGCTTTTGATAATAACAGATGCACTTCAGCTCTAGTCGAGGCTTTTAATAATAAGAGATGCACTTCGGCTTTGGCCAAGGCTTTAGGGAGCCATTCGGGCATGACGAGGCTTTAGGAACCGTAGAGTGTATACCTGGTGGCGCCATGGCATGGGGAACATTGCTCGGCCCTGCCGAAGTTTGGAGTCTGTTTGGAGATCACTCGGTTCAGCCGAGGCTCGTAAGCTGCCCGAATTCGACCGAGGCTTTACGTCGTTTGGCCCGGCCGGGGCTTTTAAGTTGTCCGAATCCGGCCGAAGGCTTGCAAATCACTTGGCTCCTAGCCGTACTGGGAGTGCTCAGCCATGCCGAGTCTTCGTGGAATAGGACTCGGCCCAGCCGAGGTACGGAGATTTAGCTTAGCTCATGGCGTACCGGGAGTGCTCGGCCATACCGAGTATTTGTGAAATCCAAAGACAATCGAACTTATGCTTGTTATTCATAAAGTCTTGTCAATTATACATATATAGGAATAGTGGTCTATATATAGTCACTTACTTCTTAAGATTATTATGTCCAATATAAATGTATGTGAAGACTAAAATATAAATTATTGAAACTACTAATTCGGTGCTAAAAATTAAATAAAACTACAACAAGACTTTCATTCTAGCATTATATAATTTAATGCATCATTCAATTTGAAGCAGAATGAAAATAATCAAGACATAACAATTGTAAATAACTACAAATGCACAAATATTATTTCATAAATAGTTATAAAGAAATAAATAATAATAAACTTATAAATATTAATCTAATGCATCACAGAATGTAAATAATCAAGACATAACAGGGCGGGCTGGCCACATGACCGGACGGGCTGGCCACGTGGCCGAAATCCCTGGCCATGTGGCCAGGCCATGCCCGCTCGCCCATTATTTTAAAATTAGAACCCTCATATTATTACAATAATATGATATTATAAAATCATTATAGTATCACAATATAATTACAACAAAATTAGAACCCTCATATTATTTAAAATTTCATCAAACACAAAATAGTTCAATATAATGATATTATAAAATCATTATAATCTAATATTATAATATCACATAATATAAAATTTTATAAAATATTTATATAATACTATAGTATTCTAATTTATTGTAATATATTATTATTATATACAATGATATTCCAGTAAAGGTTCTCTAAATTTAAGAGATATAATAATATGATCGAATAAATTATTAAGAATATAATATCAAAACAACTTACCAGTAATATTTTTTATAATATTAATTAATTAATTTAATCAGTAAAATTAGTTATGTAAAATATTTTGTAATATTATAAAATATTAATTTATAATAAAATTTTTTATTAATTAAAAAATAGCCGAATGGAACTTCTATGAGGGTTCAAAATTGCTTTTTTTTATCCTGCCAGTGGATCGGCCACTGTGGCCAAGCCACGGACGGCAGCCACCCGGCCAACCCCTTTATATTTTTTGTTTTTTTTTTCACGGGAGGGGTTGGGAAAAAAAACCCCTTTTTTTTACCGATGTCCTGGCCACCGTGGCCGTGGCCGAAATGGGAGGGGTCGGGTTTTTTCCCACCCCCTTGTTTTTTTTTTTTAAACGGTGGCCTGGCCACCGTGGCCATGGCCGAAAACGGGAGGGGTGGGGAAAAAACCCCACCCCCCTATTTTTTTAAACGGTGGCCTGGCGGCAAGGCCAGGCCGTGGCCGGAAATGGGAGGGGTGTGGAACCCCTCCCCCCTCCCTGATTTTTTTTTTAAACGGTGGCCTGGCCACCATGGCCGTGGCCAGAAACGGGAAGGGTGGGGAAAAAACCCCAACCCCCCCCGCCCTTTTTTTTTAACGGGTGGCCTGGCCACCCTGGGGGAGATGGGGGGAGGGGAGGGAGAGAGGGAAGGGGCCTTTACCTGGAGGGGTCACCGGCAAGGTGGTCCGGAGCCGGAGAGCCGCCGATGTGCCGTCGGAGGTGGGGAAGAGGGAGGAAGACGCCGGTTGTCGGGAGTGAGGGGGGAGAGATCGTGAGGAAGAAGAAGGGGGGGGTATTTAATGGGTTAGGATTAATGATGCAAAATTGCGTCGCTATTTCGTCGCTAATCAGCAACGCAAAAATTGTGTCGCTGATTGCGTCGCTAAAATGGTGCCTAATCCCGCCTTGACGGGAAATTTGCGATAAAATGCGTCGCTGTATAGCGACACAATTCAGTGCATCGTTGTATAGCGACGCAATATTGCATCGCTAAAAATTAAAAATTTATAATAATATTTTATTTTCATTTAGTAATTATTATAGTTTATTATATATAATATTATATAGTGATATGCGTCGCTAATTAGTCGCTAAATAGCGACGCAACTAACTGCATCGTAGAATTAACGAATTTTTTTTTAATTTTTGATTTTTTTAATTTTTGATTTTTTAATAAATGAAATTTTTAAGTAACGAATTTCTAAATTTCGATCCGACAGTTGCGATCGATCCAAGCCATGATCTCGATCGGCGATGATCGATCGAACCATTGCGATCGATCCGATCGACGACGATATCTGACGGTTGCGATCGATCCAAGCCATGATCCTGATCGGCAACGATCGATCGGATCGTTGCGATCCATCCGATCAGCGATGATCCGACGGTTGCGATCGATCCAAGCCATGATCTCGATCGGCGATGATCGATCGAACCATTGCAATCCATTCGATCGGCGATGATCCGACGGTTGCGATCGATCCAAGCTATGATCCCGATCGCGATGATCGATCCGACCATTGCGATCCATCTGATCGGCGATGATCCGACGGTTGCGATCGATCCAAGCCATGATCCCGATCGGCGATGATCGATCCGACGATTGCGATCCATCCGATTGGCGATGATATCTGACAGTTGCGATCGATCCAAGCCATGATCCCGATCGGCGATGATTGATCCGACCATTACGATCCTCCGATCGGCGACGATCCGACGGTTGCAATCGATCCAAGCCATGATCTGGATCGACGATGATCGATCCGACAGTTGCGATCCATCCGATCGGCGATGATATCCGATGGTTGCGATTGATCCAAGCCATGATCCTGATCGGCAATGATCGATCCGACCATTGCGATCCATCCGATCGGTGACGATCCGACGGTTGCGATCGATCCAAGCCATGATCCGATCGGTGATGATCGATCGGACCATTGCAATCCATCCGATCGGCAACGATCCGACGGTTGCGATCGATCCAAGCCATGATCCCGATCGGTGATGATCGATCGAACTGTTCCAATCCATCCGATCGGCGATGATCCGACGGTTGCGATCGATCTAAGCCATGATCCCAATCGGTAATAATCGATCGGACCATTATGATCGATCCAAGCCATGATTCCGATCGGCGTTGATCGATCAGACCGTTGCGATCCATCCGATCGGCAATGATCGGATGGTTGTGATCGATCCAAGCAATGATCCTAATCAGTGATGAGCGATCCGACCGTTGCGATCCATCCGATCGGTGATGATCCGATGATTGCGATCGATCCAAGCCATGATCTCGATTGGCAATGATCGATCCGATGGTTGCGATCCATCCGATCGGCGATGATATCCGATGGTTGCGATCGATCCAAGCCATGATCCCGATCGGCGATGATCAATCTGACGGTTGCGATCCATCCGATCAGCGACGATATCTGACGGTTGCGATCGATCCAAGCCATGATCCCGATCGGCGATGATCGATCGGACCGTTGCGATCCATCCGATCGGCGATGATCCGATGGTTGCGATCGATCCAAGCCATAATCTCGATCGGCGATGATCAATCCGATGATTGCAATCCATCCGATTGGCGATGATATCCGATGGTTGCGATAGATCCAAGCCATGATCCCGATCGGCGATGATCGATCGGACCGTTGCAATCCATCTGATCGGCGACGATCCGATGGTTGAGATCAATCCAAGCCATGATCCCGATCGGTGATGATCGATCAGACCATTGCGATCCATCTGATCGATGATGATATCCGACAGTTGCGATCGATCCAAGCCATGATCCTGATCGATGATGATCGATCGGACCGTTGCGATCAATCCGATCGGCGACGATCCGACGATTGATATATGTGTCGCTAAATAGCGATGTATTATTGCGTCGCTAAATTAAAAATTAATTTTTTAAATTTTTTTGGCATATGCATCGCTAATGCGTCGCTAAATAGCTACGTAATCATTGTGTCGCTATATTAACAATTTTTTTTAATTTTCTAGGTTTTTACGTCGCTATTTAGCGACGCAAATATTGCGTCACAATATAGCGACGCATTATTGCATCGCTAAACTAAAAATTAAATATTTTTTTATTTTTTGGCATATGCATCGCTAATGCATCACTAAATAGCGATGCAATCATTGCGTCGCTATATTAACAATTTTTTTTAAATTTTCTGAATTTTTGCATCGCTAATGCGTCGCTATTGTATTCTAAAGCCAATCATTTGATGATTGAGCTAATGTAAATAGCATATAAATTGATATATTAATAAAAATTATTTGGTAGTTTATTCATTACAAGAACATCTTCTTAATACTCTTGATAGTAATGAAGCCCTCAGGATTTTCTTTCACGATAAAGGAGGATTTATCTTTGAAGGTCCTCAAAAGAATTCGCGACCAAATGATATACTATGATAGGGCCATAGTGCTATCAATTATAGAACGTTGTATTAGAAGGACTAATAAATTTTAAATATTGATTTGAAATTAGACTTGCTTTGAATTTAAATAAATTCAGGACTAAACAAATTTGATTTAGGCTAGGACCATGATCTATGTAGGTTCAGTCCAATAAATTCAAATCAGTTTAAACCAAAAACCCAACCCAAACCCCTCGCAAAAGGACCTCACATGATATTAAATTCTAATGTAGAATTTAATATATTAATTTTATCTTCTCCAAACCATTTCCGTTGGAATTCTAAGTGTTAGAATTCATGTAAAATTAATGTACCTCTTTAAATTAACTAACGATGGAATTCTAAGCATTAGAATTCACATCTCTTTGGTTTTCATTTAACGAATTAACCAAACACGGTAGAATTCTAAGTGTTAGAATTCAATGGCTAAAGGCTACATTGAGCCTATAAATTAGAGGATATTCTTTACCAGAATATAGAACACAACACACGAAGATTCAAGTGGGAGGATTCAAGATCAGCAAAGTTATTTTTTCGCGAGCTAGCACTTTCGGAAATCCGATCATTCAGGGGCTTCGCGTGGATGATACTAGAGGCCGGACGATTGAACGGCTGCAGAACACAAAGGATTTACCTACTATTCTTAAGGTAAGTGATTTGATCCTTAGATCTTAAGGCAGGCTTCAAGACAAGTAGTATGGCTTCTTATCTTAAAAATCAAGATATGATCTTGATTATTTAATTTATATGTATAATTTAGATCAAACGATCCTATAGTATAAGGCAAAGATATGATCTTGATGCATGTTAGATAAATTAATATGTAATCTTTAAGTTTCTGCATTGATAATTGTTATCAAATTTTAAAATATGCATGCTTCGGAGATTGTTTCTCCCTAAAAATGGTATCAGAGCCTTGGTTTTGTCTTGATCTTATTTATTGCATGTAAATTAATGCTCCTATTAATTTTGTAATAATAGCTAAAATGGATCACCAGGCTATCAGGTCATAGATGGATTAAAAATCCAAATTACCCCATTCAATGAGGTATTCTATGACGTATAGTTTTATTTGAATGTCAAATATTTATTCATAATCTTTTTAGATATGATCTAAATATAAGAATTATGAGTAGTTAAATAATGCAACTGATGCATGATTCAAAATATATGACATGAAATATATTTAATCTTTTTGGGTTAACTAAATCAGGTACATAAAGGGTTAGACCCTAAGGTTTAAATCAAATGGACTATAAGAGTATTTGATCAAATCTAAATTAATTAGATTAGGTTAAGGATGCTCTAAATCAAACAATAGTTATAGTTGATCATGTCCATGTCTTTGATTAAACCAAATGGAAGTAGATTAGGCTCTGTGGTTGAGCATGAATCTCTTAGATGGTCAAATCAAAATTGGTTAACCATATGATGTCAAGGTGAGTTGGCAAGTTGCTCCAGGATCAACGATCGAATGGTTTTTAATTGGAAGCTACTCGTACTGATGCATTTTTAACGAGTTAATGGCATATCCCTTCCATCGGTCTCACTTACCCGATCAATATGGTGAACCATTTATGTTTACGATCATTTACCTGATTCGGGTTGACCCATGCCTGTAAGGAAATCAATTTGACTGTTTTAGGTGCCACGTAACCTGATTAGTCATTTTATCTTCATATTATTAAATCCTCTAAAATTATTAGGTCCTTAATGTTGCTGCCAAATCACTTGCGATGAACGTCGGGTTAGCCGAGATCTCCGCAAGCCTTCTGGAATGTAAAGAGGTCACCGTCTTCCTTCTAGAGCCTACAAAAAGTCCCGGACCGGTGGTTTCGGTGGGGACCCTCCGACGCCTAAGTCAGTGGGTTGTAGAACAGGAATGTTGTATGAATAGAGCTTGAGAGCCCACGAGAGCCCCTTGCATTAAGCTCGGGGCATCTTCTTATACCTGTTTGGGGGTCCCGTTTACCTCGTTCCGTTGGAACCGTCGAATCTTCCTTGTTGGGATAAGTTTCTCCGAACGGCAGGTGGTTAAGCCGTTGCTGGATGAGGGCCGCTTGTAGCGGTAACTGCTGAACGTGCTAATACTTGCCCGTGATTTCAGTGGGCGAGGTGCACGGCAATAGTCCTCGAATCACGGGATCTGTTGCATGAGACGGGTTATTGTGCATGCGAAAGACCGAAGCCATTGTCGGAGGCCGACGCTGGGGGCCGACGCTGGAGGCCGATGCTGGAGGCCGACGATGGAGGCTAGCGCTGGAGCTGGCGCTGGAGGCCGGCGTTGGAGGCCGGAGCCAAAGGCCAGCGCTGGAGCTGGTGCTGGAGGCCGGCGCTGGAGGCCGGAGCCAAAGGCCAGCGCTGGAGGCCATCGCTGGAGGCCGACGCTGGAGGCCGGAGCCAAAGGCCAGCGCTGAAGGCCGTCGCTGGAGGCCGACGCTGGGAGGTGCCGGGGCCGCCTAGCTTGGACACGCCGGGGCTAGCTAGGAAGGTGCTGGGGCCGGCTGGGAGGTGCCGGGGCCGCCTAGCTTGGACACGCCGGAGCCGGCTAGGAAGGTGTCGGGGCCAGCTGGGAGGTGCCGGGCCGCTTGGCTTGGACACGCCAGGGTCGGCTGGGAGGTGCCGGGCCGCTTGGCTTGGACACGCCGGGGCCGGCTAGGAAGGTGCCAGGGCCGGCTGGGAGGTGCCGGCCATGGAGCTGCCGGCCTTGGAGGTGCCGACCTTGGAGCTGTCGGCCTTGGAGCTCTCGGCCATGGAGCTTAGAGCAATTTTGTGCGCGTGGCTTTGAGGCTATAAACGCTACCGTGGCCGAAGGGTCCTTTGGAGGCCAAAGGGGGGCTCCGTCGGTTTCCTTCCTTCACGGTTCTCTAATGGCATCGGATCAGTCACATCAGATGCCCCCTCGCCCCTGAGACAAGCGGGCCCACCCCAGCAAGGCGAAAGGGGCGTTACCTCCCAAGTGGCTGATCCCCACCCGACGCGGAGCTGGGCTTGGAGGTGCCGACGCGGAGCCGGGCATGGAGGTGCCGACGCGGAGCCGGGCTTGAGTGCGCCGACGCGGAGCCGGGCTTGGAGGTGCCGACGCGAGCCGGGCTTGAATTGCCGGTGCGAAATCGGTTTTTTTGTGCCGACGCGGAGCCGGTCTTAAGTTGCCGGTGCGGAACCGGTCTTTGGTGCCGATGCGGAGTCGGTCTTTGGTGCCGGCGGAGCCGGTCTTTGGTGCCGGTGCGGAACCGGTCTTTGGTGCCGACGCGGAGTCGGTCTTTGGTGCCGGCGCGGAGCCGGTCTTAAGTTGCCGGTGCGGAACCGGTCTTTGGTGCCGGCGCGGAGCCGGTCTTAAGTTGCCGGTGCAGAACCGGTCTTTGGTGCCGACGCGGAGCCGATCTTTGGTGCCGGCGCGGAGCCGGTCTTTGGTGCCGGTGCGGAGCCAGTCTTTGGTGCCGGTGCGGAACCAGTCTTAAGTTGCCGGTGCGGAACCGGTCTTTTTGTGACAACGCGGAGCCGGTCTTAAGTTGCCGGTGCGGAACCGATCTTTTTGTGCCGATGCGGAGCCGGTCTTTTTGTGCCGACGTGGAGCCGGTCTTAAGTTGCCGGTGCGAAACCGGTCTTTTTGTGCCGGCACGGAGCCGGTCTTTGGTGCCGGTGCAGAATCGGTCTTTGGTGCCGACACGGAGTCGGTCTTTGGTGCCGGCGCGGAGCCGGTCTTTGGTGCCGGTGTGGAACCGGTCTTAAGTTGCCGGTGCGGAACCGGTCTTTTTGTGCCGACGGGAGCCGGTCTTTTTGTGCCGATGCGGAGCCGGTCTTAAGTTGCCGGTGCGGAACCGGTCTTTTTATGCCGACGCGGAGCCGGTCTTAAGTTGCCGGTGCGGAACCGGTCTTTGGTGCCGATGCGGAGTCGGTCTTTGGTGCCTGCGTGAGCCGGTCTTTGGTGCCGGTGCGAACCGGTCTTTGGTGCCGACGCGGAGTCGGTCTTTGGTGCCGGCGCGGAGCTGGTCTTAAGTTGCCGATGCGGAACCAGTCTTTGGTGCCGGCGCGGAGCCGGTCTTAAGTTGCCGGTGCGGAACCGGTCTTTGGTGCCGACGCGGAGTCGGTCTTTGGTGCCGGTGCGGAGCCGGTCTTTGGTGCCGGTGCGGAACTGGTCTTAAGTTGCCAGTGCGGAACCTATCTTTTTGTGCCAATGCGGAGCCGGTCTTTTTGTGCCGACGCGGAGCCGGTCTTAAGTTACCAGTGCGGAACGGTCTTTTTGTGCCGGCGGAGCCGGTCTTTGGTGCCGGTGCGGAATCGGTCTTTGGTGCGATGCGGAGTCGGTCTTTGGTGCCGGCACGGAGCCAGTCTTTGGTGCCGGTGCGGAACCGGTCTTAAGTTGCCGGTGCGAAACCGGTCTTTTTGTGCCGATGCGGAGCCGGTCTTAAGTTGCCGGTGCGGAACAAGTCTTTTTGTGCCGACGCGGAGCCGGTCTTAAGTTGCCGGTGCGGAACCGGTCTTTGGTGCCGATGCGGAGTCGGTCTTTGGTGCCGACGCGGAGCCGATCTTTGTTGCCGGTGCGGAACCGATCTTTGGTGCCAACGCAGAGTCAGTCTTTGGTGCCGGCGCGGAGCCGGTCTTAAGTTGCCGGTGCGGAACCGGTCTTTGATGCCGACGCGGAGTCGGTCTTTGGTGTCGGCGTGGAGCCGGTCTTTGGTGCCGGTGCGGAACCGGTCTTTGGTGCCGACATGGAGTCGTTTTGGTGCCGGCGCGGAGCCGGTCTTTGGTGCCGGTGCGGAACCGGTCTTAAGTTGCCGGTGCGTAACCGGTCTTTTTGTGCTGACGCGGAGCTGGTCTTTTTGTGCCGACGCGGAGCCGGTCTTAAGTTGCCGGTGCAGAACCGGTCTTTTTGTGCCGGCGTGGAGCCGGTCTTTGGTGCCGGTGCGGAACCGGTCTTTGGTGCCGACGCGGAGTCGATCTTTGGTGCCGGCGCAAAGCCGGTCTTTGGTGCCGGTGCGGAATCGGTCTTAAGTTGCCGGTGCAGAACCGGTCTTTTTGTGACGATGTGGAGCCGGTCTTTTTGTGCCGACGCAGAGCCGGTCTTAAGTTGCCGATGCGGAACCGGTCTTTGGTGCCGGCGCGGAGTCGGTCTTTTGAGACGCCAATGCGAGGTTGGTCTTGAATGCTAATGCAGAGTCGATCTCCCCTGCATGACATTTTTAAGTATCAATGAAAGAAATATTGTCTTAAGTGCAGCGTACTTAGCTCTTGCGGCACCCCTGTTTTCCTTCTACAGACTTGAACGCTCCCGCTGGTGGTCTATCACTCGGGGAATCAAATTGGTTGAAGTGGAGGTACCGCTGCCCTTACTTGGGCCTCCCTCTGTGTCGTCGTCCATAGGAGAGAAAGCTGCTTGGGAGGCGAGTGATGGATCTCTGAGCTTTAAGTCGTTGGTGAGATTGAGATGGTGGACCTCTTGCTGGGAAGATTCCCAGCGGGATGAAGGATGGCTGGCCTGAGCGGCGAACCAAGAGCAAGCGGGAGCCTTTGCTCGTTGTGTGTGGTCTTGAGATGTTGCTTCTGATGCTTCTACTTAGCTCGCTGAAGGTTCCCCCCAGCATAAGTGGTGAAAGCTTTTTGGATTTTTTTTTTTTCATCACTACCTTTATGATCCACCATATTGATTAAAGGGGGACGAGGATATGAAAACTAGCATCGCTGATCTGTCGCCCCTACCTGGCGCGCCAATCTGTTGCTGGAGCTGGCGCTGGAGGCCGACGCTGGAGGCCGGCGCTGAAGGCCGGAGCCAAAGGCCAGCGCTGGAGCCGGTGCTGGAGGCCGGCGCTGGAGGCCGGAGCCAAAGGCCAGCACTGGAGGCCATCGCTGGAGGCCGACGCTGGAGGCCGGAGCCAAAGGCCAGCGCTGGAGGCCGTCGCTGGAGGCCGACGCTGGGAGGTGCCGGGGCCGCCTGGCTTGGACACGCCGGGGCCGGCTAGGAAGGTGCCAGGGCCGGCTGGGAGGTGCTGGGGCCGGCTAGGAAGGTGCCAGGGCCGGCTGGGAGGTGCCGGGGCCACCTAGCTTGGACACGCCGGGGCCGGCTAGGAAGGTGCCGGGGCCGGCTAGGAGGTGCCGGGCCGCTTGGCTTGGACACGCCGGGGCTGGCTGGGAGGTGCCGGCCATGGAGCTGTCGGCCTTGGAGCTCTCGGTCATGGAGCTTAGAGCAATTTTGTGCGCGTGGCTTTGAGCTATAAACGCTACCGTGGCCGAAGGGTCCTTTGGAGGCCAAAGGGGGGCTCCATCGGTTTCCTTCCTTCACGGTTCTCTAACGGCGTCGGATCAGCCACATCACTTAAAATGAAATAGTTATATGATAACTAGATCATAGCCTCCATTAAGGTGAGTGATAATGAGTATGATGTCTTGATAATCATTAGAGGTACTCCATGCCTGGTGCTTGTCAACCATCGGAATTATCATTCATTATATGATAAATGTAACTATTAAATAGACAGTCAGGTGGGCCGAGCTTCACTTGGGCTTGGTTGTCTATTGATAGGTTACACTGATTATATCATTTAATGGTTGGACCTAACCAGAACTTTCAGTGGAGGCACTCCATGCCTGCTGAAGAGGTACATGGGGCAAAACTAAACACTAAGAATTGTTTTGGAAACAATTGGTTTTGAACATACTCTTAGATGCATATGGGTTGGCCAAGCTTCACTTGGGCCTGTATGCAGTCTATGTAGATCTTAGTGCCCACTAAAGAATTAAGAATAATTCTTCAAATTGGGGTGTAGAGGCTGTCAATTTGAACAAAATAGTGGAAGAATCTTTAGACTAAAGTCCAAGTCTTTAGACTGAATCAATTTATATACCACTAAACTTTAGTTTTTTCTTATGCAGAACATGGCCACTAATTTATCATTAAGGTCCCTATTGGATAGTGACAAGTTGAATGGTTTAAATTTCAATAGATGGTTTAGAAAACTTAAGATCGTCCTTGAGCATGAGAGGATTCTATATATTCTGAATAATCCTACACCAGAGATACCTAATGCAAACACTCAAAGTTATGAAAGAGACACTTATCAGAAGTGGCTCAGTGATAGAACTAGCGTGCGTTGCATCATGCTAGCAGCAATGAACGATGAATTCGGTTGCCGGTTCGAGAATGCTCAGCCGGAAGAAATCATTCAAGCGTTGAATGAATCTTTCGGCACACCCGATGACGTTGAAAGGCACAAGACTAGTTGTGCTATTTTTAATGCTCGAATGAGGGATGGATCTCCTGTCACTGATCATGTATTGTACATGATCGAGAAGATAAAACTCCTAAGCAAACTCGGCTTTCCCCTACATGAGCAGTTGGGAAAAGATGCGATCCTGAATTCCTTGCTTCCATCCTTCCGACCTTTTCTTACTCATTTTCGAATGACAAAGCCTGCAGCCAACTACCACGATTTCTTGGGGTTGTTACAGAACTTTGAGAAGGAAAACCAGCTCTCTAAGGGTTTGGTTAATGTGGTTGAAAGATCTAAGGTAGGGCGTCAACCCTTTGGGAAAGGGAAGAAGAAAAAGTATAAGAAAAAGGTGCAAGATGTTAGGACATCTATAAGGGGCCAGATGCAGAAGAAGAAAGTTGATAAAAGTCAAGCTGAATGCTTTCACTGCAAGATGCAAGGGCACTGGAAGAGGAACTGTCCTCTTTACATTGCCACAAAACAGGCCAAAGAAGAAAAAGGGGCAAGATGTTGCTCAACAAGGTATTTATATGATAACACCTTGTAATTTTTCTGTATATGATAATCAGACCTAGGTATTGGATACTGAGAGTCCTTTTAACATTTGTAATTCATTGCAGGAACTACAGGTCACTAGAAGATTTGAGGACAATGAAAGATTCCTTAATGTCGGCGATGGAAGACTAGTTCCAGTTATGGCATTAGGAGTTCTTGAAATAGTTTTCAATAGAAATGTCATTGTACTAAATGATTGTCATTTTGCCCAACGTTCTTATTGAACGTAATTTCTATAGGCCTTCTGGCCAAAAGTCATTATGAAATTTCAATAAAGGATGTTACTTTGAATATCATTATGAATGGAGTCACTGTAATGACTAGGCATTTATCTAATGGCATTTATATATTATCACAGCATGTGAATGTAGTGTACAAATCAAGTAAGCACCCTAGAGTAACTGATGTCATAGATATTTATCTTTGGCACCATCGGCTGGGTTATATCAACAAAAACAGATTAAACAGGTTAACTCAGGAGGGCATCCTTCGAGTTGATGATTGTGAATCATTACCTACCTGTGAATCCTATCTTCTTGGTCAAATGACCAAGTCATCTTTTACAGGAAAAGGTGAAAGAGCCAAAGAGCTATTAGGTCTAGTACATACTGATGTAAGTGGACCAATGAGCACTTGTGCCAAAGGTGGATATTACTACTTCATTACTTTTACAGACGACCTTTCTAGGTTCGGTTATGTCTATCTTATGCGACAGAAATCTGAGTCATTTGAAATGTTCAAACTATATCATAAAGAAGTAGAAAAACAAATAGAAAAATGTATTAAGACTCTTCGATCAGATCGAGGTGGAGAATACCTTTCAAATGACTTTGTGACATATCTAAGGGAGAATGAGATTCTCTCCCAATGGATTCCTCCAGGAATACCGCAGCATAACGGTGTGTCGGAAAGAAGGAATCGAGCTCTGTTAGACATGGTTCGGTCCATGATGGGTTTTGCAAGCTTGCCAATATCATTTTGGGGATATACATTAGAATCGGCTTGTCATATTCTCAATAAGGTTCCAAGTAAGTCTGTTTCTAAAACTCCACATGAGATGTGGTATGGACATAAACCGGTTATCACCTATCTGAGAGTCTGGGGTTGTCCGGCTTATGTGAAACGTGCAAAATCAGACAAACTTGAACCCAAATCTGACAAATATTTTTTTATCGGCTATCCGAAAGAAACCAAAGGATATTACTTCTACAATACTGAAGAACAAAAGTTGTTCATTAGTAATAGAGTAGTTTTTCTTAAAAAGGAGTTCCTTAGTGAAGGAACAAATAGCTCTAATATTGAACTTGAGGAAGTTCATCAAGTAGAAGGAACAACACAACCCATTGAACCCTTAGAATCTGAGTTGATTAGATCAAACTCAAAACCCATTTTAGATGCACCATTAAGGCGATCTGGTAGAGTACCACATCAACCGGACAGATACTTAGGTTTCTTAGTCCAGAACGAGGATCCTATTGAGTTCGATGAGAACAACGAGGATCCGATCACCTATATGGATGCTATGCAAAGGACTGACTCTGATAAATGGCTTGATGCCATGAAATCCAAACTTGATTTCATGAAGAAAAAATAATGTATGGACATTAGTTGACCCACCCGAAGAGATAAAACCCATAGGGTGTAAGTGAATTTTCAAGAGAAAAAGAGGCGCAGACGGAAAGATAGAGACCTATAAAGCACGTCTGGTTGCCAAGGGGTATCGTCAACGTTATGGTATTAACTATGACAAGACGTTTTCTCCTATGGCAATGATGAAATCCATTCGGATTATACTAGCTATAGCAGTACACTTAGATTATGAGATTTGGCTGAAGGTTTTATATCTGAAGACGAGTCTAAAGTGTGCAGGCTACAGAAGTCCATTTATGGACTTAAGCAAGCATCTAGGAGTTGGAACAAACGATTTGATAATGTGATTAAATCTTATGGCTTTGTTAAGAATAAAGAAGAACCTTGCATTTATAAATGGGCTAATGGTTCCGTTATTGTATTTCTTGTATTATATGTGGATGATATTCTCTTAATCGGGAATGATGTCCCTGCATTATAAGAAATAAAGACATGATTATCATCACAATTCTCCATGAAAGATCTGGAAGAAGCATCATACATCCTAGGGATGAAGATCTATAGAGATAGATCTAAGAGGATGCTTGGTTTATCCCAATCTACGTACATTGATACCGTGCTAAAGAGGTTTAGCATGGAGAATTCCAAGAAAGGCTATCTTCCGATAGGCCATGGAATTCATCTTTCTAAGAAGGATTGTCCGACAACTCCTAATGAAAGAGAACGTATGAGTCGAATTCCATATGCTTCGGCAGTGGGATCGATTATGTACACCATGACATGTACAAGACCAGATGTGGCATACTCACTAGGAGTAGTGAGTAGATACCAATCTGATCCAGGAGAAAAACACTGGCAAGTTGTTAAGACAATCCTTAAGTATTTAAGAAATACTAAGGACCAGTGGTTAGTCTATGGAGAGTCTGATTTGAAACTTGTTGGATATACTGATTTCAGTTTCCAATCAGATTATGATGATAGCAAAAGTGTGTCGGGTTTCGTGTTTATCCTAAATGGTGGAGTTGTTTGCTGGAAAAGTTCCAAGCAACATACAGTGGCAAATTCAGTGTGTGAGGCAGAGTACATCGCTGCATCAGATGCCGCGAAAGAAGCTATGTGGCTGCGAAAGTTCATCTTCGAGCTTGGAGTGACACCTTCCATAGATGGACCAGTCCTGTTGTACAGTGACAACACTGGTGCCATAGCTCAAGCAAAGGAACCACGAGCACATCAGCGCACCAAGCACATACTGCGTCGGTTTCATCTTATTCGAGAGATTGTAGAACGATGTGACATAAATCTTCAGAAGATTGACAGAAAGGAAAACCTAGGTGACCCATTTACTAAAGCACTCAGCATCAAGGAGTTTGACAACTATAAGTTGAAGATGTTTATTAGATACTATAATGAGTGGCTTTAGGCTAAGTGGGAGTTTGTTGGAAATTGTATCCTAAAGCCAGTCATTTGATGATTGAGCTAATGTAAATAGCATATAAATTGATATATTAATAAAAGTTATTTGGCAGTTTATTCATTACAAAAACATCTTCTTAATACTCCTGATAGTAATGAAGCCCTCAGGATCTTCTTTCACGATAAAGAAGGATTTATCTTTGAAGGTCCTCAAAAGAGTTCGCGACCAAATGATATACTATGACAGGGCCATAGTGCTATCAATTATAGGACGTTGTATATCATATTTGTTGGTTGTCCTCTTAACCAAGGAGTGTAGAGACACTGGTATGACATACAGGTGAAAGTGTAGGAGCACATTTCACCGAACGTGACTCATTTCGGATACTCTGCTGTCAAGAGTTAATCTGAGAAGATATAGGTATAAGTATCCTTCAGACCTAAAGATCACAACCAGTGACTTGCAATCAACTCATTGTACTTAGGTGCCGGACCATCTGGATTTCTAATCCAGCTACGAAAGGTTACTGGGTGCAGTCAAGTACTTGTGATAGTCAGTTGTGGATCAAGATGGAATTTGATCTATCCCGTTAAAAGGAGAAATGCTTGTGTTTCAATTTAGCAAGACCTTGGCCAAGGCACTTCATGTGAAGGTCACATGATCACTAAAGTTGAAATCACTATATGGATTTGCTGTTTAGAGTTGACAGGCTCTTAAGCCATCCTTAGCATTTGTGGTCAAAAGGATGAATTATACGGTAACTGTTTCTGAGGGTTCTTGGAGTTTGCTCGGCAACTCTTCGACCTATCCGGACGTCGGGTTCCATTGCTAGATGGGCACATCGATTAGTATAGAAAGTTGTTCCTATGCTACCGGCTTAGGTTCGAACCTAGAGAGTCACACACATAGAAGTTTCCTAGGATGATCTATTTGCTGATCAACGATTGAGAATCGTATATGATTTAATTAATCAATTTGATTGATTGAATTATCTCAATTGGGTTAAGTACAAGTGAATAAGATTCAATTTGGTTTAAGTCTATTAGAAGGACTAATCAATTTCAAATATTGATTTGAAATTAGACTTGATTTGGATTTAAATAGATTCAGGACTAGACAAATTTGATTTGGGCTAGGACCATGATCTATGTAGGTTCAGTCCAATAAATTCAAATCAGCTTAAACCAAAACCCAAACCCAAACCTCTTGCAAAAGGACCTCACATGATGAGATAACTTGATTAAATTCTCATGTAGAATTTAATATATTAATTTAATCTTCTCCAAACCATTTCTGTCGGAATTCTAAGTGTTAGAATTCATGTGAATTAATATACCTCTTTGAATTAACCAACAATGGAATTCTAAGTGTTAGAATTCACATCTCTTTGGTTTTCACCGAACGTCAGAATTAATCAAACGCTGCGTCTCTTTGGTTTTCACCGAACAACAGAATTCTAAGTGTTAGAATTCAATGGGCTAAAGGCTACATTGAGCCTATAAATTAGAGGACATTCTTCACTAGAATATAGAACGTAACACATGATATGTCGTGGATTGAAATTCTAAAGAGTTAGAACACAAAATTCTGGTGTGATTCTGGTGTTAACAAAAGTTTGGTGGATCTTGGAGGAAGATTCAAGTGGGAGGATTCAAGATCAACAAAGTTGTTTTTTCGCGAGCTAGCACTCCCAGGAATCCGATCATTCGAGGGCTTCGTGTGGACGATACTAGAGGCCGGACGATTGAACGGCTGCAGAGTATATTGTTCTTAAGGTAAGTGATTTGATCCCTAAATCTTAAGGCAGGCTTCAAGACAAGAAGTATGACTTCTCATCTTGAAGATCAAGATATGATCTTGATTATTTAATTTATATGTATAATTTAAATCAAATGATCCTATAGTATAAGGCAAAGATATGATCTTAATGCATGTTAGATAGATTAATATGTAATCTTTAAGTTTCCGCATTGATAATTATTATCAAATTTTAAAATATGTATGTCTCGGAGATTGTTTCTCCCTACAATTTTTTTAAAAACATATGTAGTTATTAGACACCTAGGGTGTACGTCCTCCACATATTCTCTCTATGAAGGTGGGTCTTGATGTACTGGAGTCATGTAGCATATCATGCCGTATTCTATCACATTACATCCCAAGAATATGTGTCCACATATTTTTCTTGTGAAGGTGGATCCTGGAGTCATATAGCAAATAATGTCATAGTGAACCATGTTGGCATATAATAGTATATTTAGAAAATATCACTTTCATGCATTGTTGCAAAAATATAATCAAATACTTTTCACATTTATAGTGGTTTAAACATGTCAAAATACACCAGTACACTTGTATATTTATATACTAATTTTTGATGCATCAAATATTTTTGCAAAAATTGATAATTTCAAAATAACTATGCCAATAATCAATTGCATGTAGCATCAAATAATTTTGCAGAAATTGATAATTTTAAAATAACTATGTCAATAATCAATTGCATGTATAAAATGTTAATTATTTGAAAAAACTATCAATTTCAAATAATCATATCAAACAATCAATTGTCTGTATAAGGAATCAAATACTTAGCAATTTGAAAATAATCAATGAAATAATCATTTACATATATTGGTGCCATAATTTTTTTAAATAATATACAATGTAAATATACAATATAAATAATATATTATGAAAATAATTCATAATTTTTATATTTTAATAATTTATTAAAAATATAATAAATGGCTTACTTACCTCAAAATGCTAATTCAGGGATGAAAATTAGGTATACGAGCTTTCGAGCACCTACAAGAAAATTTTTTAAAATTTTAATTTTTAAAATCAGGACGTCACAGTAACTCTAAAGCTCTATCCAGTTTAATTCTGGGCTCAACTTGGGGCCAAAATATAAGCCTAAATGAAAAAATTAAAATTAAAATGATCTTGCTGCACCGCATGTGAAACTGCACCATGTGCGGTGATTGGGGTGCGATACATGCGTACGTGTGCCAAGGGTAGAAAAAATATTCCTGCCCTTGGCGTGCACGCACGCACCGCTCGCCAATCACCACCAATGGTGTGCTTGTTCTATACTACGTGCAGTGCAACAAGACTTTTTTATAAAATTTTTTCGATAAACTAGGATCAATATTGATCCAAACCCCCTTTTTTGGGCCTGGCCCAATTTAGGGCCCAAAATTTGGGCCAAGGCCCAGCCCTCTTTTCCTTCTCTCTTTCCCCTAGTTCACCCAAACCAAGGGAGAAAAGGAGATGGTCGGCAGCATAGGACCGCCGCGACCCTCCTCGGGGTCAGGCTGGCTACCGACGACCGGCTCCGTGCCGGCCCCTTCCTCTCTTTCTTCTCCTTTTCTTTCCTTTTCTTTTTCCTCTTCCTCTTCCTCTTTCTCACGCTACTTGTCCTTCCTGGGCGGCGTCACGATCAACCTCCACTGACTGGCTGGACCCCACCGGATGTCGCCCCGGTGCTGATGTAGGCCACCGCCCGTAGCCTGGGCTTGGCGAGCTGGCGGGCATGCCATCAGGCCCAAACCAAGTGCAGGAGCTGGTTTTGCTCCCATGATAGGGGAGGGCCACCCAACGACCCTCTCCCATGCATCCTTGTCGCTCGGCAGTGGTGGCGCCACCCTCTCACTCTCCCTCTCCTCGCCACACAATGGAGGAGGAACGTCGGCGAACCTGGGTACGGCCACGGCGCAGCCGGGTCGTCCGACTCTCCTCCCTTCCCATCTCTCTCTTTTTCTCTCTCTCTCTCTTACTCACTGACAGTGGAGGGGACTTACCTAGTGGCGGTGGATGATGCGGCGACAGCGACGAAGGTGAGGGAGCGACGAGCGAGGGAGCCGCGTGACAACCGAGGGGGCCGACGCGGCCCCCTCTTTTTGATGGCGAGGGGTCGGCCCCCTCTTTTTGATGGCGAGGGGAGGGCTTGGCCCTCCCTGTGCCCACATGGGCATGCGTGCGCTGGCATGCATGCATGCAACACGATGCATGGCATGCGCAGCATGCATAGCCTTTCTTTGCTTTTATTATTATAAAACATGAGGGATTACAATGCGTTTATAAATTATTTTTTTCATATTTGTATAGCTACTGCCTGGTGGCTTGTTTATCTTGCAAAAAAATTATTATCAATGTTACATTAGACTAATGAGAAATATAGGTTATAAAGGAATAAAAGAGCTAGGTACAGTTTGTTAGATATTTATCATCGTATTTCACTTAATAAGTAATACATATATTATTACCATAATTAATAAGTGACATATATTTGTCATAATTTTTTTAATAGTATATAAATTATTATTGATAGGGCCAGTCAACAGGCCCATGGACAATAAAAACATAAATTTTCAAAATTTTTAGGCGGCCATCTTCGGCGGCCTTCCTAAGCGACTTAGTTCCTAACGGCCTCGCTGGCCTATCGGGTCCTCTCTTTAAGGATGCAGTGGGCATTTAATTTCGTCGCTACAGCAAGCATCCGTCATGATGAAGAGAGAGAACAATAGGGAAAAAGAGCTATGTGATGTGAGTGGGTTCTTCCAAGGACCGCCTTTTGTCATTAATGTCCCATGGGCAAATCAACAGGCGGCATTTAATGATACAGAGAGGCAGCCCTTCATGCTTAAGGCCCCTCCTCACAATAATTCCTAGGCGGCCCTCCATGCTAAGCGGCCCCTCCTCACATTAATTCCTAGGCGGCCCTTCATTCTAAGCGGCCCCTCCTCACAATAATTCCTATGCGGCCCTTCATTCTAAGCGGCCCCTCTTCACATTAATTCCTAGGCGGCCCTTCATCCTAGGCGGTCCCTCCTCACATTAACTCCTAGGCGGCCCTTCATGCTAAGCGGCCCTCCTCACAATAATTCTTAGGCGGCCCTTCATCTAAGCGGCCCCTCCAAGCGGCCCTTCATCTAAGCGGCCCCTCCTCACAATAATAGGCGGGCCCCTCCTCACATTAATTCCTAGGCGGCCCTTCACTCTAAGCGGCCCCTCCTCACAATAATTTTTAGGCGGCCCTTCATGCTAAGCGGCCCCTCCTCACATTAATTCCTAGGCGGCCCTTCATGCTAAGCGGCCCCTCCTCACAATAATTCTTAGGCGGCCCTTCACTCTAAGCGGCCCCTCCTCACAATAATTCTAGGCGGCCCTTCACTCTAAGCGGCCCCTCCTCACAATAACTCCTAGGCGGCCCTTCATGCTAAGCGGCCCCTCCTCACAATAACTCTTAGGCGGCCCTTCATGTCTAAGCGGCCCCTCCTCACAATAATTCCTTGGCAGCCTCTCTCTCTCGACGGCCTCCTCAACGGCATTTATGTGCCGAGACATTTATAGGTCTTATAAAGACCCTCGCTCAAAGGCATTTATTGGAGAGCATTCAATTGAATAAGAGCATTCAATGTCAAGTCACGAACCACAAAGAGAGAGAGAGAGTAGAGGAAGTCCTGAGCGGCCTTTTCCTCAACGACCTTCCTCGATGGCCATTCTAGGCGAGGCGGCCTTTCTAGGCGACCATCCTTGGCTCTAAGCGGTTTCGGTTTCAGACTCCCAATGCCTCGGCGACGATGACTCCCTATCGCATTTATGTGCCGGGGCTTTTATGGTCTTATAAAGGCCACGTGCATTTATGGCTGCCACGATTGACTCCCTTTTTGGCCCCATGCATGCACGTAAATGTGCTTCGTTAATAACTTCGGGACCCGTCTTCATCTTAGGCAGTCCCAAAGCCTAGATGGCCCTGAGCAATCATAGACGGCCTCGAGCAATCCTAAGCGGCCTCACCGAACCCAGGTCCCACAGATGCCTTCCCGGCCTCAGCCAGCAACGGCCTCGTGGAGCAGAGGCCCTAGGCGGCCACCGGCGTCCCTAGGTGGCCTATTTCTCCCGGCCAGCAACCCAGCCGACCATCCACGGTGGCCCCTCGCCGCGACCTTCCGCGGACCTTCCGACTCTACACGCCAGGTAGAGGATACGGTCTCCATGGCTCACCAAGGACCAGGTCCAGGCAATAGAATTGGATGAAGGGGAGATATAGCTTCTCCACGTGTCAGGTGGCATATGCATAAGCCAGAGGCATCGTTGAGTGGCCTATGGGTCCGAGGGTACTATTAGCCTTTATTTAATTCAAGAAGGGACTCATGGAGACTAAACAAGGACTTTGGCCACTAAATAATACTCACGATCAATGCACCAGAAAAGGCCAGCTGTGCACACTTGATCTGCGGATGAAATCATGACTTGCATGAAGTAAGAAGATGCTTTTAGTCCTGACATATCACTAAAAGACAACGCCTGCAGCTCTGACATGCCACTAAGAAGAAGCATCTTCATAAAAGCCTCGACAGGTGGCAGCACCTCAGGTCTCACAGATATTAATCCTGACATTTTATCTACCAAAAGTCATTAGTCATCATGACACTCCAACCACTCAGAACAGATAAGCCCCAAAAGTCATGATCCATCGTGAGGCTCCACGTGACTCATTCTCACTAGACGACAAAGATTCAAACTTCTCAAGCAAGCTACACAGAGTACAAAGGTAAATAAATTAGGTAAGAAGAGGTAACTCAAAAAGGACTCAACACGCTCATTCTGAGCCTCTCACTCTTTCTCTTTCGAGCTTTCTCAAGCTCACGGCTGTTGCCCAGAGCACTAACTTGAGCGTCGGAGGGTCTCCGCCGGAATACTCGGCCGTGAGACTTCTTGCAGGCTTTGAAGACAAAGGAAGGGCTCCAATATTCTATGGAGGAACGGTCGACGCTCAAGGACGCCGACTCAAAGTGATCGGGCATCAACAGATTGGCGCGCCAGGTAGGGGGGCACGCACTGCAGGAAAGAAAGCTCTGTCTTCCTAAGCTATAAGCATTTGTCCCCTTTAAGATAGCCATGGTGGCGATGCGCATACTGAAGGTCCTCACCAATCATGCTGGGGGGCATTCACATCACACTGAGCGGCAGAGGACCACTCTCTCTGCTCCTCCTTCACCACCAGCCTCAGCTGCTCTAATTAACCAACTGGCCATCCTCAATCAACAAGTTCAAGCCTTGAATGCAGCAGTTCATAAGCCGCAGAAGCAACGCTCGGTGGCCATTCAGCAGCAGCCCAAGCTTCTCACACCGCTCGTGATAGCTGCACCAGTTAGTCAGAGATTCACCTACGGAAAATCTCCTCATAGAGAAGCTTATCGCCATCAAGCTTCACCTAAGCACCGCCACTATGAAGCTTTCAAGAGACTGCGGTCTCCTTTCTTCTTCTCATCTTCTGAGTCATCTTGAGAGGACCTTAATCATGGGATGAGGAGGCATCTGGATGAATAACACTGGCGGCTGGAAGAGCTTAGTCAAAGGCTCAACAATCAGTCGAAGGTAGATTGCAACATGGTCAAAAGAATAATTCTCAAAAAGGGGCAAACTTGGGACATTATCCGTGCCCGTCATTCCAAGCATTTGTAGGCATTTTAATTTCTGGTGGTAATAGGCCAGGAGGTGTTGATGCAATTAATGCAAAAGATGAAGATAAAAGGTCTTTGCAACTTCTCCACCATTTCAAAAAATCGAGAATCTGAAACCAAAAGTCGCTAAATTCCAACGCTGCGACTGCGGCGAAAGAAACTAATAGGGAGAGTGTCAAGAAGAAAAGAAAAAAAAAGGCATCCAAGAGTAGGGAAACAAAGTGGCTGTAAGTGATAGAGCCTCAGCAAAAAAAAAAAAAACCCTCATATATTAAATGATGCTGGTGGGCATCTGACGAGGGAAGAGTTAGCATCCTCAGCAATGGACAAGTGATGACGCCCAAGCGAGGACAGACCACTAGCGGGCTGAAGTACCCAGGTCAGCAACAGGGGACCAATTTCTCCAAAAGAAAAGCTCCCAAGCCCTTAATCGACACCAAACACAATGCAAAGGCAAAAAGCCTTGAAAGCTAAGTATGCCACACTCTGAGAACAAAGTTTCTTTTCATATAATCCAGCAGATTTCTTTTTATTTGACTTTCTAACCCCTCAGCGCCCCAAGGGACACAGACACCCCGGACCGGCACAAGAAACCTCCGGAGGTTCAAGCCCTGTGTCCTAAGTGGCCCTGAGCTAAACCCCTGTGGCAATGTTGTACAAAAAAAAAAAAATAAAGAAGAAGTTTTTTCATTCAATTTCTCAAAAAACCACTCGGGCCAGCCAAGCGATCGCCAAGGTAGTTTTTCGGTAGCCCCGCGATCATAAGGACACCCCCGGACCGGTGTGAGAAACCTCCGAGGAGGTTCAAGTCCTATGGTCTCGGCGGCTCCGAGTCAAACTCCCGGACCGGCCGAGCGACCCTCGAAATATTTTCAAAATGACTTTAGTGGTCCCGAGATCATAGACACCCCGGGCCGGTCAAGAAACCCCCGAGGCGGTTTTATTTTCACCCCATCAATAAAGGTCACCCTTCGGGGTTCAAAAGGACCCTGAGCCAGGTCAAAGTGCCCTCAGTCACCCTCCGGAGTTAAAGGCTCCCGAGCATGGTCTCATCACAGCGACTCTCGGGTCACCCTTCGGGGTTCAAAAGGACCCTGAGCCAGGTCAAAGTGCCCTCAGGTCACCCTCCGGGGTTAAAGGCTCCCGAGCATGGTCTCATCACAGCGACTCTCGGGTCATCCTTCGGGGTTCAAAAGGACCCTGAGCCAGGTCAAAGTGCCCTCAGGTCGCCCTCCGGGGTTAAAGGCTCCCGAGCATGGTCCCATCACAGCGACTCTCGGGTCACCCTTCGGGGTTCAAAAGGCTCTCAACTGTTTCGTTTCTGCCCCAGCGGCATCATTACGACCTAGCGGAATTATTATAGCCTTAGCTGCTCTATCGCTCTGCCTCACCGGCTCTATCAACCTCAATGGTTTTATTGCAGCCTCATTGGCTCTATCTCTCATCCTCAGCAGCATTAGTGTAGCTCCATCAGCTCTATGTTAGGCCCCTAGCCGGCCCTCGGGCTGGTCCTAGGCGGCCACTATGTTAAGGCCCCTAGCCGGCCCTCGGGCTGGTCCTAGGCGGCCATAGTAGCCCCTAGCCCCCTCGGGCTGGTCCTAGGCGGCCACCGGTATGTTAAGGCCCCTAGCCGGCCCTCGGGCTGGTCCTAGGCGGCCACAAGTATGTAAGGCCCCTAGCCGGCCCTCGAGCTGGTCCTAGGCGGCCACAAGTATGTTAGGCCCCTAGCCGGCCCTCGATCTGGTCCTAGGCGGCCACAAGTATGTCAGGCCCCAGCCGGCCCTCGGGCTGGTCCTGGGCGGCCACAGTTACGTTAGGCCCCTAGCCGGCCCTCGAGCTGGTCCTAGGCCACAAGTCCCCTAGCCGGCCCTCGAGCTGGTCCTAGGTGGCCACAAGTATGTAAGGCCCCTAGCCGGCCCTCGAGCTGGTCCTAGGCAGCCACAAGTATGTTAGGCCCCTAGCCGGCCCTCGAGCTGGTCCTAGGCGGCCACAAGTATGTCAGGCCCCCAGCCGGCCCTCGGGCTGGTCCTGGGCAGCCACAGTTACGTTAGGCCCCTAGCCGGCCCTCGAGCTGGTCCTAGGCGGCCACAAGTATGTAAGGCCCCTAGCCGGCCCTCGAGCTGGTCCTAGGCGGCCATAAGTATGTAAGGCCCCTAGCCGCCCTCGAGCTGGTCCTAGGCGGCCACAAGTATGTCAGGCCCCCAACCGGCCCTCGGGCTGGTCCTGGGCGGCCACAGTTACGTTAGGCCCCTAGCCGGCCCTCGAGCTGGTCTAGGCGGCCACAAGTATGTAAGGCCCCTAGCCGGCCCTCGAGCTGGTCCTAGGCGGCCACAAGTATGTAAGGCCCCTAGCCGGCCCTCGAGCTGGTCCTAGGCGGCCACAAGTATGTAAGGCCCCTAGCCGGCCCTCGAGCTGGTCCTAGGCGGCCACAAGTATGTCAGGCCCCAGCCGGCCCTCGGGCTGGTCCTGGGTGGCCACAGTTACGTTAGGCCCCTAGTCGGCCCTCGAGCTGGTCCTAGGCGGCCACAAGTATGTTAGGCCCCTAGCCGGCCCTCGAGCTGGTCCTAGGCGGCCACAAGTATGTTAGGCCCCCAGCCGCCCCTCGGGCTGGTCCTAGGCGGCCACGTTATGTCAGGCCCCCAGCCGGCCCTCGGCCTGGTCCTAGGCGGCCACAGCTATGTCAGGCCCCCAGCCGGCCCTCGGGCTGGTCCTGGGCGGCCACAGTTATGTTAGGCCCCTAGCCGGCCCTCGAGCTGGTCCTAGGCGGCCACAAGTATGTCAGGCCCCCAGCCGGCCCTCGGGCTGGTCCTGGGCGGCCACAGTTACGTTAGGCCCCTAGCCGGCCCTCGAGCTGGTCTTAGGCGGCCACAAGTATGTAAGGCCCCTAGCCGGCCCTCGAGCTGGTCCTAGGCGGCCACAAGTATGTTAGGCCCCCAGCCGCCCCTTGGGCTGGTCCTAGGCGGCCACGGTTATGTCAGGCCCCCAGCCAGCCCTCGGGCTGGTCCTAGGCGGCCACAGCTATGTCAAGCCCCCAGCCGGCCCTCGGGCTGGTCCTGGGCAGCCACAGTTATGTTAGGCCCCAGCCGCCCCTTGGGCTGGCTTCGAATGGCCTCAACATATAACCCAAAAAGGGCATGGACGCCCTGAGCAGCATAAGAAATTCTCGAAGGTTTAAACTTGGATTCTAGGCGGTCCCGAGCCAAGGCCCGAGGCCAGCTTGGCACCTAATGCTTTTGCAATCAGCACCAGCTCTATCTCTCAGCCTGCGTTAGTGCAGCTCCATTAGCTCTATTTTTGCCTTGCCAACTAGTTGACGAGCGTCTTCCCCCCAAAAAAATTGGGCGTACACTGCTTTAAGTGCTAGGCACAAGGTAATAAACCTACCCCCAATATTACTTAAAATTTTTTACACTCCTTCAGCTTGGTTAGTGCAGGACCTACAAGCTCAAGGAGTGTAGGGGCATCTGATAGGGCCAGTCAACAGGCCCATGGACAATAAAAACAGAAATTTTCAAAATTTTAGGCGGCCATCTTCGGCGGCCTTCCTAAGCGACTTAGTTCCTAGACGGCCTCGCTGGCCTATCGGGTCCTCTCTTTAAGGATGCAGTGGGCATTTAATTTCGTCCTGCTACAGCAAGCATCCGTCATGATGAAGAGAGAGAACAATAGGGAAAAAGAGCTATGTGATGTGAGTGGGTTCTCCCAAGGACCGCCTTTTGTCATTAATGTCCCATGGGCAAATCAACAGGCATTTAATGATACAGAGACTGAAGATAATTCCTAGGCAGCCCTTCATGCTTAAGCGGCCCCTCTCACAATAATTCTTAGGCGGCCCTCTATGCTAAGCGGCCCCTCCTCACATTAATTCCTAGGCGGCCCTTCATTCTAAGCGGCCCCTCCTCACAATAATTCCTATGCGGCCCTTCATTCTAAGCGGCCCCTCCTCACATTAATTCCTAGGCGGCCCTTCATCCTAAGCGGCCCCTCCTCACATTAACTCCTAGGCGGCCCTTCATGCTAAGCGGCCCTCCTCACAATAATTCTTAGGCGGCCCTTCACTCTAAGCGGCCCCTCCTCACAATAATTTCTAGGCGGCCCTTCATGCTAAGCGGCCCCTCCTCACATTAATTCCTAGGCAGCCCTTCACTCTAAGCGGCCCCTCCTCACAATAATTTTTAGGCGGCCCTTCATGCTAAGCGGCCCCTCCTCACATTAATTCCTAGGCGGCCCTTCATGCTAAGCGGCCCCTCCTCACAATAATTCTTAGGCGGCCCTTCACTCTAAGCGGCCCCTCCTCACAATAATTCCTAGGCGGCCCTTCACTCTAAGCGGCCCCTCCTCACAATAACTCCTAGGCGGCCCTTCATGCCAAGCGGCCCCTCCTCACAATAACTCTTAGCGGCCCTTCATGTCTAAGCGGCCCCTCCTCACAATAATTCCTGGGCAGCCTCTCTCTCTCTCGATGGCCTCCTAAACGGCATTTATGTGCCGAGATATTTATAGGTCTTATAAAGACCCTCGCTCAAAGGCATTTATTGGAGAGCATTCAATTGAATAAGAGCATTCAATGTCAAGTCACGAACCACAAAGAGAGAGAGAGAGTAGAGGAAGTCCTGAGCGGCCTTTTCCTCAACGACCTTCCTCGATGGCCATTCTAGGCGACAGTCCTAGGCGGCCTTTCCCTCAACGGCCACCCTAAGCGGCCTTTCTAGGCGACCATCCTTGGCTCTAAGCGGTTTCGGTTTCAGACTCCCAATGCCTCGGCGACGATGACTCCCTATCGCATTTATGTGCCGGGGCTTTTATGGTCTTATAAAGGCCACGTGCATTTATGGCTGCCACGATTGACTCCCTTTTTGGCCCCATGCATGCACGTAAATGTGCTTCGTTAATAACTTCGGGACCGTCTTCATCTTAGGCAGTCCCAAAAGCTTCTCCCAGCCTAGATGGCCCTGAGCAATCATAGACGGCCTCGAGTAATCCTAAGCGGCCTCACCGAACCCAGGTCCCACAGATGCCTTCCCGGCCTCAGCCAGCAACGGCCTCGTGGAGCAGAGGCCCTAGGCGGCCACCGGCGTCCCTAGGTGGCCTATTTCTCCCGGCCAGCAAGCTCCTCCCAGCCGACCATCCACGGTGGCCCCTCGCCGCGACCTTCCACGGACCTTCCGACTCTACACGCCAGGTAGAGGATACGGTCTCCATGGCTCACCAAGGACCAGGTCCAGGCAATAGAATTGGATGAAGGGGAGATATAGCTTCTCCACGTGTCAGGTGGCATATGCATAAGCCAGAGGCATCGTTGAGTGGCCTATGGGTCCGAGGGTACTATTAGCCTTTATTTAATTCAAGAAGGGACTCATGGAGACTAAACAAGGACTTTGGCCACTAAATAAATACTCACGATCAATGCACCAGAAAAGGCCAGCTGTGCACACTTGATCTGCGGATGAAATCATGACTTGCATGAAGTAAGAAGATGCTTTTAGTCCTGACATATCACTAAAAGACAACGCCTGCAGCTCTGACATGCCACTAAGAAGAAGCATCTTCATAAAAGCCTCGACAGGTGGCAGCACCTCAGGTCTCACAGATATTAATCCTGACATTTTATCTACCAAAAGTCATTAGTCATCATGACACTCCAACCACTCAGAACAGATAAGCCCCAAAAGTCATGATCCATCGTGAGGCTCCACGCGACTCATTCTCACTAGACGACAAAGATTCAAACTTCTCAAGCAAGCTACACAGAGTACAAAGGTAAATAAATTAGGTAAGAAGAGGTAACTCAAAAAGGACTCAACACGCTCATTCTGAGCCTCTCACTCTTTCTCTTTCGAGCTTTCTCAAGCTCACGGCTGTTGCCCAGAGCACTAACTTGAGCGTCGGAGGGTCTCCGCCGGAATACTCGGCCGTGAGACTTCTTGCAGGCTTTGAAGACAAAGGAAGGGCTCCAATATTCTATGGAGGAACGGCCGACGCTCAAGGACGCCGACTCAAAGTGATCGGGCATCAACAATTATTATTATTATTATTATTATTATTATTATTATTATTATTATTATATATATATATATATATATATATATATATATATATCTTATTGAGTAAAGACTTTGATGCCCAACAGTTAATAAATTATGCTCTAAGTTTTATCCATTATGAAGCATTGAGTGGCTTTTAGCTAAAATGAAAAAAAAATTGCTGAGTGGTTTGATTAATGATTTTGACTATAAAGATTAATTTTTAAGATAAAACCTATATAGCTTGATTAGTGCTTGAACCTAAATGTTGTAAATATAAAAACAATGTCATATATCAACTAAGAGAGAAGGATGATTTGTTTGGATTCATGATCTTTGAATGATGCTAAAATATCTATCTGAATATTTAAATAGAGCACTGGTCCTAGTTTTTCTCTTATTCTTTGCAATACTTTATGCTGAGGAATTAATGGGGCATGTAAAAAAATGGGTTAAACCATATTTGACATCAATTTAGTTATGTTTTATTTTTGGATCATGATAGTGGATTCGAATCGAACCCAAAATATGATTGGATCATATTGAATTTATGAAAATATTTTAGACCTAATAAATTCTTCGAACTAAGTCAGAGTTATATATAATCCGAATCTAGCCCAAAATATTCGAGTTTGAGTACGTTGTGTTTACAAAAACATCATGATGGAACTTAGTATATGCTTCCTCTATCCTTATTGAAACACCTCATAATATTGTCAAAAGACATGCTGTCACGCTCCAGACCCAAAATTGGGCTAAGGTGACAACCCGCCGCGTGCCGGGCACGCAAGGCATCCTAAAAATCTTGATATACGATTCAAATGTGCAATAATTACGAAAACCAACCATAATACAACTGATAGTTATAAGTTTGGGTTTCAAACCCTACAACCAAGTCATGCTAATAAATTGGGCTACTACAAGCCCTACACACAAACATCATAAGATTACACCAATGCAAAGGTTCTTATTTTATTTATTGAAAGCTCCATCAACTCTGAATATCCATCATCAACCCTGAGGCTCTGAAAAATATTATGAAGGTTTAATGAGTTTACACTCAATAAGTAAGCCTATTATACAATGATATCATACTTGAATTATATTTAACATGCTATCAATATATGTATTTGTCAACTTAACATAAATTGAACATTTGATAAGCATCAGAATATGCAATCTGGCAAACTCACTGATTATGTAATTATAGATTTCCTATGTGTCCCACGGCCATGCAATACCTCAATCAGAGCACATCCTCCAGATGTGTGGCCATAAACATCAACAGAACACATTGTACGATGTGTGGGGCCATACCATAACAGAACACACTCTACGATGTATGTGGCCATAAGAAAATCATACAGAACACATTGTAAGACATGTGGGGCCATACCATAATAGAACACACTCTACGGTGTGTGTGGCCATAAAAATCATACAGAACATGTCTACAATATGTGGGGCCATATATAACAGAATACATCTCAATGTGTGAGGCCATATAAAATCATACAGAACACATCTACAATGTGTGGGGCCATAGTAAAGGAGAACCGCGGCGACACATATAAATCTATTTAGCATTTTCATCACATGTGCATCATGCATATGTATCTCACAATATCTCACAGTGGTTTGCACAGTACAAGGAAATGCATATAATCACCTCAATATAAACATGTCATACAGGCAATCACAATTCTGGCATATACATCAATAAATCATTTCTTACAATATTACCGATCATTATAATCATATAATTGTTCATTTGTAATCCACAGTTCCATGCCACATAGACAATTCAGTTAATAAAAATGCATGCAAACTGTATATACTCAATTTATTAATTAAACAATTAAATTGAATAATAGTCTTACTTACCTCCTACGCAAAAATCCAAATGATGCACCAACTAATCAGATGTCTGGGCACCTACATGATCAATGTACATAATTAATTCACTGAATTCTAATTAATAAAATGACCCTTAAGACCCTACCCAGACTAGTTCACGGGCCCAACTTCGGGCTCGAATATCTCCCACTATACACACCCAATTGGGGAAGTAAAAATATCCCATGAAACTAGAATTCACCCAGATTCTAGCATATAAATATTTTGCTAATCTCGGCCCGTTACGGGGCCCAAAAACCAGCCCCAAAACTTATACCTGCACGGCCCAAAAGGCCTGAACCGGCCGGCCCAGGGCCCAGTTCAGCCAAAGCCATCCCCCCGCTCCCCTGTTTCGCCCGAAACAGGGGACAGCTTCTGGCCGGCGGCCAGGGCCACCGCCGGCCTAATCCCGTCCGGCCCGGCCATCGGAGGCCGGGCCGGAGCCGGCCGCCGCCGCGGCCGGCCTCCTTTCCCCCTCTATCTATCTCAATTTCTCTCCCTCTCTCTCTATCTCTCCGCTGTTCCCGTGTGGAATTCATCGCGCCGGCGTCAATTCTGGCCAAATTGTGGCCGGTCCGGCCGCCGTTGGCCGGACTAGAGCCGGCCGCGGCTCTCCCTCTCCTTAATTTTCTCTCTAATTCCATCTTACATCCGTGCGGCACGATACTGTGCCGGCGGCACGGCCGGCCACCTTGGCCGCCCGGACCTCCACCGACGCTCGCCCGGCGCCGGTGGAGGCGACAGGCCGAAGCTTGGGCCCGGCGAGGCGCGAGCACGCCGCCGGGCCCGAACCAACCGGCGGAAGCCGGCTTCTGCCACCGCGCGAGAGAGGGGCCAATTGGCCCTCTCTCTCTTCTCTCTCTCCACCACTACCTCGCCGGACACCTCCCCCGGTGCCGGCGGGGTCGCCGGCCGAAGTTCAGGCCCGGCGAGGCGGCGAGCACGCCGCCGGGCCTGAACCAAGGGATCGGCCGGGGCTCCATTTCTTCTGTCTCCCGCTCTCTCTATCTCCCGCTCTCTCTGTCTCTCTCTGGCTCTATCTCTCTCTCTCTCTCTCTCTCTCTCAGGCTCTCTCTCTCTCTCTCTCAGGCTCTCTCTCTCTGGTTCTCAAGAGGATGGGCAAGGAATTACCTGGAAGAGGTGTGCGCCCGGGTAAAGGAGGGAGTCATCCTCCAACTCCTTTTATTCTCCCTTGCGATGCCTCGGATCAATAGAAAATGGGAACCCATCCGACACGCGAAGACCCAAGAGACTAGACGTCGCATCGGGACCTAAACGTCAGAAGGAAGTCAAGATGCCAGGTGTCCCAAAAATAAATACTAAGAGTTACATTCCCCCATAATAATTTACCGGGGGTTACATTCTCCCCCCTTATAAAAATTTCGTCCTCGAAATTTGATATACATCCAATAGAATATAAATCCACATTTTCTATCTCATAATCAGCTAAATTTCATTCAAAAGTCACCGTCATCGATACATCGTTGATATGTAATAAGATACAAATAATTGTGAATGTTTCTTTTTCATTTTCTCCTTAGACTCCCAGATAATCTCCCTCTCAGAATAATTACTCCGCTGAACTTTGACATAAGGAATACTACACCATCTCAAAACTTAATCCTTGCGGTCCACAATGTGCACAAAATGATCTTCATAGATCAATTCTTTCTTAAACTAAATCGGTTCAAGTTCTAATATATAACGAGGGTTTGAAATACACCTCATCAGTCATAAAGATGTGAAACACATTGAATATCCCAAAGAGTAATGAAGACAGTGCTAAGCTATAAGCCACCTCCTATTCCTTGATCAACATCTCAAATAGCCCAATAAATTGAGGACTCAATTCACCTCTAAACACAAATATCATCACGTCATTAGTTAGTAAAATTTTCAAATGATCTTCAACCTGAAATTTCAAATCTTTCTGTTTAATATAACTTTTCTATTAACTCTGAGCTACATGAAGCTGCTTTGATACTTTCTCATATTTGTTAAACCAGCTCAGTAATCAAAATTTTCTCTCTCACACTTCATCTCAATAAAAATTACACATTATATCATAGACAACAAAATGAATCCATTTGAATATTGGCTTGGTAATCATTAAAATAAGCAATTTCACTAAGGGTGTGAAGCTATACCAAGCACTTTCTAAATCCATCACACAGGCTCGCAATATCATCAAAATCTAATCGGTTCATGCAGATTGTCCATTTATTTGATGGTGGTAGGATGGACAGAAATTCAGCTTAATCCACTAAGCTTTATGAGGACATCATCAAATTAAAAGAGTGAGACAATTGGGTTCAAATTCAATTTACACAGTTTACCATTAAACCAAAAACAAATATTAACATTTTATCCCGCTAAAATTTCATCCTCGAAATTAAATGTCCACAAATTTTGTACCATTAAAGATACTCACCAGTAAACTTTTATTTCATTCCCAAGTACCCAAATGACATGTCCAACTTTCAAAATTAATTTAATCTTTCTACCAAATAAAATTAAATTCCTTAAGAAATATTTCTTTCCTGTCCTCTTTTTATATTTTTTTTATACCTTAACTTCTCACAACATAATCATTATAAATATCATAGAATCCATCATATGTATTATGTCATCCATTCTTAAGGTTAATAACCTATATCAATTACTGTTAATTCCTCGATAAGACAGTTCCAAGTTCCTTTGAATTAAATATAAGATAGTTTCCTTCCAATGCTCTCTCAACTCATATATAGTTGAATGTGCCATTAATCATTACGACACTTATTTCAATCATCATAATATACTTGGTTTCACTTTTGAATATTTCAAGCTAACATCTATGAACATTCTGCCAATCATTTAGGATATCTTTCATAATTATCATAATCAACTAATTTAATTTCTTTGAATAATAGTGCCATCATTAATCATCAGTATAATTATTTTATCTCCTTCATATTCATCAGTAATTACCACTACAACCAATCAATTTCTCTTGAATAGGTTAGTATATCCTCAATAAATAATGCAATTTAAATGATTCAAATTCTTGAATCGATTATTTCGTTACCAATGATTATCAAAATCATCTATAGATTATGCAATGTCCCATGCCATAACATGACCAACTAATTTAAACCCTTCAAATATCTCAAAGTGACTTCACTAATCTAGCTCAGATGGATACAAGACTTATAAGGTCAATAAAGATTGAAAATGCTCTTACCATCCGAAAGACATAATTGAAAATTATAGTAATCTCTCTATGACTTGAAAGTGATAATAGATGTACCCTTAACCATAATCCATAACTGATAATAATCAAAATTAAGATCATCTCCCTCTTATTTCTTAACAATAAATATGCTACTTATGGATGATTGATAATTTATCCATCCTGGAGAAAGATATCTACGTAGGAACTATGAAGAAAGGTACAATAAGATGCACGATAAATTAATGAATTGATATCATGATTTAGAAATCTATTAACACATGAAAATCCCCATGAAATTCTTTATCAGTGGAGTTTATCTTATTCTCATTATTGCTAAAACTTTCACTTTCTACCATCAAAATATTTATAGCCAAAATCAGTTCTAAAGATTAATAGAGTCTACTGCTCTCAAAAACTTAAACAGTAATTGTCTCAGCATTTAAAATTTTATAATCTTCCTAAATGATCCATCAAGATATAATTTGCAGTCAACTATCAACCATCTCCATATCTAGCAAATTAACAATCAGTTTTGAACATGCAATATCCATAATAAAAGTTCTCTTAGTAAAATTCACTATATATACTTCTCCATCCAGACTCAAATTCAGAAAGTACTCAATTATGATTAATCAAAAACATGTAATTAACTATTCCATTCCCAAAATATCATCAATATTAATCATCCTATAACCAGGAGATGAGTTCCTAATCTTAAACTTATAATCTCAACAATGTAAGTTCCACTATTAAAAATTCATTATATACATCCATATTCAAATTTAGATTTACTAACTCCAAATCCACATATCGACACAATTGCAATATGGACATAATGATTTATCTTAGTCATATTAGTCATCAATTGTAATTTTCAACTATTATATCATATTCCATATATTCATTTATCTGGTATTGCATCTCCAAGAAAAGTTTCATCTACCCATATTATTTCAAGGTCTAAAACTGATACGAGTCATCTCCAACAAGTTTGACGGAGCTAAACCTCTAGAAGCCCCTAGGCCTCCCCACTGGTCAAGGCTACTAGCCAGGGAGCCCACATAATATCATTGGCTTGCGATGGTTCATTCTTAATTCCTATCAAATTTGTAATTCAATTAATATCTTGATAAACTTTAAATTTCAAGCTTCCAAAGCATAATTCATGAAATTCCTTTAAAGTCATAATTGTCTCAATGTCATCCTAGTATTTTGCCTAGAGTGTCATCATGCATGTGTCCCTAAGGTCATAACCTAGGCTCTGATACCACTAAAGCTGTCACGCCCCAGACCCAAAATTGGGCTAGGGTGACAACCCGCCGCGTGCCGGGCACGCAAGGCGTCCTAAAAATCTTGATATACGATTCAAATGTGCAATAATTACGAAAACCAACCATAATACAACTGATAGTTATAAGTTTGGGTTTCAAACCCTACAACCAAGTCATGCTAATAAAGTTGGGCTACTACAAGCCCTACACACAAACATCATAAGATTACACCAATGCAAAGGTTCTTATTTTATTTATTGAAAGCTCCATCAACTCTGAATATCCATCATCAACCCTGAGGCTCTGAAAATATTATGAAGGTTTAATGAGTTTACACTCAACAAGTAAGCCTATTATACAATCATATCATACTTGAATTATATTTAACATGCTATCAACATATGTATTTGTCAACTTAACATAAATTGAACATTTGATAAGCATCAGAATATGCAATCTGGCAAACTCACTGATTATGTAATTATAGATTTCCTATGTGTCCCACGGCCCTGCGATACCTCAATCAGAGCACATCCTCCAGATGTGTGGCCATAAACATCAACAGAACACATTGTACGATGTGTGGGGCCATACCATAACAGAACACACTCTACGATGTATGTGGCCATAAGAAAATCATACAGAACACATTGTAAGACATGTAGGGCCATACCATAACAGAACACACTCTACGGTGTGTGTGGCCATAAAAATCATACAGAACATGTCTACAATATGTGGGGCCATATCATAACAGAATACATCTCCAGTGTGTGAGGCCATATAAAATCATACAGAACACATCTACAATGTGTGGGGCCATAGTAAAGGAGAACCGCGGCGACACATATAAATCTATTTAGCATTTTCATCACATGTGCATCATGCATATGTATCTCACAATATCTCACAGTGGTTTGCACAGTACAAGGAAATGCATATAATCACCTCAATATAAATATGTCATACAGGCAATCACAATTCTGGCATATACATCAATAAATCATTTCTTACAATATTACCGATCATTATAATCATATAATTGTTCATTTGTAATCCACAGTTCCATGCCACATAGACAATTCAGTTAATAAAAATGCATGCAAACTATATATACTTAATTTATTAATTAAACAATTAAATTGAATAATAGTCTTACTTACCTCCTACGCAAAAATCCAAATGATGCACCAACTAATCAAATGTCTGGGCACCTACATGATCAATGTACATAATTAATTCACTGAATTCTAATTAATAAAATGACCCTTAAGACCCTACCCAGACTAGTTCACGGGCCCAAATTCGGGCTCGAATATCTCCCACTATACACACCCAATTGGGGAAGTAAAAATACCCCATGAAACTAGAATTCATCCAGATTCTAGTCATATAAATATTTTGCTAATCCTGGCCCGTTACGGGGCCCAAAAATTAGCCCCAAAACTCATACCTGCAAGGCCCAAAAGGCCCTGAACCGGCCGGCCCAGCCGGCCCAATTCAGCCAAAGCCATCCCCCCGCTCCCCTGTTTCGCCCGAAACAGGGGACAGCTTCTGGCCGGCGGCCAGGGCCGCCGCCGGCCTAATCTCGTCCGGCCCGGCCATCGGAGGCCGGGCCGGAGCCGGCCGCCGCCGCGGCCGGCCTCCTTTCCCCCTCTATCTATCTCAATTTCTCTCTCTATCTCTCCGCTGTTCCCGCGGGGAATTCATCGCGCCGGCATCGATTCGGCCAAATTGGGGCCGGTCCGGCCGCCGTTGGCCGGACCAGAGCCGGCCGCCGCCGCGGCCGGCCTCCCCTCTCTCTCCCTCTCCTTAATTTTCTCTCTAATTCCATCTTACATCCGCGCGGCACGATACTGTGCCAGCGGTACGGCCGGCCACCTTGGCCGGCCGGACCTCCATCGGACGCTCGCCCGGCGCCGGTGGAGGCGACAGGCCGAAGCTCGGGCCCGGCGAGGCGGCGAGCACGCCGCCGGGCCCGAACCAACCGGCGGCTTCCGCCACCGCGCGAGAGAGGGGCCAATTGGCCCTCTCTCTCTTCTCTCTCTCCACCACTACCTCGCCGGACACCTCCCCCGGTGCCGGCGGGGTCGCCGGCCGAAGTTCAGGCCCGGCGAGGCGGCGAGCACGCCGCCGGGCCTGAACCAAGGGATCGGCCGGGGCTCCATTTCTTCTGTCTCCCGCTCTCTCTGTCTCACGCTCTCTCTCTGTCTCTCTCTCTCTCTCTCTCTCTCTTTCTCTCTGGTTCTCTCTCTCTCAGGCTCTCTCTCTCTCGTTCTCAAGAGGATGGGCAAGGAATTACCGGAAGAGGTGTGCGCCCGGGTAAAGGAGGGAGTCATCCTCCAACTCCTTTTATTCTCCTTTGCGACGCCTCGGATCAATAGAAAATGGGAACCCATCCGACACGCGAAGACCCAAGAGACTAGACGTCGCATCGGGACCTAAACGTCAGAAGGAAGTCAAGATGCCAGGTGTCCCCAAAAATAAATACTAAGAGTTACATTCCCCTGTAATAATTTACCGGGGGTTACACATGCTTAATTTTATTTTATTTATCTTGTACCATAAAAAGGATAGGTATAAAGATGCTTAGTGAAAATTTATTAAGATAATGAAAACTAAATCTCAACGAGAAACATACAAAAATCATACATTTATGAATGGGTGAGGGAGAACTACAAATAAGAGGTGACAAAGTAGATCGCTTTGAGTGGCTAAAGTCTTCACTTCATTGAGCCAAGGTGGCTTGTATGGAGTAATCGAGTCACGATTTTGTCCTCATGAACATGGGTTAATTAGATTAATTTCAATAAAAATCCAACCCATTGACAGGTGAAATTAGATTTATCGATGAAGCATGACATCCCACATCACCTCCACCAGATCATAAAATAAATTGTGTTGACCGTCGAGTGCTCGATCATTGCTTCCATTCTAAGATCTTTTTAAGGTTTCGTATCTGAAAATATCCCTATTGTCGAAACCTTTAGGAGACCACCACCCCATGTCACCATGTAAGGTGGATTAGCTCTCATGCATTAGTTAGACTGGTAACACCCCGTCACAATAGTACTCAACCAGCTGATTTCGATCACCCATGATCAGAGAAGAATGAAGAGCCACTAAACAAATCCTTCCATTATAATACTCTGTAACTTTTGACAGCTTGCCAGCTCCCAAACCTGCACTCCCCCCTCCAATCAATTGAACTGGTTGCTCTATAATATTGCCACTAAATCCAATCCAAGAGGATGGGACTACCTTTGAGAGTCCAATCATGGCTGTCTCCTGATGTATATTAAAATAAAAAAAAGAAAAAATAAAAGACTAAACATTCTTTTGATCCTCAAACTTCTACTCATAATTCATTTTAATCCTCACACTTTTTAATATTAAAGTTTAATTCTTCATATTTTAAAAAGATTGCATTCCCGATATGCCTCATTATACGGATCAATTAAAATCGAAAAAGTAGCTAATGTGTTATCTTATCAATTTAACAGATTCTTTATAATCAGACATCAGAAATGTAATATTTTTAAAATATAAAAGGCTAAATTGTAACATATGAAAGTTTAAGAATTAAGATGAATTTAAAGGATTGAGCTATTTAGCTCAGGATGTCCATTTTATGGTATACCTTTAGAATTTTTTTTGTTAATATTTGCTTCTAAAATATAATTGAAGTCTTAGAATTTGGGTGCTCTTTATGGATAAAATCAGCATTTTCTTGCTATATCAAGATCTTTATATTATGTGATCTTCACAGAGAAATGGTCTATCCATTAAATCGGCTTGAGATCAACTAGTTCTTGCTATTTAATGGCTTAAACGAAGAGAGAAAAACTTAAAAATTTTCTCAAGCTCTTTTACTTCCATCATTTGATCACAATCAATCTTATCAAAAAACTCTTTTTTCTTTCAATCTTGATTAAAATTCGTCCATACTGACGTGCACCAAAAGCTTACCGCTCTTTATTGTACATATTTTAATAAATTAAGGGAGCCTTTTATCCTCTCTTGCAAATATAAATAATTAGATAAAGAGAGAGAAAAAAAAGGATCGAGATGAATTTTGAGTGAGAGTTGCGGACCAAAAGTATTTTTTTTTGCCAAAAGGAGAAGGCCCATTGCCTCCTATCAAACCCCATGCACTGCTCCATCATCTCCTCTTTCAACCTAATACTCCCATCATCATCTCCTACTCCATTTCAAATTGCACCAACCACACTCGCTCTAAACTCCCTTAAAACACCTCACTTCCTTCGTTCTCATCACACTTCACTCATCCATTCAACTCCCAGCAACCAAGGCATGGAGCTCTTCGCATCCTTCTTCCTCTACCTCTCTCCTCTCAATCCCCACCTTCGTCGGCCACCATCCCCTCAGGAACCATCCAAAGAACCACGAAGCAGCAAATCCTGGCATCCATCCCCCCGAACTCTGCCGAAAGCACCCAGCCCTTCCTCACCTCCCCGTCCGGCAAGTACACCGCCTACCTCCTCCGCCGCGAGACCGCTCCGGCGGGCGGCGGCTTCGGCAACGACTTCTGCTACATGCAAGTGCAGGACACCAGCTCCAAGGAAAGCATGTGGGAGTCCGAGTGCGCTCCAGTGAGCGCCGCCAACGCGTGCTCCCTGGTGTTCACCGACGCAGGGCTGGAGGTGTTCGACGGAAGTGAGTCGGTGTGGGACGGAGACAGCAAGGGCGAGAGCTTCCCGGCGAGATTGGACTTGGTGGACGACGGGGACATGCGGGTTATAGACAAGAAGGGAGAGCTGTTCTGGAAGGCGTCGGACGAGCCGAGGGAGAACCAGGGGTGCGGGTTGCCGGGGTCGCCGGGGCTGGCATCGGAATCGCCGCCGTTTTCTCGACCCATTGGCACAAACGGGAATCTCCCCTTCGGGCAGAAGCCAAATGGAGTGGTCGGCCAGCAGCAGCAACAGCCTTCGGCGGAAGCCCCGCAGCAGGAGGAGCAGCCACAGCCGGTGGGAGCCCCGCCGGCGGCGGCGCCTGTGGAAGCTCCGCCGCAGAATGAGGCGGAGCAGCCGGCGGTAGGAGCGCCGCCGCAGGGGGAGGAGCAGAAGCAGCCGCCGGTGGAAGCCCCGCAGCCGCAGGAGCCGCCGCCGGCGGGAGCCCCGCAGCCTGATGGGGCGTTTGGGCTGCAGCAGCCTGTGGCGGGAGTGCAGCCGCTGCCGACGGGCTCGAGCGGATTGAATCAGCCCACGGGTTCGGATTCGGGTTCGGATGTGCAGCCGCCGCCGGTGGGAGCCCCGCAGCCGCAGGAGCCGCCGCCGGCTGGAGCCCCGCAGCCTGATGGGGTGTTTGGGCTGCAGGCCTGTGGCGGGAGTGCAGCCGCAGCCGACGGGCTCGAGCGGATTGAATCAGCCCACGGGTTCGGATTCGGGTTCGGATGTGCAGCCGCTGGTGGATTATAATAGGTACGATAGTGGGAGTCCGAGGGGAATGGAGAGCTGGTTTGTTATGCGTTTGGGTCTCGGTTGTTTGCTGGTTCATGGGTTTATATTCTGAGGGCTGAAGGTGGTGTAGTGTTTGAACGTGTGGGTGTTAGCCTTGATTTTACTGTGGATCCAAACCCGTGCTGCTGTCTTTTTTTCGCCATCAACGTTGCTGTTTATTTGGCTACCAAGTAGCAAATTGTGTTAAAAGTATTGCCTTATCTCCTGTGCTGTTTATAATCAGGTTTCTACTTCTTTTTCTTTCTGTGTTGATTAATACTTCGATTATTTTGCATTCTTTGTGGTTGTCTTCAATCCTAAAATAAAGGACCTGAAGTTCTGGAAAAATCAATGACAGGGCTGCTAACATCTCTTGGAATTTATGCTAAACCCGAAGTATACGATGCTTAATTTTAGATAACAAATTTTTTTCCCCCCTGTTTCATAGTGTTTCGATCTCATATTACAAATTGACGGAGCTTGAGGAGGTATGATTCCTTATAAAATATCATTTTTCCTCTGTTTGGACCCTTGAATTCAGGACGTTTACGGTCCGTTTGGTATTGCTTTCATTCTCTGTTTCTATTTTCAAAAATTCAAAAAGATAAATGTAAAGGACCGGACTCATACAAAGAAGCCATTTTGCTTTTCAAATTATTTTCTAAAATCTTCAGCAGTATTGGAAGTAAAGAAATATCCATGCATAAATTTTCATATGATATTCCACCTATTTGTAGGGAAGCAAAAATAAAATAAAAAACAGCTACTGTGCCAAAGACGTTCATAATCGATAAAGATTTGTAAACAAATCATCAAAGGTGCAAGTTTCTAACCTTCAAGCCATGCAAGTTCTGTCCTGAAAGATTTCTACTTAAAAGATGAACAAAACCTTGGCCATGGATTTAGAGTCTGAAAATAATCTCTCCACACTAGGAAATGAGGTTGCATAGAAATGCCCCTTTGTATCTTTTTCTTGCTTTTTAATAAGAGTAAATTGGAAATTCATCAGAACATCCTCCATTGTCTTAAAAAATGGTTGGTGTTGCCATGGTAATGTCTTTCTGCAATCAGAAAGAAAGACAACCGAGCGATGATGTTACCTAAGAGAATTTATCCAGCAACATGAAGATTGCTTCAATTTATGCAAATCAATCTTAGGAGTAATATGGATGGTAGTTGACTTGCATGCAAAATTTAGTAGCCGATGTCAGAAAAATAAAAAATCCTTTGCTCCATCCAAAAAGATATAGCATTAGGTGGACAGCCTAATCATTCCTTTTAACTTCTGCACTTTAATCTGGCACTGATCATCGTATCAAGCCACTACATCTGATACGGTCCCTCAAGGCAAATCATAGGCAATGTTTTGAAACTGGCAGCGTGCAGATGGGAGGATGGCACGAAATATGTGAGGATATTAAGGCAAAAGCAAAGAAATACGCAGTTTCTCTTGAAGATTATGGACTTGACATCATGGTTGAGCATGAAAGGCGAATCCTTGGCAATCTAAGGACTTCAAATTTCAATATAATATCCAACAGCCTTTGGAGTTCCTGCAAAAAAATATTGCATAAACTTACAGGATAAAATTGTTAGATCGAGTCAAAGCTTACTAACTTGCACTGGGATTCAGTTAGATTAATGCATATGCTGCATTGAGCTATTAAGATAACACCAAGAATTTCTTCTAGTGATGTGGCCATTTCGCACTCGCGTTTCTCTTTAGATTTGATAGATGGGCGATGAAAATGATTACAACTCGCTTCTGAATTAGATGCAGCTCCCTCAAACAAGGCATTAGACATTGGCTTATTGTCATCATCAGGTCTTAAGCAGGACAACAGATAAAAGACCAGCAGGCCTTATAATATTTCAAAAACAGGCAAAGAGCTAATCGATGAGACAGAATCTCAGCTGATCAATACGCTTCTAGATATAATATACTTTGATCTAGACTTTTCAATCAGCAGTATAGAATAAATTGATGGATAATTAAATTTGCAAGACTACTTGATTTCAGGTCTTTCATGTCTACTTACCTATTCACCATCAAGTAATCTTGAAAGCAAAATACATTCCATATCTAATATGGTATGTAGACTAGTGAAGTTATTACCAAATTTTGAGGAGTCAGCATGAATTGAAGTACTGAAAATTGGTGGTCTCATTAGAAAGTTATCTAAATAGTGCCTTATTTGATCAACCTTCTGAAACCCATAATAAGTCTCTGAGCAGTTATCAGGAGTTAAAATAAATAGCAACTTCATCAACATACCCTGGCAAGTGCACAGACATAGGACTGATGATCTATACTTGGACCTTTCTTCACAGACCTTGCAACACAAAGTTCACAATAACCCTTGCAGAGTGGCAAGCTCTTCTGCATTTTCTGCTGAATCCTTTGCCACTCCAACGTTGCAATGTTATCCTTTTCTTTCTCACAGGAAAAAGGATGGATCTGAATATTAGAGTTTTACCCTGAAACTCAGAAAGATATGTTTCTATATTCATATAGGACCTTAGTTCTAACCCATATTATCTTAGAATATACAAGTTGAAGGATATATTTTCATATCTATATGGGAGCTGTGTCCTAATTCATGTGATATACTATAAATCCCCTCTTCTAATATAAACATATATAACTTTTGCTTTTAGTGTAGCTCAGATAACTCGAAAAGTTATTGAGAGAGTTCAAAAAAGGTACTGTTGGGTAGAAAACAGTCCACATAGTAAAATTTTCTATTCTACTTCACCTATAGACATAAACCAATGGACTAAACCATATAAATATCTGCATGTGTTCTCGTGTTTGGTTTCACTCTGTTTTTTTTGGTTGATTTCTTGTGGCTGCGTGTCTTTGTTGTGACATATGCCGGAGTCATTCCTTTTAGAACCACTATATTCAACATCTGCAGTAAAATTTATGCCTGCATCTTCTGATACACGAGAAATCATCTCTCTTTTCCAGTATCCTCTTGAGTAGATGTGCTGCCAGTATTCAGAGTCTCCATACTAGCGCTCATAACAGTACTGGGTTTCTAAAAGAAAAGAGGTCAATGTCAGTTGAGAGTTGGTATTGTTGCTGCGAAAATTCATTCTTTGGCTTGAGGACGGTACACGTTGGGATCCGAACAGCGTTCTCCCGTCCGGCTGGACCTACAAGACAGTCCTCACACAAGAAGCACATGGGGTGGTCCTTGCAGAAGATCCTCTGACGCCCAAGTCAGTGAAGATTCTAAGCAAACAGATGAGAGAAAAAGGCTTCAGCGGAAGGATCTTCCTCCTTGAGATGATTTTTCAGGAGCAATGACCTTTGCTAGAGTTATTTTTTGGGCTTAAATTGCCTTCAAGAGCATACCTGGGGGTCCTAGGACTTGGTATTAGTGCACTACGAAATGGCAGTTAGTTACCTGAATTTTTTGGCACATTTTGGGAGGTTAGGAGAGGTTAGGAGCTAATACGATTAGAATCCTGTCAGTTACGGGATTGGTAGCTGATCAGCCTTATCAGAGTTTAAAACTCCATTAATTATAATCGGAGGGTTGTATTTGGCTCTCGTTTCCATTTAAGGAAGTTCGCTCTGAGATTTCTGTGATCAGAGCGGTTCTTCAATGTTATGAGGTGGCAATGATGCTCAAGCCGAGAGAAGGATCTTTGGCTCTTGATGGGATAGCTCATCCTGTAGTTCGTCCAGATGGTTCGGCTATGTAGCTCGGCCAAATGGTTCGACGAGATAGCTCGGCCAGGTGGTTCGCCATATAGTTTGGCTAGATGGTTCGGCCATATATGGTTCGGCCATATACTTCAGCTTTTGTTGCCACACATACTTATTGATGCGGTAACGATTTTTTCCCGCATCACATGCCCCCCACTCCCTATTCCGACTCCGAAGCATAGGTTTGGGCATAGGGAGCAGAGTCCATGATGGCTCAATCCCATTGGTGAGATTTAAACCAACAGAGGCACTGCCGAGGAGTGGAGAAATTTTTACTTGGCCCTGTCAAGGTACGAAGAAATTTTGCTCGGCCAGGCCGAGGTTCGGAGAAATGTTGTTTGGCCATGCCGAGGTTCGAAGAAATGTTGCTCGGACGTGCCGAGGTTCGGAGAAATGTTGCTCGGACATGCTGAGGTTCGGAGAAATTTTGCTCGGCCGTGCCAAAGTTCGGAGAAAGTTTTTTTTTTTACTTGGCCTAGCCAAGTTTCGAAGAATGGTGCTCGGCCCTATCGAGGTACGGAGAATGGAGCTGTCGTTTAATGATTGGGGCTTTTTATCCACAACTCAAGAAAAATTATTATTCAATAAAAAAAATTTGAATCGAAGAGTGAAGTTTTATTACTGTGAGCAAAATGGCTCGGTTCAGGCACACTCCACTCGTAATATATTCAGGGTTTAATCTATTTCCATATATTCGGGGTATTGTATCCCTTGAAGGTCTTCGTTGTTCAAAGATGATCCGAGTTCCATATCCTGGGGATACTATATTCCTTTGATGTCCTCATCTGAAGAGGTCAGCCCCTCGCACCGAACCCTTTCAAACTGGTTCTCCTCTTCGGTTGGCCGTACATGATGGACGTTTCTAATCATTATAATAGCATCAGACTGCGGCCGTGGCATTGAATTATCGCAAGAGAATACTAGAGGTAAGGAGCAAGCTCGACGGGATCTGAGCATGCTCCTATCTCCTTTCCTCTGTAGTGTCGGTTCAACGTCTCTATGGTCGTGCTGTCGTGGGAGGCCGATGGCTTCTAGTGGGTTGGGCGGAGGGACCACCGATAGGACCAGGATGACTGTCCCATCAGGAAGCTGCTGAGGGGATGCAACAGGAAGAAGGCCCCCAAGAAGCCCTTGCACCAGTTGTAGCAGGGCTTGAATTAGTTGGACCAGCATAGCAAACTGGTCCTGTGTGACCGAGGCTGCTGGCGATGGAGGAATCTCGATTGGTGATGGTTGCGAAGGTGTCGTATTATTGGAGAGATCAGGCCTTTGAGAGGTGGGCTGATCAAGAACATCTGTGACTACTCTCTTACAGTTGGCCATTGAGGAATTGTCTTTCTTGTATGGAACTTTATCTCCTTGGTTTCAAGTTTTCAGAGGAACTTGGGGCCCTTTCTCTAGCGCCAATCTATTGCTGCAAAAATCCGTTCTTCGGCTTGGGGGCAAATGATTTTTCAGGAGCAATGACCTTTGCTAGAGTTATTTTTTAGGCTTAGATTGCCTTCAAGAGCTTACCTGAGGGTCCTGGGACTTGGTATTTGTGCGTTGCGAGCAATCGGTTACCTAAATTTTTGGGTACACTTTGGGAGGTTAGGAGCTGATATGATTAAAATATCGTCAGTTATGGTATTAGTAGCTGATCAGTCTTATCAAAAGTTTAAAACTCCATTAATTATGATCAGAGGGTTGTATTTGGCTCGTTTCCATTTAAGGAAGTTCGTTCCGAGATTTCTATGATCAGAGCGGTTCTTCAATGTTATGAGGTGGCAATGATGCTCAAACTGAGAGGAGGATCTTTGTCTCTTGACGGGATAGCTCGGCCCTGTAGCTCGGCCAGATAGCTTGGCCAAATGGTTCGGTTCTGTAGCTTGGCCAGATGGTTCGGCAAGATAGCTTAGCCAGATGGCTCAGCCATATTCGACCATATAGTTTGGCCATATAGCTCGGTCTTATACTTTAGCCTTATACTTCAGCTTTTGTTGTCATGCACACTTATTGATGCAGTGACGATTTTTCCTCGTATCAAGTATCATTTCCTTTTTTTAATTTCACTTTGCAATGAGACAGAGACCTTACTGTCTCAGTCTTCAACCTCCAGGAAGTCTTATGGGTATCATCAACAGTGATGTTCAAATCTTCGAGCACAATTTAATTGAGACTTCCTCTTTCTGATGTCGTCCCATGCTGTGATTCTGTGTCCTCCACAATCACCACAATTGGCTATTGAAGTTGATGACGCCCGGTCACTGATTACAAACGTTGGAGAGCTCGGTGGAGGCAGTGATGAGGTTTCTTCTCTCCTTATAGGGAACCTGCAAGGAGTCCCATGGCCGGAGGTTGCTCCGACGGGAACCCTCCGATGGGCAAGTTAGAAACCAAGGTCACAGCCGTGAGCTTGAGAAATCTTGGTGATGCGTGTCGTAGCGCAATGATTAAAATACCTTAATTTCATTAATAGAATAGCGAGAATAAGGGATCGAATCCACAGGAACTTTAGCGGTTATCTTGAAATAAATTTATAATTTAAATAAATAGATAATTAATAGTATAAAATAATTAAGATATGATCTATCTTTATAAGAGCACGGCCCATACCCGTAGATCACGGCTCGTTCCTTTAAGCTTTTAAGAATAGACCAGTCAAAAATTATTTTTACTTAAATAGAATTCAATAACAATTAAACATGAATAAAAGTTTTATTTCAATAACATCCAAGAGTGCATATTAAAATCTAAAATTGAAGAGTTTTATTTTCTAACATTAAGAAGGCAACAACAAAGCAACAAATTCTTCTGAACCAAACCGAAGACAAGCTGAACCGGGCTGAAGATAGGCTGAATCGGGCCAAAATGGGCTGAACCAAGCCAGGTTCTATTCTTCCTCTGTAGATCCCTCCAAGCCACGAACAGATGTCTTGGGAACTCCTCATCGGAACAGAGCGTCCACACCAGAATCTGATGCTTCTGTGAACAGAGCAGCCTCCACGGACGCACAGAGCCTCCAAGAAGAACCTCCACGCCCACGGACGGCTCCTGGAACCTGGGAACAACTGCCTCCCAACTCTCAAAGCCGTATGGAAACAGAGCTTCCACGAGCAGAACCTCCTGGGAACAGAGCTTCCATGAGCTCACGGATGCAGACCCTCCGAATAGAGCCTCCGAATCCACGGACGGCCGCTTGAGAGCTCCCAATTGCTCTCCCTAACTCACCTCTGGCTTCCCACCTTTTGATGCTATTTGTAGAGGCTCAGACGCGGCCCAGACGTGGAGAAGATGCGATCCTGTTTCCATATCAGACGCTGGGATGCAGAGACAACGCGGGCGCGAAGAAATCCTAGATATATTGCGGATGAAATCAAAATTCCTTCCATATGAAGTTCACACTTCCAATTTGATAATTTCCAATCCAATTTATTTCTTGATTGGTGGGGGAAACGATTGAATCAGAAGAGGAGAAGAATTGGGAAAAAAGAAGGAAAATTCGGATGAAAAGACGATGAAATCGGCAATTGGATTGCCGACTTTGCTTTGAGATGCATGCAGAAATAGCTAAATCATTGTAAATTTAATTTCGAGCTCATTTTAAATCCGATTTGAGTGCCGTTTGCGTCGTTGGACTCCTAAAATTGAGCTCTTTAAGTTGATGGGCTTTACCTATAAATATTATATAAAATAATCAAATATTAAATAATAAAGGTAATTTGACCACTTAATTAATATGTTTATGATGATTATTTGTGCGTTTATCACTCCCCCCAACTTGAATCTTACTCGTCCTCGAGCAAATAAGAAATTTAGAAATATGTACCAAGCTAGTCCAAGAATTGATAGTTATCTTACAGTTCTAAAATTTTTGGTTAGATCATAAGGGAGGTACTTCATCGGATTATTAAGTTTACCCCTTTAGTGATAGAGTGTAGTCCATAAGAATTTATAGAAGTCTTCCTTCACCAACTTTCCACTTCTCTGTTTAAGTCTTCTAACTTAATTTGGGTTGGGTGTAGTGTCTTTTTATAATTTAGTCCCCTTATTTATTTATTTATGTGTAAAGTCAGTGCAATGTCCTAACCCCTTGCTTTCTAATTAACCCTTGTAGTGAGTTTTAGGCCAATGGCTCCCAAACCAATTGGTTTTAGGGCATTAGGTGTAAAACACCCCTCGGACTTACTGACTCAAGTCAAAAAAGGCTTTAGGTAGGACTGACTTTACTTAGGTTCTTTTACATTCTCACCTTTTTACGCGAACAACATCACTTGCTTAGGTGACGGGGCATGGTTACTTAGTAAAAGATGCTAAGAACCTAATTTATTAACTTTAAGAGAGATTTTTTCTCTTTTTTTTCTTTTTTTTTTTTGAATGACATTTTCACCTATACCCTTATTAAGTAGATTGTACTATTAAGATCAGTGGTTAGGAGGGTCTGAAATTATTCTAAAAATTTTTCTGGGCTAAACCCTACCTTTTATTAGGTTTTCTTAATAATTTATTCCTCGGTATCTCAAAAATAATCTAACCATTAATCATTCATAGACTGCTTGATTAACTTCAAATCGAGACAGAATTTGATACACACATTGATTATAGTTTTACTCAAGGATTTACTTATTCTCCCCTCCAACTTAATTTCCATTGTCCCTAATGGAAGAAAAATTACTTTCAAGGAAAGATACTACCTGGTAGAGTATTTGAAGGTTGGAGGTTTCATTGTTGCCATGTTCTTTCAATCTACTTCTGTTGCTCTTCTCTGGTCATACTAAAAGAACAGATCATACTAAAAGAACAGAAAGTTAAAAATAACTAATAAACTGAGTTGCCTCCCAAGAGCTTTAAGTTTAAAGTCTTCAACCAGACTGTGCTACTCATTATGATAGTGTTGGGTTCACAAGATCAATTGATTCAACAACTTCTCCATCATTAATTTCTTCTATGTATGGTTTCAAACGTTGGCCATTTACTTTGAATGTATTTCCTTGTTTGAGGTCTTTAAGCTCTACAGCTCCATAGAAAAATACTTGAGTTACTATAAAAGGTCCATTCCATCGTGAACGAAGTTTTCAGGGAAAAGATGTAATTTTGAATTGTAAAGCCATACTTTTTGATTTGGTTCAAAAGTTTTTCTATTAATAAATTTGTCATGATATCCTTTGGTTCGTTCTTTATAAATTTTTGAGCTCTCGTATGCATCATTTCGTAGCTCTTCTAACTCATTCAATTGAAGTTTTCTAATAACACATACCTTTTTCATATCATAATTAAATTGCTTGATGGCCCAAAATGCACGGTGTTCCAATTCTACAGGTAAATGGCAGGCCTTTCCAAATACGAGCTGGTAAGGAGACATTCCTATGGGAGTTTTAAATGCAGTACGATAAGCCCATAATGCATCATCCAAACGTTCTGACCAATCTTTCCTATCAAGTCTCACCGTTTTCTCAAGGATATGTTTAATTTCTCTATTTGATATTTCAACTTGGCCACTAGTTTGGGGATGATAAGGTGTAGCTACCTTATGAGTAATTCCATATTTGTTCATTAATCCTTCAAAGTGTCTATTCGTGAAATGTGTACCCCCATCACTAATTATAGCCCTTCGGCATCCAAAACGACTAAGGATGTTATGCTGAATAAACTTGATTACAACTTTATGGTCATTGGTTCGAGTTGTCATGGCTTCAATCCATTTTGACACATAATCAACTGCCACTAGAATGGGCCCATAAAATCAATACCCCATACATCAAAAATTTCTACAACGAAGATAGGGTTTAGGGGCATTATATCTTTTCGAGAAATATTTCCTGTTTGTTGACATTGGAGACAATTACGGCCAAATTCATGTGCATCTTTAAAAAGAGTTGGCCAATAGAACCCACTTTGCTGTACCTTTGCTGTAGTTTTTCTTCCACTAAAATGTCCCCCACAGGCAAGAGAATGACATAAGTTAAGTAGACTTTTGAATTCACTTTCGGGGACACATCGCCTAATCACCTAATCTGAACAATACTTAAATAATTCAGGGTCTTCCCAAAAGTAATATTTGATTTGTGAGAAAAATCTATCTTTTTCTTGTTTTGTCCGGTGAGAAGGTACTTTTTCTGTTGCCAAATAATTCACAATGTGAGCAAACCAGGAAAGACTGCTATAGGAAATTGAGAACAGTTGCTCATCAGGAAACCTATCTCTGATTATTTCTTTATTGTATTCCATTGAGATCCTAGAGATATGATCTGCTACCATATTTTCAGAACCCTTCTTATCTAAGATTTCTAGGTCAAATTCTTGTAATAGAAGGATCCATCTAATCAGTCTGGGTTTTGTATCCTTTTTTGATAAAAGATGCCTCAATTCTGCATGATCAGAATAAACTAAAACCTTAGACCCTAACATATATGATCTAAATTTTTCTAGGGCAAACACAACTGCTAGTAATTCTTTTTCAGTGGTAGTATAGTTCATTTGTGCATCCGAAAGAGTTTTACTAGCATAATAAATTACATGGGGTTTCGATTGAGTTTCTATCCTAGAACTGCCCCTACAGCATAATCAGAAGCATCACACATGATTTCGAAAGGTATGGTCCAATCTGGGGGCTTGATAATTGGTGCAGTGGTCAAAGCAGTTCGAAGGATGTTATAGGCTGTTAGACAATCTTCATCAAAATTAAAAGAACTATCTTTGGTCAACAAATTACACAATGGTCGAGAAATTTTACTGAAATCCTTGATGAAGCGTCTGTAAAAACCAGCATGACCAAGGAAAGATCGTACTTATTTAACTGAGGTTGGGGGTGGTAGATTTGAGATCAATTCAACCTTGGCTTTATCAACCTCAATACCTCGCTCTGAAACAATGTGTCCGAGCACAATTCCCTCACGAACCATAAAATGGCTCTTCTCCCAACTTAGGACTAAATTTATTTTCATACATCGTTTCAGTACCTTAGTCAAGTTCTCGAGGCAGCTATCAAATGATGCACCAAAAACTGAAAATTCATCCATAAATACTTCCAAAAATTGACCAATCATATCAGAAAATATGACCAACATACATCGTTGAAAAGTGGCTGGTGCATTACAAAGATCAAATGGCATGTGTCTAAAGGCAAATGTTCCAAAAGGACAGCTGAAGGTGGTCTTTTCTTGATCTGCAGGAAATACTGGAACTTGATTGTATCCTGAATATCCATCTAAGAAACAAAAGAAACTTTGTCCCGCTAGCCATTCTAGAATTTGATCGATAAAAGGTAAAGGAAAGTGGTCTTTCCTAGTCACGGCATTCAACTTTCGATAATCTATACACACTCTCCAACTAGTTGATGTGTGAGTAGGAATTGATTCGCCCTTTTCATTTTCAATCACGGTAATACCCGACTTTTTAGGTACTACTTGGATTGGACTGACCCATTGACTATCTGAAATTGGATAAATGATACCAGCATCAAGCCATTTTACTACTTATTTCTTAACAACATCTCTCATGTTCGGATTTAGCCTTCATTGCATGTCTCTATGTGGTTTGGCTTCAATTTCACTATGAATGTGGTGCATGCAAACGGAAGGGTCAATTCCCTTAAATCAGCTATTGTCCATCCAATTGCCTCTTTATGTTCTTTAAGTACATCTACAATTTATCTTCCTGCTCAGAGGTTAGGGTAGATGCAATGATTACCGAAAGGGTATCATTGGGTCCAAGGAATGAATATTTTAAGTTAACAGGAAGAGGTTTCAATTCTAGTTGGGGTGGTGCTTCCAAGGATGGTATTAAAGGGCTTGGTTTAGTTGGAAGTGGTTCATATTTTATAGTCCAAGGTGGGATGGTGTCAAACTTAGGTGGTTCTAATAACAGGTTTATCTCTTTGGTGTACTCATCAATATCAAAGTAATCTATTCCAAAATGTGTAAGACATGTTTGTAAAGGATCCGAATCAAGCAAACTTTAAAATTTTTTATCTACAACTTCTTTGATCATGTTTACTTCATTTAAATCATACACATGTGGTCCTTGAGAAGCATTAAAAATATTTAATCTCATCTTCTTGTTTCCAAAAGATACATCCATAACACCTGTTCTACAATTTATACATGCATTAGCTGTAGCTAGAAAAGGTCATCCAAGGATGATGGGAATTTGGTAGGATTACCACTAGATTCCATATCTAACACAAGGAAGTCAATAGGAAAATAAAATTCATCTACCTTTACTAATACATCTTCCAATATTCCACGAGGTACTTTGACTGATCTATCTGCCAATTGTAGTGTTACTGTAGTGGGTTTTAATTCTCCAAATCCGAATAACTCATACACTGAACTTGAGAAGGTTTACACTCGCACCCAAATCTAATAATGCTTTCTTGATTGTGAAGTTTTCTATGGCACATGATATAATCGGGATACCAGGATCTTTTAGTTTGGGTGGGGTTATTTGCTGAACAACTGAGCCGACTTGCTCAGTCAAATGGATCTTTTTTGGTATTTGTGACTTTGCTTTCCGTTTTTGTGTGCATAGATCCTTCAAAAATTTGGCATAAGCCAGAACTTGCTTGATAGCATCGAGAAGAGGTAAATTTATTTGTACTTGCTTAAATAACTCAAGCATCTCATTCATTTTATATTCTTCTTGTCCAAAGACAAAGGAGATTCTAAAGCACTAGGGAATGAGGCTTTAGGTGTGATTGCTTGATCATTGAATTCCTTTTTTCTTCATTTCTTCTCTTTTCTGGTTTAGCCACTTCTACTTTCTGGGTTGGTTCAGGTGGGTTCAATGTTTTTCCACTTCTTAGAGTCATGACTGATTTAGCATGTTCTGAAAATTTGTTAGGACTATTGAAACCCTCAGCCATGAATTTTCCTTTCGGGTTATCGATAGGCTGACTAGGTAACTTACCCTCCTCCCTTCTACTAAATGCTGTGGCTAATTGACCTATCTGAGTTTCTAGTTTTGCAATAGATTGTGTGTGGGAGTGAAGGATTTGAGTATTCATTTCTAGCCCTTTCAATGCTTGTAACACTTTATCTTCGAAAGTAGGATGATTATTCGGTGGAGGTTGTGGGATGTTTGGGTATTGTGAATATGGCATACTTCTAAAATTGATTTCTTGATAATTAGGTCCGATCGATGATGAATTGGTTACAGGTTGAGGTTTCCAAGAAAAATTTGGGTGATTTCGCCAGCCATGATTGTAAGTATTTGCATATGGATCATTTCTTGTTCTAGGAGCCAATCGGGTTTGGGCTTGGTGGGCTTGCTCTTGAACAAGTTCAGGAAATTGGTATGCAGCTGGACATTCACCTATAGAATGGGTTGGACTCGAACAAATTATGCAGACCTCATGTAATTGAGTAGATGGGAAAGAGATGTTTTCAACTTGTAAAATTCGATCAAGTTTATGGAATAATTCATCTACCTTAGTATAGATATCTGTAGAATGACCTAATTCATATATTTCACCTCTTTTAGGTCCTATGGGAGGGTCTCGATGAGCAACTGACATGTGATGTAATGAATTCTCTCTCAATGTCTTAAAGAGTTACCACGCTTCATGTTCATTTTTTAACATAAATGTCCCACCACATGAAGCATCAACCATTTGCCGATGCTTTTCTGATAAACCATCATAGAAGCACTGAACCAGTTGCCATTTGGGTATGGCATGATGTGGACATTTTCTAATCAGTCTTTTAATCTCTCCCACGTTTCATGAAACATCTCTCCATCTGTTGGAAAAAAACTTGTTATGGCTTTTCTAATTTGATTTGTTTTTCCTATAGGAAAATATTTCTTAAGAAACTCTCTCTGAAGATGATCCCAAGTTGAAATTATAACAGTGTCTAGTGAGTTTAACCAATACTTGGCTCTATCTTTTAGGGAAATGGGAATAACTTAAGCCTAAGTGCATCATCAGAGAAATTTTGAATATTGACAGTTGAGCAAATTTTCAAGAATTTATCTACGTGTTTGTAGGGATCCTCATTTGTAAGTCCATAGAAAGATGGTAACATTTGGATTACACTTGACTTAATTTCATATTGGAAAGCCTCTACTGGAGGCACTTGAATGCAGGGAGAGTAGGTATACCTTGAAGGAGTAAAATACTCTTTTAACTATCGTGGTGGATCATTTTCGTTATTAGGATCCATAATTCTGAGTCTGTTTGCTCTAAAAGTTCTTTCTATCTCAAGATCTAAGAGTATAAGGTTGGGTTGTAACGATCGGCGACCAAGCATACACCCTAACAATGACTCTAAAGCAAACAATAATTCAATTTTTTTTAATGTAATAGAAGAGAAAGAAGAAGATTCTAAAAAAATATCCTAAAAGATTCCAAGAACTAAGAGTGAATAATTTAATTAGGGTTTAATAATTCTTAGCAATCAAGTTAACAAAGATTAGACTCTCTATTCTAGGTTTATCCTAGATTTAGATAGCTCCTAACTTTCAAGACCGCTCTGGAGCCCTCTAAGTCAAAATTAGCTGATTAACTAGCCAGTTAAGGATAAGGTCAGTGGGGGTCCCCTCCGTTGCTTACTAGGTAAGCGAACGGAACCAATTAAATAACCACTTTCCTTTCCTTTTCTAGACACCAGTTAAGCAGTCAATCTTAACCCGGTCCAACTCTTTTGGGTGCCTTGTCCTATTGAGCTCGAGTTCCTTAGGGGCTGACGTCTAGTTAATTTTAGAGTTAAAGGTTTGGGTTAATGCAAAATGAAGGATGTGGTTTGTGGGCCAAGGAAGGATGATGAAATCCCACCTTATCTTGATTAGGGGTTTGTGCCCTTAAAGTTAATTATGAAAATGCTATGCAACAAGCAGATGTCCAGCTCTTGAAATTATCAAACAAAATTAATCTAATTACTTTTTTTAAAAGATTTTTGTGATTAGGTTTCTAATTTCCTAATAAATTATGAGATGTCAATGGAAGAATTTTGAGTTTTGCAGAAAATAGATTTACATAAGTCAATCTAAGCATAGAAATAAAATAATTATTTTATTATATATTTTATTTTTATTTATATATATATTGTTTCCTTAAATCAATTATATTTTATGGAAGGTGTCTTAGGGTTTTCTTTAAGGTTCTTTAAGGTAAGTTAATTAAAAGAAAATTTTGATTAGGTTAAAAGTGGATTTGTGACAAGAAGGAAAGTAATAATTTTTTTTTTTATGTTAAAAAGGAAATACAAAATTCTAACAATCAAGGTAACAAAAATAATAAAATAAAGAGATAATAACTATTCAAAAATTAAAATTAAGAAAAATTAAGAAAAAATTAATCTATTTTTTAAAAAATTTTAAATTTTTTTTAAAAAATAACTCACTTAAGTCCCCGATAATGGCGCCAAAATCTGATGCGTGTCGTAGCGCAACGATTAAAATACCTTAATTTCACTAATAGAATAGCGAGAATAAGGGATCGAATCCATAGGGACTTTAGCGGTTATCTTGAAATAAATTTATAATTTTAAAAAATAGATAATTAATAGTATAAAATAATTAAGATATGATCTATTTTATAAGAGCACGGCCTATACTCGTAGATCATGGCCCGTCAAAAATTATTTTCACTTAAATAGAATTCAATAACAATTAAACATGAATAAAAGTTTTATTTCAATAACATCCAAGAGTGCATATTAAAATCTAAAATTGAAGAGTTTTATTTTCTAACATTAAGAAGGCAACAAGAAAGCAACAAATTCTTCTGAACCAAACCGAAGACAAGCTGAACCGGGCTGAAGATAGGCTGAACCGGGCCAAAACGGGCTGAACCAAGCCAGGTTCTGTTCTTCCTCTGCAGATCCCTCCAAGCCACGAACAGATGTCTTGGGAACTCCTCCTGGGAATAGAGCGTCCATGCAGAATTTGAGGCTTCTGTGAACAGAGCAACCTCCACGGACGCACAGAGCCTCCAAGAAGAACCTCCATGCCCACGGACGGCTCCTGGAACCTGGGAACAACTGCCTCCCAACTCTCAAAGCCGCATGGGAATAGAGCTTCCACGAGCAGAGCCTCCTAGGAACAGAGCTTCCATGAGCTCACGGATGCAGACCCTCCGAATAGAGCCTCCGAATCCACTGACGGCCGCCTGAGAGCTCCCAATTGCTCTCCCTAACTCATCTCTGGCTTCCCACCTTTTGCTGCTATTTGTAGAGGCTCAGACATGGCCCAGACGCGGAGAAGATGTGACATGTTTCCATATCAAACGCTGGGATGCAGAGACGACGCGGCGTGGAGAAATCCCGAATATATTGTAGATGAAATCAAAATTCCTTCCATATGAAGTTCACACTTCCAATTTGAGAATTTCAATCCAATTTATTTCTTGATTGGTGGGGGAATGATTGAATCAGAAGAGGAGAAGAATCGGGAGAAAAAAAGGAAAATTTGGATGAATTTTCTTTTCTATTTTCTTTTCTAAAGCCCATTCGGTGAATTGTAGAGACACTATAGTAATCTGTATGTCTTAATTTTCTTAGTGGCTCATTGTCCATTATAAGTACACCTTGGCTTCTGAATACCAATGTTAAAACCATACCATATGGCAATGTAGATCTCTTCTTAGTAGCTGCCTCCGCCATATAGCCTATCATCATTTCAGCAAGATTTACAGGTCTATCAGTGAGAATGCAGTCCATCAATAAGATGTCTCGCTCCGAGACATATTCAAACCTTCCGATTTTAGGAAATATAATTCTTCCACAAATATTGTGAAGTAATCTGAGTTCCAAATTAAGTTGATTTGCTAAGATTTCCTCAAACTCAGAAACTTCTCTCCCTAACATCCTTGATAGTGCACCTCCTCTATTTTCATGATGATATTCAACAAGGCCAACGGTAGGCATTTCCAATAGATTACCAAGGGATTCGGCTGTGATGATTACCTTTGTTCCTCTTACAACACTCACTAAGCCTCCCTCTCTTCTACATAAATCATTATAAAACTCTCTCACTAGGGCAGGGTAAGTAGGGATATCCAAAGAACAAACCTTCTCACATCCCATTTCTTTCAACAACCGCCCAATAGCAAAACCCTCCAAAATGAAAAAGTTAAAATCAACTTTTCTTCTGGTAGTAATGGCCTTACCAGCTAATTGGTCGACTCGAGGAGAAAATGGTGAGGATGGAGAGTCATCTTGAGTGGCAGATGAAGAAGACGACGAAGGTTGCCTCTGATTTGAACGGCGCTTCGTCGGAACAGTCGAACCACCAATGATAGCACGCTTTTTGGGAGCCATGGGATTCGATTGGAATGAGTAATCAAGGGTTTTGAGGGATTTGGAGGGTTTGGAATCAGTTTGGAACAGCTTGGAAAAGGTTTAGGAGACGATAGAAATCGTTTAGGGTCGACTCCGCCCTTTTTATTTTGACCTAGTTCCACTTAGAGTCGACTCCCGAAAACGAGGTGTCGGCTCCGAACCAGAGAATCTGTCAGCGCCCGAATTAGAGTCGGCTCTACAGAAGCCAGAGTCGATCTAATTGCCCAGATAGAACATCAAAATAAGAAGGTGTCGACTCCACAAACTGCAGGTGTCAACTCTATAATAGTTTCAGAGAAAAAATCAAATTTCAAGGATCTGAAACTGATCAAATTAATCATCAAATTCTAGATAAATGTTCCTTAATAATTGGGGAAACAATGAATCAAATTTCTAGATAGATTTCCTTATTGGACAAAGGGGATTTTCAAGAAATTATTGAAGTCTTGTCCTTAAGAGTTTCAGAAAATTATTCTAAAGGATCACAAACTCCTAATTCTCCTCTAAGATAGCAAAATCTCTCCTCACTCAAAGGTTTGGTAAAAATATCAGCTAATTGATCATTAGTATTAACATATTCAAGATAAACATCTTTGTTAGTTACATGTTCTCTAATAAAGTGATGTCTAATTTCAATGTGTTTAGTTCTTGAATGTTGAATTGGATTTTTAGTTAGATTGATAGCACTGGTATTATCACATTTAATAGGTATTTTATCAAGTGTGATACCATAATCTTCAAGTTGTCGCTTAATCCAAAAGGATTTGAGCACAGCAACTTCCAGCTGCAACATACTCTGCCTCAGCAGTGGATAATGCAACCGAATTTTGCTTCTTGCTAAACCAAGAGATTAAGTTACTTTCTAAAAGTTGGCATACCCCACTTGTACTCTTTCTATCTAATTTACAACCAGCATAGTCAAAATCAGAATAAGCAATCAATTTTAAGGTTGAGTCTCTAGAATACCATAATCCAACATTTTTAGTTCCATTTAAGTATCTAAAGATTCTTTTAACAGCAAATAAATGTGATTCCTTAGGATTAGATTGATATCTTGCACATAAGCAGACAGAAAACATGATATCTGGCCTACTTGCAGTTAGATAAAGAAGTGATCCAATCATACCTCTGTAATGCTTCTGATCTACTTTCTTACCTACTTCATCCTTGTCCAGCTTGCATGAGGGACTCATTGGCATACCAAGAGGTTTAGCAGATTCATACCAAATTTCTTGAGTATTTTCTTTGTATACTTTGTTTGGTTAATGAAAATTCCTGCTTTCTCTTGTTTGATTTGAAGTCCAAGGAAGAAGTTTAGTTCTCCCATCATGCTCATCTCGAATTCTCCTGCATTAGCTTAGCAAATTCTTGACAAAGGAGATTGTTAGTAGCACCAAATGTAATGTCATCAACATAAATTTGAACGATTAATAAATCCTTTCCTTTTCTTTTCAAAAACAAGGTTTTATCAACATTTCCTCTAGAAAAGTCATTTTCAATTAAAAATTTACTTAATCTATCATACCAAGCTCTAGGTGCTTGCTTTAAACCATAAAGTGCTTTGTGTAGTTTGAAGACGTGGTTTGAAAATTCATGATCTTCAAAACCAGGAGGTTGTTCAACATAAACTTCCTTATTTATAAAATCATTTAGAAATGCACTTTTAACATCCATTTGAAATAAGTTGAAATTCATATGACATGCAAATGCAAGTAGTAGCCTAATGGCTTCTAATCTAGCAACAGGTGCAAAAGTTTCATCAAAATCTATACCTTCTTCTTGATTATATCCTTTTGCAACTAGTCTAGCTTGTTTCTAATTACTATGTCATTTTCATCTAATTTATTTCTAAATACCCATTTAGATCCTATTATAGGGTGATTTTTAGGTCTTTCAACTAGGGTCCAGACTTAATTTCTAGTGAATTGGTTTAACTCTTCCTGCATTGCTAACATCCAATAACTATCTTTCTCGGCTTCTCTATAGTCTTAGGTTCTATATGAGATACAAATGCAAGATGATTATTGATATCTCTCATTTATGATCTAGTCCTTACACCTTGAGATGGATCACCTATGATTAGGTCCTTAGGATGACCATAAGCATATCTCCAATCTCTAGGTAGATCTTGATCATTTTGAACAGTATCAATACCATCATCCTTAGGTGAGTCATCATCCTTAACTTCAGGTTCTTGATCTGAAGATACATTTAATTTTTCAATATCTCTTTCAATCAAAGATGTATCTTCCTCATCATCAATTTTTCTGAACTTGATGCTAAAGACTCATCAAACACTATATGAATGGATTCTTCTACAACTAAGCTTTTCTTATTAAATACTCTATATGCTTTGCTAGATGTAGAATATCCTAGGAAGATACCTTCATCAGACTTTGCGTCAAACTTCCCAAGATTATCCTTACCATTGTTATGAATAAAACATTTACAACAAATGCATGAAAATAACTTAAATTTGGTTTCCTATTGATCCAAAGTTCATAGGGAGTTTTCTTAAGGATAGGTCTAATTAGGACTCTATTTAGAATGTAACAAGCTGTGTTTATAGCTTCCGCCCAAAAATATTTTGGAAGTTGGCTTTCACATAGCATGGTACGGGCCATGTCTTCTAAAGTCCTATTCTTTCTTTCTACAACTCCATTTTGTTGCGGTGTTCTAGGTGCAGAGAAGTTATGATGTATGCCTTTTTCAAAACAGAATATTTCAAATAAGTGATTTTCAAATTCAGTTCCATGATTACTTCTAATAGATACTATGGTAGTGTTTTTCTCATTAGTGACTTTCTTAACAAATTTCATGAATATTGAAAAGTCTCATCTTTGTGAGCCAAAAACATTACCCAAGTGAATCTAGAGTAATCATCTACTATCACTAGACCATATTTCTTTCCTCCTAGACTTGTGGTTCTAGTAGGTCCAAAAAGGTCCATGTATAGTAGCTCTAGTGGCCTGGTAGTTGAAACAACATTCTTAGATTTGAAAGAAGTTCTTGTCTGTTTTCCAAATTGACATGCATCACATATTCGATTATTTTCAAAATTTAGACTAGGAATACCTTTAACTAAATCCATTTTCAATAATTTGGAAATTAGGTGTGTGCTTGCATGACCTAATCTACGATGCCATAGCCAACCAATCTCATTCATCTTAGCATTATCAGCAACTAAGCAATGATTACTTGGAGATAAATTACTCAAATCAATTAAGTACACATTGCCATAGTGTTTACCAACAAGAATAATGCTATTATCAATGGGATTAGTAACAGTGCAAACAGAAGCTTCAAAGGAAACCTTGAACCCTTTGTCACACAGTTGGCTAATACTTATTAGATTATGTTTAAGTCCATCAACATATAAAATATTATCAATATGAGTAGATGGAGTAATTTGAATCTTACCAATACCCATGATATGGCCTTGACCATTATCACCAAAAGTAACTACTCCACCTCTTTTTGATTCAAGGATGATGAATTGATCTTGTCACCCGTCATGTGTCTTGAGCAACCACTGTCCATGTATCATTTTCTTTTCAGTCTGATGGCTGCAAGACACTCATGCAAAACATTTATGTCTTAATTTTAGGTACCCAAGCCTTCTTGGGTCCTTCATGGATAGATGCATTAAACATTGTTCCTTTGGGAACCCAAATCATCTTTTTCTTTTTATGTGAAGATTTACACATATATGATTTATGTCCTTTGTTTCCACATTTAAAATAAGTAATGTTTAATAATTTTTCAACATGTACAAAAATGTTCTTCAAGGATTTTTGCTTTTTAAGTGGATTATATCCTAATCTAGCTTTATCAAAAACAGCCTTTTGATTTTCCAAAATCATATTAAGTTTGATAGAGCTTAGAGTAAATTTATCAACTATAGGCTTAAGTCTATCAACTTCATTTTTCAAACTTTCTTTTTCTTTTATCAAAAGTTCTTTATCAACAACATGCTTTTCATTTTCTAATGATAGTTTTTGCATTTGAGTTTTCAAATCTTTGTTCTTTGAACTTAGGTTTGCAAAATCATCCATTAATTCATAAAAAGCACTATGCAATTCATCAAAGTGAAGTCATCAAGAAAACTCGGACTTACCTCATCATTATCCGCCATGAAGCATAGATTGGCCATTTCACTCTTTTCTTCTTCTTCGGAACTTGTGCTTTCTGAATCGCTCCATGTGGCCATCATTGCCTTCTTTTTGAACCTCTGGGTGCCTTTCTTTAGTTGAGGGCATTCAGATTTAAAGTGACCCGGCTTCTTGCATTCAAAGCAAATAACTTCCTTTTCTTTGCCCTTGTCCTCATCTTTTCTTGCAAAGGGCTTTTTCTTTTCAAACTTCTTCTTCTTCACGAATCTTTTAAATTTTCTTGTGATGAGTGTCATGTCCTCATCATCACTTTCATCTTCGGATTCATGAGGCTCTTCCATATATTCAAAAATCTTAAGAGTCATAGTTCTCTTCTTCTTTGACTCATCATCATCAACATGTTGCTTGATTTGAAGCTCATGAGTCATCAAGGATCCCAACAGTTCTTCTAGGGGTAGTGTACTTAGATCCTTTGCCTCTTGTATTGCCGTCACCTTAGCTTCCCAAGTCCTAGGCAAGGAACGCAAGACCTTTCTCAAAAGATCAGAATTATCATAAGATTTACCAAGACTTTTTAAACCATTAACTATGTCAGTAAATCTTGTAAACATATCAGCAATAGATTCACATGCATCCATTTTAAACAATTCATATTTATGAACTAGCATGTTAATCTTGGATTCCTTGACTTGATTTGTTCCCTCATGGGTAACCTCAAGTCTATCCCAGATTTCCTTAGCAGAAATGCAAATAGATATGCGATTGAATTCATTTGCATCTAATGAGCAGTATAAGACATTCATTGCTTTGGCATTGAGTTGTGCCAATTTTCTATCATGTTCATCCCATTCCGTTTCCGGTTTAGGAATCTCCATGCCATTAACTCTAACAGTGGGTGTGTGTGATCCATTGACTATAATACTCCATAGATCATAGTCAAGTGCTTGAATGAATATTTTCATTCTAGCCTTCCAATAACCATAGTTAGAACCATTAAATAAGGGTGGTCTATTAGTAGATTGACCTTCGAAAAAAGATGAACCAGCTTGAGTTGCCATGTGGATCTTTGACTCTTGATCGTTGATCAAATCAAATGAGCACTAGCTCTGATACCAATTGTTGGTCCAGATAGCAACCCAAGAGGGGGGGTGAATTGGGTTTTTCAAAAATTTAAACTATTTTGAAAGATAACCCCCAGTGGAAATAAAAACTTAGATTCACAAGTTTAAAACCAAGCAACTATAAATAGAGAGTTGAAGATAAAGAGACAATCACGGCAAACACAAGAAATTTTATAGTGGTTCGGTGTACCTACACCTATGTCCACTCCCAAGTACCTCTTGGGTCCACACTATAATCAAACTGATTACAGCATAGTTATTTTGCAAGCTCACAACTCAAACTTGTTGTTTTCCCGGGTGCACAACGAACCCAGCTGGTTTTCAAGGCTCACCAGCACAAAACCTAAAACCACAAGCTAATGCTTGCACAAGGCTAACAACCTCAACTGAATCAATCACCAGATTGACCCAGCAAACAGTATTTGATTTTACAAAAACAAACTGCTCTTTCAATGAGCAAATATACAATAATGAAACAATAATAAGAGATTAGGAACCAAAGCCTGATTCGCAGATCTTGGTGGCTTCTTCCTTCTCTTCCTTTGAATGGATCTTCCTTTGAATGATGCTCTTGAGACTCAGAAGATCAGAAAAACTAGGGCTTCTTCCTTCTCTTGAGATTTCTTCTAAATAGAAGAGCAAAGGCTTGGAATCTCTTTCTCTTCTTTTGGGGAATGAGTATGATCTTTCCTTACAGGTTTCCCTCTTTTCTTTTCTGATAGATCTCAAAGATTTTCTCTATTCTTTTCTTTTTTCCTCTCTTGTTTTTTTTTTTTTTTGGGATGCAATCAACCCTCTTCTTATAGATCCGATTAATCCATAAATAGTGTGAAACTATCCGTTAGAAGCAAGTGTAAAAAGGATTAGATCCATAAATAACAATAGCCGTTGGAATTAAAATAGATAAAGATAAAGTTTAGAGTCGTTCTGACAGTTCTGGAGCCGTGTCTAACATTCTGGAGTCAGCTCTAACTTTTCTGGAGTCGGCTCTAACTCGAAATTATTTAATCCGCTCGATCTGGAGTCGTCTCCGACTTTTCTGGGGTCGACACAAAATTCTTCTGGAGTCGACTCTAACAGTCTGGGAGTCGACTCTAAGTCGTGGTCTGAAAATCCATCGTTCTGTTATTTCTGATAGAGTCGGCTCTCACAGTCCCGGAGTCGACTCTAAGTCTGTGCCATTTTCCAGAGTCGGCTCTGTGATTCCATGTGTCGACTCTAATGTCTGCAGTCTTACCTTGACATTAGATTCAAACCAGAACTTGAATTTGCCTCTTGATTTTGATCATCAAATAGACTTATAATCTGAAAAACTTAATCAAAATCATTAGCAACATCAAATGTTATACTCAAATAGTTTTGTTAATCATCAAAATCCTCAATTGGGTCAACATGTTACAAGCATTGAAAGGGCTAGAAATGAATACTCAACTTCTTCACTCACACACAATCCATTACAAAACTAGAAACCCAGATAGGTCAACTAGCCATAGCATTTAATGAAAGAGAATGGGGTAAGCTACCGAGTAAGCCCGAAGCTAACCCTAGGAACCTAAACATCCAAGGATCCAAACAAGGAGCCCAGATTAACCAACTAAGTGTCATTCATACATTAAAATCTATAAAACAAATAGATAATTAGATGGATACACATGAAGAAGAATTAGAAGTCCCACCACTTGAACAACTTATTGAGCTAGATCAGCCCAAAACACTTGAGGCATCAGAGTCTAATATAATGTCTAACCCACCAGCTGAGCCCATGTCAGAAGAAGATAAACAAAAAAATTAGGGTTGTAGCACCATTCCTAAATAGACTTAAGTCCAATCAAAATTTAGCCCAATTCGATAAGATTTTAGAGGTCTTTAAGCAAGTTAAAGTGAACATCCCCTTACTGGACACGATCCAACAAGTTCCAGCCTATGCCAAATTCCTTAAGGATCTATGTACCAAAAAAAAGACCATCAATGTGCCCAAGAAAGCCTTGCTGGCAGCCAGTGTAAGCTCTTATCTATCAAACCATATGCCAGTAAAATACAAAGATCCAGGATCACCCACTATTTCATGCATTATGAGGAACACCCTCATAAATAGGGCTCTATTAGACTTAGGAGCAAGTGTTAATATATTGTCATACTCTGTATATGAGCAACTAGGGTTAGGAGAACTAAAGCCTACGAAAATGATCCTACAACTAGCTGATCACTCGTTGAAAGTACCCAAGGGAATAGTAAAGGATGTATTGATCAAAGTTGGTAACTTTATCTACCCATTGGACTTTATGATTTTAAAACTGAACCGATGACAAACCCAAAAAGCCACATTCCAATGATTTTAGGTAGACCATTTTTGGCCACATCTAATGCCCTGATTAATTGTTAAAATGGATTAATGAAACTCTCTTCTGAAAATATGTCAATTGATCTTAATATTTTTAATCTTACCAATACACATCAAACGAGCGACTCAAATTATGTTCAGGATACTGGTTATGATTCAATTGACCTTAGTGATAAAAAGCTTAACCTAGAAACCTGCATAAACCAAGATGGGGAGCAAATTAATGAGGTTGCTATAATTGATAAAAAAATTAAAATGAAAACTTCCAATTGAACCACTAGAGAAAGTACCTGAACCATTACCCAAACAATCAATAAAGGAAGCACCCAAATTAGAACTAAAACCACTTCCCAAGCATCTCAACTATGCATATCTAGGTCCATCAGAAATCCCGCCTGTGATTATTTCAACTGACCTAGACTCCTCACAAGAAGAAAAACTATTGAATGAGAATAAAGAAGCGTTAGAATGGACCATGGCTAACATAAAAGGAATTAGCCCCTCGATCGTTCAACATAGGATTCACTTAAGGGAGAAAACCAAGCCTATAAGAGACCCCCAAAGAAAACTTAAACCAACCATGAAGGAAGTAGTAAGGGAAGAGATCGTCAAACTTCTTGATAATGGTAATCAAAGTGAGCCATAACGTCTGGCTGAAGACGTTAAACTTAGTGCTTTTTGGGAGGCAACCCAAAATTTTTATGTTCTAACCTTTATTTCATGATTCTTATTTTTAGGAATAAGAGACTCCTCTGCACGGTCACTCCTAACATTACACGAGTCATATCTCATCCAAGTGGTGTTTCTCCTTGTTTTATTCATTCTTACTTCATTGAGGACAATGAGAATTAGGTTAGGGGTAAGAGAAATCTTTTTGAAAAATATTTTGAAAACACCTTGGCATTTTTTGAAAATTTCAAAATTTTTATAAATCATGTGTTGTGAAAGAAATTTTGAGCAAAATTGACTAGAAAAAGGTAATAGAGTTAAAAAGTATTGGCTAATTACTGTAGAGAGCTAAGGAGTAGACTAGCTAGTCAGACTTTTAGTAACCTACTTAGGCCATCTAAAGGCTATTAGCACTTCCATTGCACATGCATATTGATGAAGTAAATTAAGTATTAGTTGTAAGGTTAATTGGAGATTCAATTATTACTAAAAATTAGTAATTGATATACACCCCAATAGAGAAACTTGAATTTAAGGAAAGAGCTACCTGCCTGATAATATTATATATATATATATATATAAGTCTAAACATTGGTTTTCCATCGAGTAACCGGGCACCTTCACCTAAGTAAGTTGTTGTTCACGTCAAAAAATGGGCAATGTCAAATATCACTAAAAAATTAAAAATAAATAAATAAAAATAATATATATCAGGCAGTGTGAAAGCTACCTCAGGTTATGTGCTTAATTTGAGGATGTATAAAAAATTGATCAAAGTAAGTGATAAGCGAAGATACCATTGTTTCTTACAAGCTAATACCAAAATGCTAAGTTAGCCATCACAAACATAAGTGTTGTAGATCTATAGATGAACTCTAAGAAAGTTTCTAATAGTTCTGACAGCAAAATTTACTTCAAAAACTCAATACTTAGTTAGTGATACTGGCTATCTTCTTTCAACCTTAAGCTTAGATTTAATTTTGCAAAAGAGAATTTTAGTGACACATGGTTTTATTTAATTACATTGCTAAGGGACTAGCAATGATTAAGTTGGGGAGTGTAATAAGTCTATTTATTATCCCAATTTAACTATTAAAATAAATATTAATTACTTTGAATTTATTAAGAATTGATACTTTTTATGGATGTTTGCAGAAAAGAAGCCTATAGATGGAGAGAGCTCAATTTTTAGAGTCCAATGATGCAGATGACACTCAAATCAGGATTCGGTTTACCCAAAAAGAAAGAAAAAGATGATTTCGCATAATTTTCGGTGCAAACTAAGGTAGATGATGTTGAACGGATGACTGAGAAATTTTCTCACAATATCTGAATGATCTTGAGCGTCCGATTGACTCTAACTTTGATTAGGAGGAAACCCTAGATGAGCTCTATAAAAGGACCTCATGCAGTAGTTAGGAGGAGGAGTTTCTACAAAGCTCTTTTTATTCTTCTTTTATTAAGATTATTGTATTTAGGCCTGGGAGAGAAAAATTATGAAGGGGATGCTGGCAACAGCAATGCGTGGCTAGATTTCTTCAACTTAGGATGATGATGAAGCATGTAATCATGTTTTATCTTTCTTTTTGTTCTTAATTTTATTCAATAAAAATTATGCTCTTCTTTATTATATCTTTTGAGTTATTTTTCTGATTGAGGTTTTGATCTGGCATACATGGCCTGTACCCTCTATCGACGTACCATGATCTCCTGATACGATCTTTGCCTGATAAGAGATAAATTATTTAATTTTAAATTTAAAAAATTATTACTATTGCAACATTAAAAAAAGAAAATAAAACATGTTTGCATGGTGGATTTGGATTCCTGTGTTGCTTTTCCTGCTATTTGAATTTCGTTAATTAATTAGTTGTTATCTTTTAATAATCGCTATTCTTAATATAATCCTTTATAGATAAATTTTCTTTTTCTCTTTCGTGAAATAATTGTAGGGAAAACTTGCTTTTCATATGCACAGGATCTCAAGGTGGAAAGCATGTAATTCAATTTTAATATTCACATTGAATATAAATTAAAGCAAATTAGTAAATCTGAAATTTAAGAGTATGTAAAAATAAGTTTAAAAGAATACCTCTCGATGCGGAAGCTGTAGATGACGAATGTAGCAGATCCGATCTGCAGGGAGAAGTTCCTACTCGTGCCTTGCAAGAGCCGCACGCACCGCTCCTCTATATCACACGCATGCCAGAAATCTTGAGACAGGGGTATGAAATCAAAAGGGAAGGGATGGAGAACTCTTCTCCAAGAGAGAAGTCCCTCTCTGTTTGGACTTCTCTGATTTTTGGACTCTTCTTTCTCTGTTCTCTCACTCTCGAAGTTGAGAAAAGTTTCTTAAATAAACTCATCGTAAAACAACCCAAAACAACCTTTTGAATTTGTTTTACGATAATATCTGATCTTCGAAAGTGAATGGGTTACGGGCGTTCATGCGTTGTCAACGCGTAAAGAAAATTTTATAAAATAAATATACCAATTCATATCATCTCAATGGCAAGATTATAATTTAACTAAAATTTTAAATTCACGTTATCAAAATGGTAAAATCATAATTTATACAAAGTTTTAAATTCACGACATCTCAATGGCAGAACCGTAATTTAAATGAAATGGTAAAATAGTAATTTACATGAAATGGCAGAATCATAAATTTTTTAAAGTTTTAGTCTTGTTGGCTGCCGGCAACGATAATATGAAAATATTTAAAATATTTATAAATATAAAATAATCAGATTAAATCCGTTTGAAGTCCAAATTGAAATTCGGAAGAACCCATGCAAAGATCTCGAGCCATACTTTGCATTAGACTTATTTAATTTCTAATTTAAAGTAATTTATGATTTTAAAATTCATAAATAAACGATCAGAGGCTATATTGGATATCTGATTCAAACCACTTTGAAACCAGATCTAAACCACTCTATCGTCAAACCAACCATTGGTCTATGGTTCAAGTCCTATCCCATAATGGGTTTGAATAAATCCAAAAATTCACTTGAGTTACAAACTAACTCAAGTTCATTCCCAAAATAAGTACTGCCGCTAATGTCCAGTGCTAGCTAGACATTGCTAGTACAAACTCGGTATTACCCATATGACCAAGTCCCACTTAGATCATGGATAAAGCCTGTCTCAAGTCACCTGACTATGTGCATGACTCCATAGGTTCGAATCTAAGTCGATAGTATAGGAACACTTCCTATACCAATCAATGTGACCATCTAGAATGGTACCCGACGTCCGAATAGACCGAATATATGCAAAGCAATATTCAGGAACCTAGGCTATGGTTACCGTATAATTCATCCCCTTGTCCAAATACTCAAGATGAATTTAGAGTTAACTACCAACTTCCAAAAAACATCTAAGTGTGTTTCAACATGTACAATCCTGTGACTCCTCACATGGATTACCCTGGCCAAGGTTTTGCAAAATTAAAACACAAACCGAGTATTAACTCTAATACTTAGAGTGGACAATTCCATCTTGACTCATCACTGATTTAATAAGTACTTGACTGTACCCAGCATCCTTCCGTCACTGGATTAGAAATTCAGGTAGTCCAGCGCCTAAGTACAGTGAGTTGCTTACTAAGTCACCATGATAGTCTCAAGTCAAAGGGACACTTATACCCATTGCCCTTCTATGAGATACCCTTGACAGTAGAGTATTCAACAGAGGTAAGCCACTGTTCAGTGAATGTACTCCTACACTCACCTGCATGCCATACTAATGTCATACACTCCTTGATTTAAGAGGACAAACCAACATATATGGCACACAATGACCTATACTTGACTACGTTATTGTCCTAGGTAATAACATATCATTTGGTCACGAACCCATTTAAGAATTACTCGATAATTCCTCCTTTCTCGAATAAATGTAATTCTAAGGACTACAACATATAAGAATTCTATTGGAAGATGAAAAATATGTTGTACTGCCAAAATAACTTTTATTAATCAAATAAATCATGTACAATGAATCACAACCGTCTATAAGCTAAACGATTGGCTGTAGGACACATTTCCTAACAATAATTGCCCTTAATCCCTAAAGATACGATCCCGATCACCACTAGCTATAGTAGTGAGTAGGTTTTATTTTTGACCGCCAACGACAGCGATCATAGACCCATCCGAACAAAAGTGTCATAGGTAAGTATGTCTGCTGAACTTTTACTATCCACAAGTATTCTTTTTATAGGATGCTTAGCGATCGTCATAGAGACAACTACGCTATCATCATTCAAGTTGTCCCTCCACTCAAACTCCCTTTCAAGAAAGGGATTTACATCTTCTACTCCCTTGTTCCCCCTTAGCCTTTTAGAGGATGAAGCTGCTCCCCAGGAAAGCATGCCCATCATATGTTCCGTAGGAGTATTGTCAATGTTGGCCTGAACAGATGGGGGCCCCATCAAAGCTGGGATGGCCGGCGGTCCTCCCTTTTGGATGAACTTTCCAAGATAGCCCCTTTGAATGAGTTCTTTAATGGCATGCTTCAAGTTGCGACACTCTCCAATGTCGCGGCCATAATCCCTATGGAAGCGGCAGTAGCGACTCCTGTCGCGAGCAATATTTGTCCTCAGCGGGGGAGGGCGCTAGAGATAGGGCTCACTTTCAATTTCCATGAGGATATGAGATCTAGGGGCAAGGAGAGGTGTATAGCTTTCTTCCTTGGTGGTTATGTTCCGGCGCCGATTGTTTGGCCGATACGAAGGCTTAGGCTTCTTGGGAGGGAGTCTGCTTGACTCTTTTCGAACCAGCTTCTTGCCAGTTCCCCTCTCAGCATTCCTTTGAGTGAAATTGGCTTCATCGGTATGAATATACTTATGTGCACAATCCAGGAGTTTGGCATAGGAACTAGGGGGCTTTTTGTCTAAATAATAAGTAAAGCGAGAAGGACAAAGTCCTCGCTTCAAGTCCAAGGTGGCCACAGCATCATCCAGGTGATACACCTCGAGGGCTACCGCCTTGAATCGAGCTATGAAGTCTTTTAATAGTTCTTCTTCTTTCTGTTGAATGAAGAATAGGCTATCAGCCACTCGAGGGATCTTTCGACAGGCATCAAATTGAGCCAAAAAGGTTTTTTCAATTATTGGAAGGAGTCAATGCTACATGAAAGTAGCTGAGAATACTAGGCGCGCGCAGCCTTCCGAAGAGTAGTAGAGAAGGCAATACATAGGAGGGCATCGGTTGCTTCTTAGACTTGCATGAGGGATTTATAGCTTTCCAAGTGATCCAAAGGGTCTGTGGTACCGTCATAAGGATCCGGCTGGGGAAGATGGAACTGGTGAGGTATGGGTTCCTCCATAATTTGATAGGTAAAGGGGGGCGAGTATCATATTCCATCCCCGGTTGGTTGTTAAAACTCTGGCTAAGCTCCTCCAAGCGCCGGTCCTGCTCCTCTAGATGCCTCTTCATCCAGTCATTAGGGTCCTCGCCCGCCGATTCAGATGATGAAGAGGGAGAGTAATGAGGCTGATAATAATATGAACCTTTAGGTTCCTTCCCCCATCGTTGCCTATAGCTGCCAAAGTGAAGAGTGGGAACCGAGACCTCTTGGAGGTTTCCCGATGATAGTTTTCTGAATGGAGCTTGGCGATGATGACTCTCCTTCTAAGAGAATCTTCTATATGTAGACTATTGGCTAGCTGGTACAATAGTCATGGGTGGCACGGGAGGTCTAGTCTGCTGATGAGCGACCATCGGTCGCTGCTCTTGCAACTCACGGACTACCCCGATGAGAGCTCGGACCTGCTGAGTGAGATTAGCCGCTGTTCTTATGGGATAGCTGAGATTAGTGGTGATGAAAAAGTAGGAAAGTTGGCCTCTGATTGCCCGACCCAACGGGGATGCCCTCCAGCGGAGCTAGAAGAAGCCTCTTGAGCATGTGTTGTCTCCATTGGGACTTGAAGAAAGGCAAGCCATCCCCTACCTGGCGCGCCAATATAATGATGCTCGATCACCTTAAGTTGACGTCCTTGAGTATCAACTGGTACACCACCAATTTATTGAAAGGGATTTACTTCATCTTCAAGGCCTGCAAGTAGTTTCAGGGATCGGATATTCCAGCAGGAACCCTCCGACGCTCAAGTTAGTGATTAGGATCACAGCAATAAGCTTGAGAGAGTTTAAAGAGGTAGATAGTAGAACTGGTTAAGTCCTTAGCTTCTCTCCTCTCCTTACCTATATTTTTTTTTAGCCTCTTGAGTTTGCATGGCTTGCTTGCTTGCTAAGATTGGGATCTCATGATGAGTTAATGCTTTTACAGATAGAATGTCAGAGCTGGTCGGATTGGATCCGCATCTTCTGATTCTGAATGATTTGTACTTTACAGCAGTAATCATCTGTTAAGGCTTATTTAGCCAGGATCATTAAATTTTGTTAATGACTTTTTGGACTTTACTAGCTTCTTCTGACCCGAGGTGATTAGTACTTTACAGTAGGTAATCACCTTTTAAGGCATTTTTAGCCAGGGTCATTATTTTTCACTAATGGCTTTTTCTGACCCGAGGTGATTGGTACTTTACAGTAGGTAATTGCTTTTAAGGCTTCTTTAGCCTGGATCATTAAATTTTGCTAATGACTTTTTGGACTTCACTAGCTTTTTCTGAAGTGATTGATACTTTACAGCAGGTAATCGCCTTTTAAGGCTTCTTTAGCCTAGGTCATTAATGTCGTCTGATGGGTCATGACTTTTTGGGATTCATGCTGGAACTGATAGTTCCTGTCTTATTAAACGACAGGGATCGAGGATGGTGGATGAGCTCAGCTTTGTCCATGCAAAGGCTTGTTCGGAAAGCTGGAATAACCATGAGGATAAGACAAAAGGGCACCGATACTGCTTCGGTAGCTGGGGCCGCCTAGGAACCATCTTGGGCCGCCTAGGGATTGCTTCTATAGCTGAGGCCGCCTAGAAACCGCCTTGGGCCGCCTAGGGACCGCTTCGGTAGTTGGAGTCGTCTAAGAACCGCCTTGGGCCACCTCCACCGCTTCTGGCTATTAATTATCACGTGGCTTTTACCAGCTACATCAGTAAACAAACTATGGATTACTTGTTTATTGAATCTTTACCCTCAGTTTTATATTCATATGTTCTATAAAGATTGATGAATGTTTGAAACTTCGGTTCAACAAATTTTAATTCTCTTTCTATTATTGTAAAATTTTTGTTCAATCCAAACTAAATTAACATGATGGCATCATCGAACCAGATTTAACTAACCCAACTCAGCCTAAATTTAGCTTAGTAAAGCGTTTGTGTTGGTTAGGTTTGATCTTGGCAGTTACTAAAAGGGCCGTGCTCTATAAACATTTCAGAAAACCTGTTTTATTTTCCATCTTCAACTATTTTGCTTGCTGGTAAACTGGTGATATGGACTGCTTAAGGAATGCAACAACAATAATATATGAATAGGTTTCTAATGAACCATTAAACCTTTCTAAATTACAGTTCAAAAAAACCAATGAAATTAAGGTAGACAGATGATCCTTTCTACTTGTTTTGTTATTCTGTTCTACTTTTCCTAGCATACTTATTATTTGAAGCCCATAGAAGATTCAGAGAACAACAAATTTAAGTCCACGTCATCATCCATGAGGAAAAGTTAGCGAATAATTTTACTATATTGTCAACAATAACAGCCTCATACCGTAGATGTATATCAATCGAGCTCGTAAGGCACCCTCGGAGGGTCTAAAGACACTAATCTAGCTATAGACAAAGTCATGCATGCGATCATTTTAAGACACCATGTGAAGAATGTTTTGTACTCATCCGGCAAACAAATAATGCTGGTCTAATATTATCTACGATAAAAATTTCATGCTTGAAGTAAATGAAAAAGAATCCTTCTGTCTCGGGTGCAGCACGATGGCATTGGCTTTATTACTTTGTCGTTGTGAGATATTATTTTTTGTACGAGACATGACGAATCTTTTGCACATGAAAAAGTAAAGTTGTCAAATTCGTTTCAAATATATTTTATTTTTATTTATAATAAAATATTTTAATATCAGACTGTTTTAATGCTTCATTTTAATATATATATATATATATATATATAAAAAATTATTCATAATTTATATTTTTTTATAAATAATAATAATAACATAAAAATAAAGAGTTTGAACCTTTTGAAAGGCACGATTCATGCTATTGAAAAAAAAAATTTAAATTTATTTTTTTTAATATTTATATATATATATATATATATATATTAAAATGATCCTGAAAGGTTTAACAATACATAAATTGATCCTGAAATATAGAAATACGCCGAAACACACCGAAATGACCGAAAAATCTTCGGAAGCGAAATATAGGGCTCATCTTTTCGAATAAGCCATCAAAACGAAATGTTTCGGACGAAACGATTGAAACGAAACGAAATTGACAACTTTGTGAAAAAGTCTTTCTGTATCATCTTCGATACAAAAAGTGTGCATTGGGCATGCTCATACGTGCGAAATGCATTATGATCCATTGGACCATGGCACGAATGAATTATGATATGCGCGTCCGTATGAACGCATGACCAATAGCCATGTTCGATGCATGCCTTGTCATTCCTTTGCACATATCCACTACAATCCGCATGTAATGCATGAGGCATGGACAGCGCGCATATCCGGAGGCCCGTGATAAGCTAAAAATCAGTAAAATCAGTCGCGTAACACAAAAAAAAAAAGCGTTCTTGGCTACGAGTAGGGTGCAACTTGGGCCGGGTTCAACCCGAACCCGGCCCGCCGAACTCAATTTATAGCAGTGTTTAAACTCATATTGTTTGCCCAACCCTAACCCGAAAGACCCGGGTTTAATCCGGCCCAATTTGCAATTGACCAAGGTTAGGGTTGACCGCAACCGAACCCGAGGGTTACCTGAACGGGGGTAGTTTATCGGCATCAAAATTTTGGCGGCATTGAAGGCGCTAATCGAGTCGGACGAGATTACCAACTTGAGAGCGAGGAGGGCAAGGCTGTCGGTCACAGGCGAGAAAAAGAACAAACATAAAGATAGACCACCCGTACATTTCATTTCACTTTCCATCTCTTCTTTGTTTACGGCACCTCCTCCTTTCTTTTCTTTTTTTTTTAGTTAAGACCTTTTTTTTTAATACAATGTTAAAGCTCCGAGTCCAGATGCGTTAGGTAAAAATTTTATTTTTTCATCTTTGAGATTCATAATTCGATGTTTATTTACTTTCAAAAAAACATTTTATTTATTTTATTTTCTCATCAACCCGAATTTCAATCGAAACTCAACCCGAATCCGATTTTTAAAAATAAAATTAGGATTAAGGTTTTACAAATAGGGTTAAAATTATGATTAATATTTTATAAATAAAATTAAAATTAATTAAAAAAACGTAAGTTTTATAAGCCCGAATTACACCCCTAGCTCCGAGGTCATCTCCGAGGCGGAGGCCTGTCACGAGATAGAATCAGTCAAATCAGCCACGTAAAAATCCCTTCTTGGCAACGACGTGGACATCACCGGTTGGCCCACGTGCGTGACGTGCCGGTGAAAAAAAAGGAAAAATAGATGACCCGCCGAAGTTTTCAGCCCATATAATCAGACTGGATCTGATTTTAAGAGCTTATCTAATTATTAAGTTAGGCCCCACCCGAGCTGAAAAAAATTTAGATCAGATTTGACCTTTTATATATATATATATATATATATATATGGTTTATCTGTTTAAAAAGCAACTGGTTTAACCAGGTAAATGTGATTTGACGTTGATATATTTAATATGTATTTATTTTTAATGGGCTGGAGTTGGGTCGGACTTGTGCTTTTAGAGATTACAGTCAACCTCAGGCCAGCTATAACTGACCCAAGTTCTGCCCTGACCTGGCTCAACCCAATGCCTTGGACCCTCTTTCTTCTCTTTGGCTCGGCTGAAGCTTGGTTTTGGCTCGGCTCAGGGCCACCCTTAGCTACAAGAGAGCACAACTATGGTTCAGCATGGATGGTAATCTTTCATCAGTGAATTTACATAAAAGGGAAATCATCCACATAAAAAAAGAAAAATATGTTCGTGGCTATGTGAGGACGGACTGCGTAGCCACCATCGCCATAATAAAAAGGGCCACGGCCGGATACAGTCAATAAATAAATAAAATTGAAAGTTATTATATTTTACAGTATTTTAATTCGTTAGAAGCTAACTATTTCTTTGGGAAGGCACAACGAGCACATAGATGTACGATCAGCCCGCCAAACTTGACATAGAGCACATAGTTTGGTCAAGTATTAACTTTTCTTTGGATGGACTATATAATCCAGCATTAATCTTTTTTTTGAACCAACTATATATATATATATATATATATATATATATATATCCTTCATGAATCATAGAAGTTATTTTGATAATATTTTATTTCAATTAGTTTAATTTAGAACGATAAATAAATTTATTATATATAAAAATATCATTATTTAAATTTAATTAAGATATATCATTTTATAGTTTCAATTCATATCAAAACTAAATTTTTTTATTTTAAAATTATTTTTATAATAAAAAATAATTTATTTTAATAAATAAAACTTTGATTTATGACTCAACATTCTGGTCCCGTATTCCTTTATTTATTTATTTATTTAGTAAAATATTAAAATATGAAAAAAAAATTTGAAATACAAGAGTCGCTTGCTTGGTAACGCATTTCCTAAAAAATACGATGAGCGTTCACTTCCACGATTTTCGTTGCCAAAGTGACCCATACATAAAATGCCAATTAATGCATTTAATGCATTAAAAATTTATTTATATCAATAAAATATTAAAATATAAAAAAATTGAAATACAAAGAGCCGATTGCTTGGTAAATGGTAACGCATTTCCTAAAAAATACGACATCCGAGAGTTCACTCCCCCACGATTTCCGTTGCCAAGGTGACTCATGCATAAATGTCAATTAATGCATTTAATGCATTAAAACAAACAATTCCCCGTTGCCAAGATGAACCCATGTATAAAATGCCAATTAATACATTTAATGCATTAAAAAAATAATGCCACGCTTACACACCTAACGTCCCAATGCTATCGTGTGCAAGAATCCTATTTAAAGCCTCCGAAAGAAGAAGATTATTTTTAATTTTGTACAACCAGGATACCAGCGGCCAGATTTCGATCCTTTATGTCCTTTGAACGGTAATCCTTATCCCCAATCCCCGCGAGCTATACCATGGTTAGCGTTCAAGGAATCCCACTTGTCGAGGTGTTCTCGGTGCACATCAAAACATCAACCTCTACGGCACGATCAAACTCACCAACGGCCTGGGCTCTCAATGCATCTACAACCGTTCAAGAGACGACTACGAATTCATCCGCCCGGGCGAGAATGCTTTACTGACTGGCCCAAATCGAGCCACTTGGGCCTTTGATAACTTCTAGTTCGATTTGGATCTTAAGGATAGGAATTCCAATCCTTTTCCGGACGGTAAAGTCGACGACTTCAACCGCTGCCGGATCATGTGGAATAGTTACAAACTCACCAATGTCTACGACGAGCCCTTGTTCGACAGCGTCGACGGCCAGTATGGTTCCGTGACGGTGAACTACGCGGTGTTGAGCAAAGCGGCAAAGGCCAAAGTGGAGGTTACGCTCATAAACGAAAAGGGAGATCGGGAAAACCCCGTCGCTGTTTATGGAAGTCTCACGGCTCACAATAGCATAGGTGAAAGCGAGCTCTTCCGGAAGGCATCCAACGAGCACATAGATGTACATCCTGAGCAGATCATCCCGCTGTCGAGATCCGTTGTAGCTGTGTCATTGGACTCCTCCCTCATGGTTCGGGCGGATCTCTATGATCACGGTGAGATCGCCAAAGGCACTGCAGAGTTCCCTGCTCAACTCGCAACCTCGTCTGAGAAGTTTATTAATGGAAAGTACGGCCAGATCCGAGTGAGGATCTCCTATACTTGAGATGTCTACTAAGATCATATATGCTAGTCTTGTGCTGGACTTGGTTCCGTGCTATTATATTACTTTGCTCCATCGCATCGCATTGTATGCTTTGCTTCCTAAGCTTGCATATTATGAATAAAAGAAATCTAATTGATGTGGCTTATGTAGCCGCAAGGGTAATTTCGACAAAACTAAAACATTAGTGCGCCCCGTCTTCAAGCCCGCCGAACCGGCCACGACCATTCCTGGTCCCCCTCTCGGCCCCGCTCCAAGCCAAGCCCGCCGAGCCGACCCCGATCATTCCTGTTCGGCCCCTGCAGGAATGATCGGGGTCGGCTCGCGGGCTTGGCTTGGAGCGGGGCCGAGAGGGGGACCAGGAATGGTCGTGGCCGGTTCGGGGCTTGAAGACGGGGCGCACTAATGTTTTAGTTTTGTCGAAATTACCCTTGCGGCTACATAAGCCACATCAATTAGATTTCTTTTATTCATAATATGCAAGCTTAGGAAGCAAAGCATAAATGCGATGCGATGGAACAAAGTAATATAATAGCACGGAACCAAGTCCAGCACAAGACTAGCATATATATGATCTTAGTAGACATCTCAAGTATAGGAGACCCTCACTCAAATCTGGCCGTACTTTCCATTAATAAACTTCTCAGACGAGGTTGCAAGTTGAGCACGGAACTCTGCAGTGCCCGTGATCATAGAGATCCGCCCGAACCATGAGTGAGGAGTCCAATGGCACAACTACAACGGATCTCGATAGCGGAATGATCTGCCCAGGACATACATCTATGTGCTCGTTGGATGCCTTCCGGAAGAGCTCGCTTTCACCTATGCTATTGTAAGCCGTGAGACTTCCGCAAACAGCGACGAGGTTTTCCCGATCTCCCTTTCCCTTTGTGAGCGTAACCTCCACTTTGGCCTCTGCCGCTTTGCTCAACACCGCGTAGTTCATCGTCACGGAACCATACTGACTGTCGACACTGTCGAACAAGGGCTGCGAGTTTGTAACTATTTCACTTGATCCGTAGCAATTGAAGCCATTGACTTTACCGTCCGAAAAAGGATTGGAATTCCTATCCTTGAGATCCAAATCGAACCAGAAGTTATTAAAGGCCCAAGTGGCTCGATTTGGGCCAGTCAATAAAGCATTCTCGCCCGGATGGATTCGTAGTCGTTCGTCTCTTGAACGCTTTGTAGATGCATTGAGAGCCCAGGCCGTTAGTGAGTTTGATCGTGCCGTAAAGGTTGTTGATGTTTTTAATGCGCACGTAGAGGTTGTTGATTTTTGATGCGCACCAAGAACACCTCGACAAGTTTCCTTGAACGCTAACCATGATGGAATGAACGAAGATGGTGGAACGAATGAAGATGATGATTTGTGATATGCCGATTTGCCTTTTTATAGCTCGCGGGGATTGAGGATAAGGATTACCGTTCAAAGCGACAAAGGATCAGAAATCTGGCCGCTTATATCCTAATTGTATAAAATTAAAAATAATCTTCTTTCCCCGGAAGCTTTAAATAGGATTCTTGCACACGATAGCATTGGGACGTTGGAGATGTGTAAGTGTAGCATTATTTTTTTAATGCATTTAATGCATTAAATGCATCAATTGCCATTTTATATGTGGGTTCATCGTAGCAACAGAAAATTATTTATTTTAATACATTTAATGCATTAATTAACATTCTATGCATGAGTTGGCAACGGAAATCATGGGGTAGTGAACTCTCGGATGTCGTATTTTTTAGAAATGAAGCAACCAGTTCTTTGTATTTCAATTTTTTATATTTTAATATTTTATTGACATAAATAAAACGGATCGGCTCGAATAGTAGTATATCCATATTTATATCCATATTTTTTAACGGATACGAATACGAATACTAAATGGATATTAAAATTCATATCCATATTTATTCTAAACGGATACGAATACAATCGAATATCAAATATATCCATATTTATTATATACGAATACGGATATGAATCGAATATCAAGTATATTCATATTTATTATATACGGATACGAATATGAATCGAATATCCAACATATCCATATTTATTATATACAGATACGAATATGAATCATATGTCCAGCATATCTATATTTATTATATACGAATATAGATACGAATTAAATATCAAGAATACCATATATGTTATATACGGATCCGGATACGAAGATAAAAACTTCTATGATCTTATGATGTTATATGATGAATAATTGTGAAAAGTTAATAAATAAAGGAATACTAAAAAGTCACTAAATTCACTGTCTACCACAGGAGCAAAACATAGGCAATAAGAATATGGCTACCTAAATGTTCTCTTAAGAAACTTAAAAAAGATTAAAATCTACAACAAATCAAACTAAACAACATTGTAACAGAACCTAAAATATTTGAGATGAAAATCATTAAGCATTGAGACAAGAATTTTTGCAAAAATATAGACATATAAGAATTTGCAGTTCACTAATACAAAAAAAAAAAATGCATAAATACAACAGGATCACATGAATCAATAAAGAAGGTCAAGTGAAAAATACCTTGACTAGATATTTCAACACCACAAAACATATGTTGTATCTCTTTCTCAGAATGCTCATTTTATCTAGTCCATTTATTTACCAACCATGAGAGAGTTGGCCTCAAGGATCTCTATATATAAATAACATCACAGATGCAAAACTAATTCTGGCTAATTTGGAAGCAAGATAAAAGCCTTGAAAAGAAGAAACAATATGCAAGTGTATCGATTCCAAAACAAATCAAAAGAATTCTATACACATATGTAAGATAGAAATTTCTAGAGAAATAGCAAAAACAAGCTGGAAGTATAATTAGTCCACTTCAACTCAAAAGAATTTCATAAGCAGATATAAAATAAAAATTCCTAAAAAAAATTACAAACTATGAATTAAGGACATTGTCTAACTAAATAAATAAAAGAAGCTTTTACACAAGAACAGCAACGGGAACAGCCCCTTCCCCCGAGATCTAAAACCGGAAACAGATCAAGACCAAGAAAGAGAACGAAACATCCAAACAAAAAATAAATAAATAAAAGAAGAAGCTTTTACGTCGCTGCTTTTTACCAAGTTCTCGTCCGCTGCCCACTACCTGAAGCTGCTGCAGAACTCATAGAGCTTCCCGCGGTTGGAGAAGATGATGAGGGCGACCTCGGCGTCGCAGAGCACGGAGAGCTCGTAGGCCTTCTTGAGCAGCCCGTTCCGCCGCTTCGCGAAGGTCCAGTACCCTTCCCCTCGCGAGGGCCATGGGGAGATTACAAGGAGAGAGAGGGATAGGAGAGGCATGCGAAGGGAGGTTACCCGCTGGGGAAAGTTCTGAATTTTATAGATCACTAGTTTCTTTTCTCAGCAGATCTGACTTCCTTTTTATTGTTTCACAAAAAGGACACAAGAACAGCAACGGGAACAGCCCCTTCCCCCGAGATCTAAAACCGAAAACAGATCAAGACCAAGAAAGAGAACGAAACATCCAAACAAAAAATAAATAAATAAAAGAAGAAGCTTTTACCTCGCTGCTTTTTACCAAGTTCTCGTCCGCTGCCCACTACCTGGAGCTGCTGCAGAACTCATAGAGCTTCCCGCGGTTGGAGAAGATGATGAGGGCGACCTCGGCGTCGCAGAGCACGGAGAGCTCGTAGGCCTTCTTGAGCAGCCCGTTCCGCCGCTTCGCGAAAGTCACCTGGCGATCCTCTCCAGTACCCTTCCCCTCGCGAGGGCCATGGGGAGATTACAAGGAGAGAGAGGGATAGGAGAGGCATGCGAAGGGAGGTTACCCGCTGGGGGAGGAGGGATTTGGGGTCGTTGCTGGGGGATCGGACGGGCAAGAATGGGTTTGAAGAAACACACAATCCGCGAGCTCTCCTCCAATTGGTTGAAATGTTTGGATGAGGATAGCTGGGAAGCGAGAATTTCGAGAAAGCGAGATTTCGTTGCCTTCTTTTATTTTAACGGATATGTATCCAAATTTAAAAAAATATATAATTATATCGGTAATCGTATCCGAATAATTTTTAGTTTAGATGTTGAAATCTATATTTGAATTCGATTAAATTATAAAATAAATATTTAAATTTGAAATAATTCGAATACGGATTCAATAGATAAAATTCAATTTATTTTTAGCTTGCATTAAATGCATTAAAAAAATAATTCTCTGTTGCCAAGATGAACCCGTATATAAAATGTCAATTGATGCATTTAATGCATTAAAAAAAATAATGTGCTTACACACCTCCAACGCCCCAGTTCTATCGTGTACCAGAATCCTATTTAAAGCCTCTGGGGAAAGAAGATTATTTTTAATTTTGTATAACCAGGATACCAGCCTCCGAGGGAAGAAGATTATTTTTAATTTTGTACAACCAGGATACCAGCGGCCAGATTTTCGATCCTTTATGTCGCTTTAGACGGTAATCCTTATCCCCAATCCCCGCGAGCTATAAAAAGGCAAATCGGAGGCAAATCGGCATATCGCAAATCACCATCTTCGTTCATTCCACCATCCACTTGCACCTGAGGGTCGGAGCCTATGGTCAGCGTTCAAGGAATCCCACTTGTCGAGGTGTTCTTGGTGCGCATCAAAAACATCAACAACCTCTACGGCACCATCAAAGTCACCAACGGCCTGGGCTCTCAATGCATCTACAACCGTTCAACAGACGACTATGAACCGGACGAGAATGCTTTGCTGACTGGCCCAAAAAGAGCCACCTGGGCGTTTGATAGCTTCTGGTTCGACTTGGATCTCAAAGATAAGGATTCCAATCCTTTTCCGGACGGTAAAGTCGACGGCTTCAACCGCTGCCAGATCCCGTGGGATTCTTACGACCTCGACAATGTCTACGACGAGCCCTTGTTCGACAGCGTCGACGGCCAGTATGGTTCCGTGACGGTGAACTACGCGGTGTTGAGCAAAGCGGCAGAGGCCAAAGTGGAGGTTACGCTCATAAAGGGAAAGGGAGATCGGGAAAACCCGGCGCTGTTTACGGAAGTCTCACGGCTCACAATAGCATAGGTGAAAGCGAGCTCTTCCGGAAGGCATCCAACGAGCACATAGATGTACGTCCTGGGCAGATCATCCCGCTGTCGAGATCCGTTGTAGCTGTGCCATTGGACTCCTCCCTCATGGTTCGGGCGGATCTCTATGATCACGATGAGATCGCCAAGGGCACGGCAGAGTTCCGTGCTCAACTCGCAACCTCATCTGAGAAGTTTATTAATGGAAAGTACGGCCAGATCCGAGTGAGGGTCTCCTATACTTGAGATGTCTACTAAGATCATATATATGCTAGTCTTGTGCTGGACTTGGTTCCGTGCTATTATATTACTTTGTTCCATCCCGTCGCGTTGTATGTTTTGCTTCCTAAGCTTGCATATTATGAATAAAAGAAATCTAATTATTGAGTAATAATCTAAGAAGAAACCGACTGGCATCTCTCTTTTGAAGATCAAAGAACGTACTCTCATCGAGATCAATCTGGTAGCTACTATGGCAATTTCTCTAGGTGATCTTGACTGAACTAAATCTCTTGGACTATTTGGAACCTAGCTAACCTGGTGAAAGATGTGGTATCCGAATTCAGTCAGCTCCAAGCAGTACACCTTATGATCATCATCTAATAATTAAATTAAAAGTTCTAAAAAGTTCAAAAACAAGTAAGAATTTGAGAATAATTGTAATTTCAAAAGAGATTCAAATGACTATTCAAAGTATGCATGCATCACAAAAGTAATCAAAGTCTAAGATAAAAGTAAAGAATGGCCGACTCTAATACCTAAAAGGATTGAGAATGGTAGGAGGTCTTGTATGAGTTTCAAAGCCAAATGACAGAAGGATAAAATTATGTAGGAAAGAAGTTATTCTTAACCTAGAGAAGTAAGAAAGCATATATTGAATTTGAAAATGATTCCAAGATGTTTTATCCTTAACGATAGAAGATCCTTACTCCTATCAATCATGAACATATTTAAATATATTAGCTGTAATTTTAATCCTCTTGTATACATTATACTAAAATTACAACCTCATAATATATTTTGGATTTTCATATTTCATATAAATAAAGCAAGATTGAAGAAAAATGCTTCTTTTATTAATTCAAAAATTAAAAAGTATAAATACATCTAATTTTAAGGACACTGTTCCTAACATGCAGACCATCCAAATTTGCCAGAAACAAGAATACATGGTGAAGAACTTAGTCGCTTTGAGGACTTTAGCTACCCTATCACACCAAGTTGTTGTTTTATCCAATCACATAAAAGATTGTACTCCTGCTTGTTTTCTTTCTTTTACCTCATCCTCGTCACCTAAATCAGAACTCAAATTATCAGCCAATGCACATTCATAAACTAGATAACTTTAAAAGAGAGGATGCAAACTGTATGTTCCAATTTGTAGTTTGTAATTTATTTCAGAACACTCACCCAATTATAGATCTTCCTTGCTGATATCAACAAATTTTTTTTCTTTATAGGTCTGCAGGTTCTGAATAGCAACCTCATCAATTGGCTCTACCAGATAAAGAACCTAATGAAGCAAAAAGGCAACAGTGAATCATTATGCAAGCAAAGTAAGTAATTCAACAACAGTTGCTCAGCAGACACCCATCTGGGTGCTTGCTTCAATATCTTTCTGGACCAGCTTCTCTAAGAATGGTGCAGTTTTGGCGCTTTTCAAGCTGTCTGCAGCCAAGTAATAGACAGCCTTCTGGTTATCCACCATGTTCTCAACATACTGATCCAAGCTTATCATATCTTCCTCACTTTTAGAAGAGTAAAAGCGCAGCAAAGAAGCGAGGCGCTTGTGATTTCCTGAGTCCTCAATACACCCCAGTTTGATAAGATTTCCAAAGTTATCCCAGAACTTCTTGTAATCCTGCAGGAGATTAATAGTTAATTTTAACACCAATCTCATACTGTATGAATTCTTCCAAAGGAGGGAATGAGGGAGAGACCAATTCAGGCACTTCCCACCTCCTTGTTTTCGCTTTCAGAGATTTCTTGGATCATATCAAATGTTTTCCTGACAAGCCTTTTCCGCATAATTCTCACCTGTCAACATAAAATATGCATATGCTTTAAAAAATTGTCAAGATGAATGGAAATTAAAATACTTCAAAAGTCAAAACAAAGATTTATAATTGTTGTTGCTGGAATCCATCCTCCGACTCGGGCGCGGTCGAGCTTCAGGTTGGGCTCCCTCCTGGGCGGACCTGCAAAACAGTCCTCACGCGAGAGGCGTTGGGGGTGGTCCTCTGCGGAAGACCCTTCGACGCTCAAGTCAGTGGAGATCAACAACGAACAAATATGGGAAGAAGGTTCTCGCTGAATAGTCCCTCCGTGGTGGCCTTTTGGGAGCTCCGAGCAGAGCTTTAATGGTGGAAAGGGGTGAGTAGAGATAGAGATGGAGTGAGAGTAGTGCTGAGAATGTGCCAGGAATGCCCTTACCTTAGAGAATCTAGGACTGTGCTATTTATAGGAGATCATCTGATTCTTTGAGCATATCATAGGAGGTCTGAAAGTTGTTGGGATTCGAGGCTGATTCGAATCAGGCTGTTGTGAGGCCGGTAGGATCCGTATCTGGTTAGTTAGAGAATCGACGGCCAAGAGGGCTATCCGGCGCTTTAAGATTCAGTGATCATATAGGCTCTAGGCCGTGTCTGGTAGTATAGGCATGATTGCCTATGTGGATCCTTGTTCGGTCATCGTGGTTCCGCAGATGTAGGTGCCTGAGTGCCTAGGTCGGGCCGAGTTATGGACCGCTCAGGCTATGGCCAGAGATAGGGATCGCTCGACTAGGACCGAGACATAGAGATCGCTCGGACTGGGGTCGAGAGATAGGGATAGCTCGGGCTAGAGCCGAGAGATAGGGATAGCTCGGCTAGCGAGGCATAGAGATCGCTCGGGCTGGGGCCGAGAGATAGGGATAGCTCGGGCTAGAGCCGAGAAATAGGGATAGCTCGGCTAGCGAGGCATAGAGATCGCTCGGGCTGGGACCGAGAGATAGAGATAGCTCGGCTAGTGAGGCATAGAGATCGCTCGGCTGGGCCGAGAGATAGAGATAGCTCGGCTAGCGAGGCATAGAGATGTAATCCGTACCTGGGAATCCTTGGTTCACCGAGGGGCTAAGGTGTCTCGATCCACCGAGGTATAATGGTTGGTTCATTTCTTGTGGGCACCGCGCAGCGAGTGGGAGTCAGGGCTGATCTTAACCCCTTGCACGATTATCAATGTAATGACGATTTTACCCCTCAACACATGCCCCCCACTCCCTAGTTCAAAGCGTAGGTTCGGGCATAGAGAGTATAGCCCCAGGTGGCATGATCCGGATGGAGGGATCTATATTTGACAGCCTGCGTAATGATGCCCTAATTAATGTTGCGTGGCCGCACTGTCCTTACGGGATGAATCCGTCGTTTCTTAGGGACAACGGTCGGGAAAGCGCCACGTAGCAAATCCCGATTTTCACGGTGCCTGCAATGGCGGTTCCGGGTACCTCGGTTGGACGCCTTAGCTTCCTTTTGAAGTGGTTTCTTTTGGGGGAAAGCAAAGTCGAAGCAGCGCCATTCCTGTTTGCAATGCTTTCTCGCTTCTTCTTGGAGAATTTCGTTCCCCTGCATCTTCTGTGACCCCATTCGGTGTCCCTTTTGACCTAGTAGCATGGTGAGTCCCAGCGACATGGTTTCAGAGATTGTTGTCGAGGACTTGGGGAGAATACGCTAGAAGTATGGTTCCTTCGGATGTTCTTGCGATTGCCGGAACCCGGGCATAGGGTTTCGCAGGAACTGAAGCATGGGATTTTTCTTTATGAAGATAGCCTGAAGGCAGGCCTTCGGTTTTTCCTTCACCCCCTGGTGAAGGAGATTATGAGGTTTTACAACATCTGCCCAACAATGGTGGCTCCTAACAGCTAGCGCAGTATCATCGGGTTTATCTCGATGTGAAGCTAGGTTCAGGTAACATCAACTCTTCTCTGTTCCGTGCCTGTTACTATCTGATGTCTGGGAGGAACTCGGAGTGGTCCTATATCGGACCTCAAAGATCGCTCAAGACGATAACGGATAAGCCACCGTCTATAAAGGAGTGGAATGTTCGATTTTTCATTGCCGAGGGGAACATCGGCTCCGACTTCCTGCGGGGATGGGAAAACTTTGTCAGGGACATGTAAATGCATCCAGCTCTATCCGAATAGGAGAAGGAGGACCTAGAGGTACTTCGTGATGGCCGGGTGTTTTTGGCTAATGACTTACTATCGGAGGAGGCTCTTTTCGCCGCCGGGCTTAGCCCCATCGACACACAAGGTAAGTCCTCTCCTTTTTTCCCTTTCTATTAATTTCATTCGAGCAAGTATATCTCAGTTTGATTGTTCACCCACTATGCTTGCAGCCAAGAAGTCTACGCTGGCGGGCCGTATAAAGGAGTTGGGCAAGCCCCAAGAGAGACCGGTAGTGGGGAAAGATGCAAGTCTGAGAAGAAGGTTCGCCTTTCCGAAGAGCACTCGCCGGAGGCCGGGCTAGTCAAGGTTTGCCCGCGCTCCTTGTCACCGAAGAAAGAGAAGGTGGGAGCATCGATGGTGAGAGAGGAATTTTTTCAGTTGAGGGAAGAAGTGATAGTCGTGACGTAGGAGTAGAGAGCAGAGGAGGACTCAGGGAGGATCGCTGAGATCCCTTGTCCTTCGGTGGTGGAGATAGTGGACAGCTCGAACAAGGCTCTGTTGGCTTGTCCGACAGTTCCCTCTTCTGGAGATAAGTTGTTGCCAGGTTCGGCGGAGGTCGGTATCCCGAGGGTTCCCTCCCCGAGCGAGAAGATGTCTCTAGCTTCGGCAGGAGATATGGAGGGGGCGATTGTAGTCGCCGAGGCTCAGGATGAGCCTACTGTCGAAGGGCCTCCTTCAGAGGGATTAAGGAGCGGTGATGTTGGGCCGACAGTGGCGGAGGCTCGAGAGGAGTCTCCTGTTGGAGAGCTTCCTCCTAAAGAGATTGGAGGAGTCGGTGAGAGGATCGAAGCTTCGGTGGAGCCCGCGGGGGAGGAGCAGATACTAGTGATTGAGGAAGAACCCTTGGACGAGGGGGAGGACAAGATGAGAATCTTCCAACCGAAGCTTCTCCCACTAAGGCTTTGGGGATATTGGTGCCTGGGCTGGCTGAGGTATCCGAGGAATCCCAGGCCAGAATTTTGCTAAAGGAGGCTAGGCGGTTGAGGGCTTCTCAGCCTGAGGTTGTCCGGACTGGTCCTTCGGACGTGCAGCCCGGTAGTTCGGACCCGGCCATCGAGGCGGCGTTTGCTGCCTTGATGAGGTCGGCATTGTACTCGAGCACGGGTTCCTTGGCGAATGAGTTCGCAGACCTGGATCTCATCGAAGCCGCATTTGGTCAGCAGAATGTGGCGAAGGATGTCCACCTCCTCCCTGAAATCGACAACCCCGCCCTTATGGAGCTTGCTAGGTCTTACACCTCTCGGGTGAGTTGTTGTTTCAGAGTAATGGGTGCCTTCTGGTTGACTTGATTACGCTTTCTTACTTGTGTTTTGTTTCACAGAGCGCTTTGATCACCAGGGCGCTATGTTGGCACTTGAACCTGGCAACAGGGGCCAGTGTCCAGGCCAAGAGAGTCAGCGCCGAGCTTCGGTTGCGAGCGGAGGCATCTGATAAACTCAAACGAGTTCTGGACGTCACCAACGAGAACTTGGTGAAGGCGAGGGGATTGCATCAGGCCGCCCTCGACGAGGCATCTAGGCTGAGGCTCGAAGTTGGGAAGCTACGTGGGCTCCAGACGAGGTATGAAAAAGCATGCTCGGAGCTTTCACGAATAAAATCTAGGCACGCTGGAGAAATGGAAACTGTTAAGAAACAGTTTGATGAGAGTCGGGACAGGCTAAGGAAAGAGGCTGTCGAGGAGAGAGTCTCCTGAATAGAATGCTCGGCGAGACGGAGGAGAAGATCCGGTAGCTGCAACATTGCGTTATTGCTAGGGATGATAGGATCAAATGGCATCAGGAGAAAATAGCCAAGCTCGACGATGAGCTCTCTCAGTCCAGGGAAGAAGCTAACAACATGTAGTCGAGAATCAATGACCTCAAGGATAGGATCGAGCAGTCAAGGCCGATAAGCTGAGGGCCTTCGGCGAGGTCGAGGAATTGATCGAGAGAATAGCCCGACAGGAGGGGGAGGTACGATATCGTCTCTTTAACTTCCCCTATTTTCATATTGTTGCACCGACTAATCCTGTGCTTACAGATGGAGAAGGTGAAACTCGAGGGCCAAAGTCGATTAGAGACCCTGCAAGGAGAGCTGGCGTCGAGTCGCCGGAGGAGCTTGGAGATCGAAGGCCAGATCGCTGAGACCGAGAAGCAAGTCGCCTCACTTCGGAGTCAGGTTGCTGAGGCTGAAAGGCAACTCGCCCTACTTCGGGGCGAACAGGATGCGACCTGTGCTGAGGCGTTCCAGCTCGGTGTGGAGGAGGCTCGTGCCAGAATATCCCGAGAGCATCCGGAATGGGACCTCTCTTTTCTTGAGGTGGAGGGTCATAACATGCAGACCCCAGGGACCGAGTTATCAGTAGAGACCGAATATGAAGAGGTCTCGGATATTAACGTAGATGCCCTCCTAGGGGCTGATGCCACTGTAGACTTGGGTGTGGATGGTCAAAAGGGGGAGAGCCATCCGACCGATGCAGGGGCACCCAAGGCTCATCGATCGGCCACCTTCGAAGTGGGCGGACCGAGCCATGTTTCTCCAGTGCCGGCCGCTGATGCCCCTGAGGTCGGGCCCATGCCCTGATAACTGAGGACCGGTTCGGATTTTGTATTATTATTCTTCTCTTTGTTGGCCGTCCATAGAAGACTTCAATGAAATTTAAAATTTCCTTTGTCTCTATTATGCGCCTTTTTCCTCTTTTTCCGCATTATTTCGAGGATATTTAATTCGAAGGAGTCTGGAAGATCGAAGGGAGTCTGATCCCAAGAAGGGGGTGCCTCTTGAGCGCCTCGTTGCTATTTATTGATCCCCTTCGGTGAGGGGGCGCAACTCTTCGTTCCCTGTGAGCGCCCACTGAGGCGGTGACGTGTGGAGAGTTACCACGATAGTGGCGTTGGAGTTGATGGCCCGGGCGATCGAAATACCCGCCAGAAGTAGTTTAAATACGGATGGGGGAATGCCATCATTAATCACCTCTCCTGTTGACCTCCCAAAATTTAGGATAGTAGGATGGCTTCTGAAAATGAAGGTGGGTCTACTGGAGCGCCAGATAACGGCGATAATGGCCGCGGGGGGCAGGCCCCTCCGCGAGGGGGCCCCCATTGGAGCCGCGTTCCAGTAACTATCGACAGGGAGGACCTGTTGTTGATGCTCGCGAGCGCGACCGACTCCGGAAGATGGTCAAAAATACTTGGCCATCTCCACGAGGGAGCACGAGCTCCTTCGTCGGATCAACAGTCAGCTGGAAGGGCAAGTAGTGACTCTCCAGCAACAAACTGCTATTCTTACCGCCGAGCTAAGTTTGTGGGGAGAGCTCGGCAGCGCCCGATGGAGACGATAAGCCCCAATGAGGGCTCGTGTGTCTTTTTCTTTTCTTTTTATTTTTCTTTTTATGATGAATAAAAAGAATTTTTGCAACTTTCGTGTTCGCTGCCATCTTCAAAATGTTCGTTCTCATCATGTGAGTCTTACAAACGAACCACCCCCTGGGGGATCTCTGGTGATCTTATCGAGACTAAGGTATGGTTTTTCCATTTTAGCCGAGGTAAGGGGAACTTATAAGTTCCAGTCAGAGTGTAGTATATCACTCGGTTTTGCCGAAGCACAAGGAGCGTCCCGTTAGCGTTGGGGCGAGAATAGCTATCTCAGTTTGGACCGGGGAATAAGGGAACGTTCGGTTTTTACCGAATCAAAAAGAGATACCTCGGTTTTTTCGAAGTAAGGAGACTATCTCGGCTTTGAGTCGAAGCAAAAAAGTAATGTCTCGTTTAGGTCGAAATATAACAGATGGTTCAGCTTCGGGCCGAAGCAGGAGATATCGGCGTGTCTTTATTAAGGAGTACTTGGCTTCTGTGCCTTTTTATTGCTCTGCCAACGCTTTATCTTTTTCAAGGCGAGTTGGCTTTACATGGACGACAAGCATCCGGCTTTCATTGGGGGACATCTTTTTCAGTGGGGATTTCCCAGGCTCGTCCATATCTTAGATATCTGCAAGCGGTTTTTCCACATTTAAGGCTCCCGATTCGAGATCATGGGAGATCTTCTGCCTTCCATAATGACCTGAGGGGTGCGCTTGGCGCGCTCTGAAAGGCGCTCTTTTATCCTGAATCGCCATGGTAGCATGGCTAGGCATTTTGAATCCCGGGGCTTTCTGCTTTAATGACTGCTCCCGATCTGTTTGCCTATAAAATGGGGAGTGCGGGCCGTGTTAGGCTATCTCCCAAGGCCTTCCTTTCTGTGACTTGCAAAGGCTTCCATGGCGTCCGTTTCATTGAAGTTGAGAGTGAAGAGATCGAGCTTTCCTTTTGAAAGCTGGTCCGTCCCAGATAGCTGGGGTGATGAAGAAGCTGCTGAAGAGCGAGCAGTCCTCAAGGGAGAAATTCTTGGAGGTCATATGGAGAGCGCACGGGAGGCCCGCAGAGGTCATATGGGGAGCGCACATATGTGCTTCCTGTGTGTCCTTTGTGGTTCGCCATGGGACAACCAGAAATGCAAAGCACATGCCGTCCCCATGGGTTACATGAATTTCCCCTCCCCTCACAGGATGAACTGAGGGATCCAATATGAGGGGAGGTGTTGGTCTGCTGGTATCTTGTCTATGTCTCTAGGTAGCGGCTAGCAGCCCAGCATCCCACTATAGGGGGAAGGAACCCTCAGCATCGGCATCCACAGGTCTTCGGCCCAGTTTGGGTCTTTTGGCTTGTCTGTCGAGGGATCAATGACTCAACTGGAGTCGTATGATTTCTCTGATTTCTTGGATGCTGAGCGACACCAAAGGCCGAAGCTGCTTTTTAATTCATTTGTTTTTACTTCCTGCACTGTAGTGCGCTTGTAATACCTCTTCAGAGGTTGTATTTCTCATCGATTAATGGAATAAAGAAAGTTTTTTGTTCTTTCTTTTTTCAGATGTCTGCTTTCCCCTTTTGGCGTGACTATGCAGTCTTGTCCATTTTAGGTTTACCGAGTCATGCTCGGCTCGTAACCCTTCGACTGTGCTTGGGTAGCACAGCCTTCGTTAGGCATTTTCATAGTGTTTGACCCTGTTGGCCCAGATGGCAACCCAAGAGGGGGGGGTGAATTAGGTTCTTAAAAAATTTACCTTTTAAAAATTATTGGCTTTGAAATAATCAGGTGCAGAATAAATTTCAATCACAAATGAAGAGAGACAATTAAAGCACGGCAAACACAAGAATTTTATAGTGGTTCGGTGTATCCAACACCTACGTCCACTCCCAAGTTCCACTTGGGTCCACACTATAATCAACTAGATTACAGCTGAGTTGTTTTACAAGCTCACAACTCAAAACTTATTGTTTTCCTGGGATCACAACGAACCCAGCTGGTTTTGCGGGCTCACCAGCACAAAAACCCAAACTCAAGCTAATCTAGCTTGTCCCGAGGTATACTACCTCCACTAATTCAATCCCCCTGATTGAACTAGCAAAAACAAGAAAGAATAATGTTTACAATAACACACAGCTCCTTAAATGAGCAAATATTCAAAGTAAATAAACAAGTTTAGAAAAGCCTGATTTGAAGATGATTGGATTTGAGCTTTTCTTCTTTTCTTCTCTTCTCTTTTGAGATGTTGAATCAAGCCTCAGCTCCGATTCTTCACAGATGTTGCAGATGAGAAGTTGGGAAATCACAAAAACAGAGCTTTTGGAAGATCCTCCGATTTTTCAAGTTGAACGCCTTGGATTTCTCTTTGAGCTTTTTGGAGTGGAAGAATTTGAACGTGGATTCTTTTCTCTTGATTTCTTGCTTAAGATCTCTCAGATTTTTTCAATATGATTTCTCTATTTTTTCATTTTCCTCTCTATTTCTCTCTCTTTAAAACGAACGCTCTTCCCCCTTTTATAGATTTCATTTAATCCATTTTTGGGTGTGAAACTAGCCGTTGGAATGTACCTGAAAAGTTTTTTCATACATGAAATATAGCCGTTAGGGGTTAGGTAAAGAAAATATTACCGTTTGAGCTGATCTGGCAATTTAAAAATTCGTTTTGACAGGTTGGAGTTGGCTCCAACTTTTCAGGTGTCGGCTCCAAGTCATCTCCAAAAATAGAAAGTTCTGAGCTCGTTGAGGAGTCGGCTCCAGAAAAGTAAGGTGTCGGCTCGCCATGTTCAGGTGTCGGCTCCAAGAGACTGTAAGTGTCGGCTCCAAGGTAGTCAAAAATCATGCGTTCTATCCCCGTATCGGAGTCGGCTCCAGACACTAAGTGTCGACTCTGAAACTCTGGGTGTCGGCTCCGAAACTCTGGGTGTCGGCTCCGGATCGTATCAAAAATCAAAAGACATTTGATTGGCCATGGGGTCGGCTCCAGACTTTCTAGGTGTCGACTCCAGGTTCAGAATTTTGAAACTTACCTTTGGCACTTGATTCAAAAACACGTTTCTTGATGCCTTTTGATTAACCAATATTTTTAAGCCCTGAAACACTTGTTAAATTTATTAGTAACACAATGAATATACTCAATTCTTTATTAATCAACAAAATCAATAATTGGGTCAACAATCTCCCCCTTTTTGATGATTATAAAAACATTGAGTATATGCATAGGATTCTCAAATCAAAATTTTCAAAGATATGATCCTCACAGGTAAGCTCCCCCTGAATAAGGTAGCTCCCCCTATGAAGTTCAATTTGACAATTGTTCTTCCTTTTGCTTTACATTTTACATTTTAGTGTTTGATATCTACAATTCAGTTATATCAATTTTCACTTAAGCTTATGTATATCCAAAATAATCAAATACCAATCAAAGCATAACTGATCAATGCATATACGACATAACTTTCTCCCCCTTTTTTGTAATCAACAAAAAGATTAGGAAGAGTAAAATGATAACATTGATAGATTAAAGGATAATTTCATTACATCAAAAAGTCAGGTATTACAAAGTGAAACTGAACTTTGTCAAGCATCAAACTATACATCATTACATTAAGATTTGAAGATAAAACATCAAACTACATTGAATCAAAAACTTGTACTTCATTATATGATAATTATAGATTAGTTCTAATAATTCTTTGTAAACGTTCTAAAATCTTTCCCATTCCTTCGCTTTGAGTCGCTACAAATTCTTTTAATCTTCTATCAACAAAAGAGTAAGCAGTCATGATCTTATCTTGAAGTTCAGCATTGCATCTTGAGTATGTTTCTGAGTCTCCACAGATATCCTTAAGTTCTTCAAATATATTCTTTAGATCATTCCTTAAGGATTCAGCAGAAGAGCTAAGAGTGGACTCAATTTTACTGATGTGATCATCTAAAGAGTAAAGGGTCTCTTTTAAATTCATAAAATGACTATCAAACTCAGTCTTCATTTCATCCTTCTGAGCAGCAAGTAGACTTTTAAGTTGCTCCAATTGAATGTCTGAAAATCCGACTGATGAAGTAGATAGAGGTACCGAACTGGAGGAGCAGGAGCAGGACTGTTAGGCTGTGGAGAAGAAACCCTCACAGATGGACCAGCCTCAAAAGGTGCTGAAGACCTCAATTCAATGGCTCTCATATCCAAACTACCTTTCCTCTCCCATTGTCCATTGATCTTCACAAATCCCATCCGATGAACTGTAGCCAAACTATAGTAGTCAATATGCCTAAGGTTCTTGGAAGGCTCATTATCCAAAATCACAACCCCTTGGCTCCTGAAAACCATAGTCAAAATCATGCCGTAGGGTAGGGAAGATCTCCTTTTTCCTCCAGCTTCAGCCATATAGAAAATCATCATTGCGGTGAGGTTTATGGGTTGACCAGTCAATACACTATCCATCACAACTATGTCTCGCTCCGAGACATACTCAAATCATCGGTTTTAGGAAATAAAATTCTGCTGCAAATATTGTGAAGTAACCTCAACTCTAAGGGCAATTGGTTAGCCCTAACCTCTTCAAATTATGTTACCTCTCTCCCTAACATTCTTGACAGAGCATCTGACCTCTCACTATGAACATCTGCTGCTAATCCGATGATTGGAATGCTTAGAAGATTTCCTAATTTCTGAAAAGTGAGGTGGATTCTTTTACCTCTAACAGAGCTTACGATCCCACCATCACCTCTTGATAAATTGAAGTAGAACTCCTTGACAAGGGCCGGATAGGTACGAACATCTAATGAGCACACTTTATCCCATCCTAGCTCTTTGAGTTGATTCCCAATTGAAAAACCCTCGGACTCAAAGAATTCGAAATCAACCTTTCTACCCATGGTGATTACTCTCCCGGCTAAGGTGTCTACCTGAGGAGAAGAAGGGCCTGGACTGTCCGATTGGGTTGTGGAATCCTCGCTCGGAGACGGCTCACGAACGGGTCGCCTTGCCGAACGTTTCCCAGTCGTCACGGGCGCTCCAAGTACGGATCCTCTCCTCTTAGGTGCCATTTAGATCCTTAGGAAAGTTCGAATAGAGTGAATTTGTGTTGGGGAGGTTTTGAGAGAATTTTGGAAGAGTTTGGTTAAGGATTTGAAAACGAATGAAATGACGAAGTGTCGACTCTGTCCTAATAAATTCGATTTGGGACCCCCAGGTGTTGACTCCGCAAAGTCGGGTGTCGACTCCAAATCGCTAACACAGTCAGCGCTCGAACTAGAGTCGGCTCCACTTATACGGGTGTCGGCTCCAAGGTCAGGGACCGAGAGCGACAGACGAGGTGTTGACTCCTCAAACTGAGGTGTCGACTCCACTGATAGTTTCAGAGAAAAACAACTGAGATTCAAACATCTGAAACTTGTCCAAATAGGTTCAATAAAATTTTGAAAAAAATCTTTGGAATATGAGGAACAAATTGCTCAGATGACTAGATAATTTGTTCTTAAAATTATGAAAGGAATATCATGAAATTAATAGAAATCTAGATAGCCATTCCTTAGAGTTTCAAAATCATTCCAAAGGGTCACAAATCCCTAATTCACCTCGAAGATAACAAAATCTCTCTTCACTTAATGGTTTTGTAAATATATCAGCTAATTGTTCTTCAGTATTAACATAATCAAGATAAATTTCATTATTAGCTACATGTTCTCTTATAAAGTGATATCTAATTTCAATGTGTTTTATTCTTGAATGTTGAATTGGATTTTTTGTTAAATTTATTGCACTCGTATTATCACATCTAATAGGAGTTTTATCAAGTGTTATGCCATAATCTTCAAGTTGTCTCTTAATCCAAAGGATTTGAGCACAGCAACTTCCAGCTGCAACATATTCTGCTTCAGCAGTTGATAATGCAATCGAATTTTGCTTTTTGCTAAACCAAGAGATTAAGTTACTTTCTAGGAATTGACATGCACCACCTGTACTTTTTCTATCTAATTTACATCCAGCATAGTCAGAATCAGAATATGCAATCAAGTTTAGTGTTGAGTCTCTAGAATACCATAATCCTACATTTTTAGTTCCACTTAGATATCTTAAGATTCTTTTCACAGCAATTAAGTGAGATTCTTTAGGTTCAGATTGAAATCTAGCACATAAACAAACAGCAAATATGATATCTGGTCTACTAGCTGTTAAGTAAAGCAGAGATCCGATCGTACCTCTATAATATTTTTGATCTACTTTCTTACCATCTTCATCTTTGTCCAATTTGCATGAAGGACTCATAGGTGTTCCAAGTGGTTTGATTGACTCCATTCCAAACTTCTTGAGAAGTTCTTTTATGTATTTTGCTTGATTGATGAAAATCCCCTCTTTGCTTTGCTTGATTTGAAGTCCTAGGAAGAAGTTGAGTTCTCCCATCATGCTCATTTCGAATTCACCCTGCATTAACTTAGCAAATTCTTGACACAAAAGATTGTTAGTAGCACCGAATACAATATCATCAACATATATTTGTACTACTAATAAATCCTCGTCTTTTCTTTTCAAAAATAGTGTTTTATCAACATTTCCTCTTGTAAAATCATTTTCAATCAGAAATTACTTAATCTTTCATACCAAGCTCTAGGTGCTTGTTTTAAACCATATAGTGCTTTGTGCAATTTAAAAACATGATTTGAAAATTTATAATCTTCAAAACCAGGAAGTTGTTCAACAAAAACTTTCTCATTTATAAATCCATTTAAAAATGCACTTTTAACATCCATTTGAAATAAATTGATATGCATATGACATGCAAATGCGAGTAATAATCTAATTGCTTCTAATCTAGCTACAGGTACAAAAGTTTCATCAAAATCAATTCCTTCTTCTTGATTATATCCTTTTGCGACTAATCTAGCTTTGTTTCTAATTACTATGCCATTTTCATCCAATTTATTTCTAAATACCCATTTTGATCCTATAACTAAATGATCTTTAGGTCTATTTACAAGGGTCCAGACATTATTTCTAGTAAATTGATTTAATTCTTCTTGCATAGCCAACATCCAATTATTATCTTTTTCAGCCTCTTCAATAGTTTTAGGTTCAATTTGAGATACAAATGCAAGATGATTATTGATGTTTCTCATTGATGATCTAGTTCTTACTCCTTGAGATGGATCACCTATAATTAATTCTTTTGGATGACCATAGGCATATCTCCAATCTCTAGGAAGATCTACATCATTATGATTTGCATCAACAACATCAATACTAGGAGAATCATCATCTTTAACTTCTTGTTCATGATCTGAAGATACATTTATATTCAATTTTTTAATGTCTCTTTCTAATATGTTTGTATCTTCTCATCATTAGTCTTTCCTGAACTCGATGCTAAAGATTCATCAAAAATTACATGAATAGATTCTTCTACAATTAAGTTTCTCTTGTTAAACACTCTATAGGCTTTACTAGATGTTGAATATCCTAAGAAAATGCCTTCATCAATTTTGCATCAAATTTTCCTAGATTATCTTTACCATTATTATGAATGAAACATTTACAACCAAATGCATGAAAGTAACTTATGTTTGGTTTTCTATTGTTCCATAGTTCATAAGGAGTTTTCTTAATGATTGGCCTAATTAAAGCTCTATTAAGCGTGTTTATAGCTGCCCAAAAGTATTTTGGTAAGTTGCTTTCACATAGCACGGGCCATGTCTTCTAAAGTTCTATTTTTTCTTTCTACAACTCCATTTTGTTATGGTGTTCTAGGTGCTGAAAAATTATGATGGATGCCATTTTTAATGCAAAAGTTTTCAAATAAATGATTTTCAAATTCACTGCCATGATCACTTCTAAGAGACACTATAGTGTTGTTTTTCTCATTTGTTACCTTCTTGAAGAATTTCAAAATAGTGGAAATGTCTCATCTTTATGAGCTAAAAATAATACCAAAGTGTATCTAGAGTAATCATCTACAATCACAAGTCCATATTTCTTTCCTCCTAGACTAGTGGTTCTAGTAGGTCTAAAAAGATCCATGTGAAGTAGTTCAAGTGGCCTAGAAGTGGAAATAATATTTTTAGTTTTGAAAAAGTTTCTAGTTTGTTTTCCAAATTGACATGCATCACAAATTTTGTTATTTTCAAAGTCCAGTTGTGGAAGACCTTTTACTAAATCCATTCTAATTAATTTTGAAATTAGGTGTGTGCTTGCATGACCTAGTTTACGATGCCATAACCAACCAATCTCATTCATATTAGCATTATTAGCAACTAAGCAATGATTACTAGTAGACAAATTGTCTAAATCAATCAAGTATACATTGCCATTTCTATTTCTAGTAAAAACAATGCTACTATCAATGGGATTAGAAACGGTGCAGATAGAAGCTTCAAATGATACCTTAAAACCTTTATCACATAATTGACTAGTATTAATTAGATTATGTTTTAAACCATTGACATATAAAACATTTTAAATATATGTAGAGGGAGTTATTTGAATTTTATCAAACCCCATGATTTGGCCTTTGCCATTGTCACCGAACGTAACAACTCCTCCTCTTTTGCTTTCAAGGGTGATGAATTGATCCTTGTCACCCGTCATGTGTCTTGAGCAGCCACTATCGAGATACCACTTTCGCTTTGCTCTTTTGGCCGCAAGACACTCCTGCAAAAATGATCAAGTCTTATATTTAGGTACCCAAGCTTTCTTGGGTCCTTCATGGTTAGTAGCATAAAAGATTGTTCCTTTGGGAACCCATATTTTCTTCCCTTTACTACTTAAATTCTTGTTACTATTTCTTGACTTACATTCATAGGATTTATGGCCTTTCTTGTTACAATAGTGACATGTAACATCATCTTTTTTGGTTCTTTTCTGAAAAAGTTTTTGAAAAACTTTTGTTTTATGTTAGGCCTATATCCTAATCCAGCCTTATCAAATATAGCTCTTTGATTACTCAATAATAAATTAAGTTCTTCAGAACTATTAGTAAATTTATCAATAATATTTTTATATTTATCAACTTCTTCTTTAATTTATCATTTTCATTAGAGATTGATTCTCTTTCTTTTGTTAAATTATCTTTTTCAGATTTTAGCATCTCAATCTCATGAGTAAGTTATCTTTTTCTTTAATGAGAATTGAATTATCGTTTTTCAAAAATTTGTATTTCTTTTTCAAGGCTTTAAAATCATCAACTAGTTCATTAAATGCTTCAAATAATTCATCAAATGCGAAATCATCACAAGGGTTTTCAGAACTTACCTCGTTGTCATCGTTTGTCATAAAGTAAATGTTTGCAACTTCTTTTTGTTCTTCCTCTGAAGAGGATTCATCGTCGCTCCAAGTTGCAACATACGCCTTCTTTTTCTTCTTGTAGGCTTTCTTCAGTTGAGGACAGTCATATCTAAAATGNGAGGATTCATCGCTGCCGCTCCAAGTTGCAACATACGCCTTCTTTTTCTTCTTGTAGGCTTTCTTCAGTTGAGGACAGTCATATCTAAAATGCCCTGGTTTCTTACACTCATAACAAATTAAGGGCTCCTTTTCTTTTTCTTTGTCCTTCTCTTTCTCCTTTTCTCCTTCCATTTTTGTTCCAGATTTCTTCTTGTGGAAGGGTCTCCTTCTTTGCATGAATTTCTTAAATTTTCTTGCAGGGAGAGCTATCTCGTCATCTTCCTCTTCTTCATCACTGCTGCTTATATCCTTTTCTGCAGCTTTAGAGCGATTGTCTTCTTTTTCTTGACTTCCTCCTCTTGATGTTGTTTCATTGTTAGCTCATGAGTCATCAAGGATCCAAGTAGCTCTTCCAAAGGTAACACATTTAAGTCCTTTGCTTCTTGGATGGCAGTCACCTTCGCTTCCCACGATCTTGAAAGTGACCTAAGAATTTTACGCACAAGTTCAGAATTAGTATAGGTCTTACCTAGACTTTTCAAACCATTTACAATATCAGTGAATCTTGTGTACATGCATGTGATGGTTTCAGTTTGTTCCATGCTAAACAATTCATATTTATGCACTAAAATATTAATCTTTGATTCTTTAACTTGATTTGTACCCTCATGGGTAACCTCTAATCTCTCCCAAATTTCTTTCATGGAAATACATGTAGAAATTCGATTAAATTCATTTGCATCTAGTGAACAATATAAAACATTCATAGCCTTGGCATTAAGTTGTGCCAACTTTTTATCATGTTCATCCCATTCTATTTCTGGCTTAGGAATCACCATGTTATCTACTCTAATTATGGGTGTATGTGGACCATTAACTATGATACCCCATAAGTCATAGTCAAGTGCTTGAATAAAAATTTTCATCCTAGCTTTCCAATAACCATAATTAGTTCCATTAAACAAAGGAGGTCGATTAGTGGATTGACCTTCTAAGTAAGATGAACTAGCTTGAGCCGCTATTTGGATCTTTAGCTCTTGATCGTTAGACCAAATTCAAATGAGCACTTGCTCTGATACCAATTGTTGGCCCAGATGGCAACACAAGAGGGGGGGTGAATTGGGTTCTTAAAAATTTTAACCTTTTAAAACTATTGGCTTTGAAATAATTAAGTGCAGAATAAATTTCAATCACAAATGAAGAGATAGAGAGAGAGACAATTAAAGCATGGCAAACACAAGAATTTTATAGTGGTTCGGTGTATCCAACACCTACGTCCACTCCCAAGTTCCACTTGGGTCCACACTATAATCAACTAGATTACAGCCGAGTTGTTTTACAAGATCACAACTCAAAACTTATTGTTTCCCAGGGATCACAACGAACCCAGCTGGTTTTTCGGGCTCACCAGCACAAAACCCTAACACAAGCTAATCTAGCTTGTCCTGAGGTATACTACCTCCACTAATCCAATCCCCCTGATTGAACTAGCAAAAACAAGAAAGAATAATGTTTACAATAACACAGCTCCTTAAATGAGCAAATATTCAAAGTAAATAAACAAGTTTAGAAAAGCCTAATTTGAAGATGATTGGATTTGAGCTTTTCTTCTTTTCCTCTTCTCTTTTGAGATGTTGAATCAAGCCTCAGCTTCGATTCTTCACAGATGTTGCAGATGAAAAGTTGGAAATCACAAAAACAGGGCTTTTTCTTCTTTTGGAAAATCCTCCGATTTTTCAAGTTGAACACCTTGGATTTCTCTTTGAGCTTTTTGGAGTGGAAGAATTTGAACGTGGATTCTTTTCTCTTGATTTCTTGCTCAAGACCTCTCGATTTTTCAATATGATTTCTCTATATTTTTTTTTTTCTTCTTTTTTTTTTTTCAAACGAACGCTCTTCCCCCTTTTATAGATTTCGTTTAATCCATTTTTGGGTATGAAACTAGCCATTGGAATGTACCTGGAAAGTTTTCCATACATGAAATATAGCCGTTAGGGGTTAGGTAAAGAAAATATTACCGTTTGAGCTGATCTGGCAATTTAAAAATCCGTTCCTGACAGGTTGGAGTCGGCTCCAACTTTTCAGGTGTCGGCTCCAAGTCGTGTATCCAAAAATAGAAAGTTCTGAGCTCGTTGAGGAGTCGGCTCCGAAAAAGTAAAGTGTCGGCTCGCCAAGTTAGGTGTCGGCTCCAAAAGACTGTAAGTGTCGCTCCAAGGTAGTCAAAAATCATGCGTTTTATCCCGTGTCGGAGTCGGCTCCAGACACTGTAAGTGTCGACTCGAAACTCTGGGTGTCGGCTTCGAAACTCTGGGTGTCGCTCCGGACCGTATCAAAATTAGAAAGACATTTGATTGGCCATAGGGTCGGCTCCAGACTTTCTAGGTATCGACTCTAGGCTCGGAATTTTGAAACTTACCTTTGGCACTTGATTCAAAACACGTTTCTTGATGCCTTTTGATTAAACAAATATTTTTTAAGCCCTGAAACAATTGTTAAATTTATTAGTAACACAATGAATATACTCAATTCCTTTATTAATCATCAAAATCAATAATTGGGTCAACAAATACCATTCCCAAATAGACTTAAGTCCAATCAAAATTCAACCCAATTCGATAAGATTTTGGAGGTCTTTAAGCAAGTTAAAGTGAACATCTCCTTACTGAACATGATCCAACAGGTTCCAGCCTATGCCAAATTCCTTAAGGATCTATGTACCAAAAGAAGACCATCAATGTGCCCAAGAGAGCCTTTCTGGTAGCCAATGTAAGTTCTTACCTATCAAACCACATGCAGTGAAATACAATGATCCAAGGTCATCTACTATTTCATGTACTATAAGGAACACCCTCATAAATAGGGCTCTCTTAGACTTAGGGGCAAGTGTTAATATATTTCCATACCCTGCATATGAGCAACTAGGGTTAGGAGAACTAAAGCCTACAAAAATGACCCTACAACTAGCAGATCACTCTTTGAAAGTATCTAAGGAAATAGTAGAGGATGTATTGATCAAAGTTGGTGACTTTATCTACCCGGTGGACTTTGTGATTTTAGAAATTGAACCAGTGACAAACCCAAAGAGCCACATCCCAGCGATTTTAGGTAGACCATTTTTGGCCACAGCTAATGCCCTAATTAATTGCCGAAATGGATTAATGAAACTTTTCTTTGGGAATATGTTAATTGATCTTAATATTTTCAATCTTACCAATACATATCAAACGAGTGACTCAAATTATGTTCAGGATATTGTTTATGATCCATTAACCTTAGTGACGAAGAGCTTGACCTAGAAATCTGCATAAACCAACATGGGGAGTAAATTAATGAGGTTGCTATAATTGATGAAAAATCAAGATATGAACTTCCAACTGAACCACTAGAGAAAGTACCTGAACCATTACCCAAACCATCAATAAAAGAAGCACCCAAATTAGAACTGAAACCACTTCCCAAGCATCTCAACTATGCATACCTAGGTCCATCAAAAACTCTGCCTGTGATTATTTCAACCGACTTAGACTCCTCACAAGAAGGAAAACTATTGAATGAGAATAAAGAAGCACTAGGATGGACCATGGTTAACACAAAAGGAATTAGCCCCTCGATCATTCAACATAGGATTTACTTAAGGAAAAAAACTAAGCCTATAAGAGATCCCCAAAGAAAACTTAAACTAACCATAAGAAAGTAGTAAGGAAAGAGATTATCAAACTCCTTGACAATGATAATCAAAGTGAGCCATGACGTCTGGCTGAAGACGTTAAACTTAGCATTTTTTGGGAGGCAATCCGAAATTTTTATATTCTGACCTTTATTTTAGTGATCTTATTTTTAGGAATAAGAGACTGCTCCACACGGTCACTCTTAATATTACACAAGGCATATCTCATCCAGGTGGTATTTCTTCTTTTATTCTTTCTTACTCCATTGAGGACAATGAGAATTAAGTTGGGGGATAAGAAAAACCTTTTTCAAAAATTTTGAAAACACCTTGGAAATTTTTAAAAATTTCAAAAAAAAATTTAAATCATGTACCATGAAAGAAATTCTTGAGCAAAATCGACTGAAAAAAGGTAATAGAGTTAGAAAGTATTGGCTAATTACTGTAGTGAGCCAAGGAGTAGACTAGCTGTCAGACTTTTAGCGGCCTACTTAGTTCATCTAAAGGCTATTAGCACTTTCATTGCACATGCACACTAACGAGATAAACTAGGTATTAGTTGTAAGGTTAATTGGAGATTCAATTATTACTGAAAATTAGTAATTGATATACACCCTAATAAGAGAAACTTGAATTTAAGAAAAGAGCTACCTGCCTGATAAAATATAATAAAATAATATATATATAAATAAAAAAGCAAGTCTAAACATTGTTTTCCATCGAGTAACTTGGCACCTTCGCCTAAGTAAGCATTGTTGTTCATGTCAAAAAAGTGGATAGTGTGAAGGTATCGCTAAAAAAAATAAAAAAAAAAATAAAAAATATATATCAGGTAGTGTAAAAGCTATCTTAGGTCATATGCTTAATTTAAAGGTAATGCGAAGTTAGCCATCACAAACACAAGTGCTATAGATCTATGGATGAACTTAAGAAAGTTTCTGATAGTTCTGACTGCGAAATTTACTTTAGAAACTCAATACTTAGTGATACTGGCTAGCTTCTTTCAACCTTAAGCCTAATTTAATTTTGCAAAAGAGAATTTTAATGATGCATGATTTTATTTTAATTACATTGTTAAGGGACTAGCAATGATTAAGTTGGGGAGTGTGATAAGTTTATTTATTATCCTAATTTAACCATTAAAATAAATATTAATTTATTTAAATTTATTAAGAATTAATACTTTTTATGGATGTTTGCAGAAAAGGAGCCTATAGATGGAAAGAGCTCGATTTTTGGAGTCCAACGATGCAAACGACACTCAAATCAGGACTCTGTTTGCCCAAAAAGGAAAAAAGAGATGATTTCGCATGATTCTCGATGCAAACTAAGGCCGATGATGTGGAACGGATGGCTGAGGAGTTTTCTCACAATATTTGAACGATCTTGAGCCCGATTGACTCCAACTTTGATTAGGAGGAAGCCCTAGACAAGCTTTATAAAAGGAGGACCTCAGGCAGTAGTTAGGGAGAGAGTTTTCTCTAAAGTTTTTTTTTATGTTTTTTTTATTTAGATCATTGTATTTAGGCTTAAAAGAGGAAATTATGGAGGGGATGCTGGCAGCAGCAATGTGCGACTAGATTCCTTCAACTTAGGATGATGATGAAGCCTATAACCAGGTTCTATCTTTCTTTTTGTTCTTGATTTTTATGCAATAAAAACATGCTCTTCTTTCATATATCTTTCAAGTTATTTTTTTGATCGAGGTTCGATTTGGCATACATGGCCTGTACCCTCTATCGACGTGCTGTGATCTCAGGATACGATACGTGCTTAAGAGAGACAGATCGTAATATGGTAGTTTAGACCTCTAACTTTGCAAATAATTATATAGTTTATACTATAAGAGGACGTGCCATGATCTTTTGATATGGTACGTGCCTGACAAGAGATAAATTATTCTAACCTTAATTTTGCAAAAATTATTGCTAGTGCAAATAAAGAAAAAAAGATAAAACATGTTTGCATGGTGGATTCGGATTTCTGAGTTCTTTTTCCTGCTATTTTAATTTTATTAATTAATTAGTTGTTATCTTTTAATAACCGTTATTCTTTATATAATCCTCTACAAATATTTTTTTTTCCGTGAAATAATTGCCTTTGATCCCCGAAGATACGATCCCGATTCACCACTAGCTATAGTAGTGAGTAGGTTTTATTTTTGACCGCCAATGACAATGATTATCATCAACCAAAAATCCAGTTTGACAAAACAATTCTGCAGCACATGAAGAATCCTTCAACCATGCTTTGTATACCAACTGACAATAACAAAATGCAAAAGAAAACAATTCCTCAATCAATAGATGTATCAAGAATCCTTCCAAAACAATATGATTTCTAAGGCACAACTCTTTCATGCAAAACACAAATGCGAGTAAAACATATAGAATAAGGTGTCAGACTGATAATGCGCAAAATCTTTTAAGAATCAATGAAATATTGAGGCAAGATAGCATATGACCCAAAGAACAAGAAAAATGAATAAGTTTGCACTCAATAAACCAAGAACATTCAAGAATCATTCCTGAGAAGAATCTACAATCCTTTAGCAGTAGGCCTGATGCAAAGAACAATCTAAGTTCTGATTTGTTCTTTCATGTGCCATCATATGAGAATCCAAAACTATTTGAACGATTGTTACCCGAAACAACAAATCTTTGATAAACATTTTCAAGAATCTGTAAACTGTTAAGATCAAGATAAGCACAGACACTTCAAAGAAAATAAATAAAACGAAGTTAGCACCCAAGGAACCAATAATTTTCAAAATACCCAATAAACCTACAATTTTCTAGTGCTTCAAAACATTTTCTAAATCGATTCATGAAATGCTAATACCCAAAAATCAAAGAACAACCTACGATCCATTGCTAAGCAAAACAACAAGAGCAAACCACACAAAACCAAACACTGGACCCATTCTCCACCTCCCATCCAAAACATCAAGAAGTGTTTGTTCAAGAACAGCTCCGACTACCAATAACAAGAACGTCATGAAGGAAATTAATTAGTCTAAATTCCATATAATTCATGTATGAACAACAAAGACAAACAAGTGGAAGCGTACCTGGATCCATAAGTCTTGATGGCAATGGGTTGTGATCTTCCAAAGGGAGACCCCGTATTCTCAGATTTTTCACCATATATTTTTTTGATGGGGATAAGAGAATACATAACCTCTCGTAACAATTGGTCTCCTTCGGGAACCATAACCCCTGAGATTGGTTAATTTCTAATTTGGCCCCTCATCAAATTAGAAATAGCATATAGGTATCTACACAGTAAATTTTTCATGATAATTATGCCCTTAGCTAAAACCAATTTTATACCAAATTGATCATTTTCATTGGCTATTCAAATAATGGCATAATACATTTGCTATGACATGTGTGGCCCCAAATAATTATTTAAATTTCTAACAATCTCCTACTAGCCACATATATCCTTATAAATATGTTATACTTTATGAGCTCAAAACTTTGCCTTATAAACATAAGACATATCAAAACAATCTCGGCTATTAGTTGTATCAATATAGACTAAAGCGGTTTTTGTTAAATCAATCTTAACTAGACCTATCAATGATCACTAACATTAACAGTAACATCCTAAAAACCTTGTAATTTATTGGTAATATTAATAATATTTTCATTTGAAATGAAAGTCAGAGGGTTTCAGTGAAGTGTGGGCGTGTTGGCCTTTTGATAAATGTAAAGAAAAATTTTGGAGTAAATGTATATTTTTGAGTGCTAATGAGTTTGATTTAAGAAATTGAGAGATTTAAGTTTTAATAGGCTTAAATCACAAAAAAATCAAGTTTAGTTTGAGTTTTACCCTTAAGTGATGTTTCAGTAGTTAGAGTCGACTCTAATTGGAGTGGAGTCGACTCTGGCAGTTTTAAACTTTCGGCATGCTTTAGAATCGACACCTGCAGAAGGGGTGTCGACACCTATAGAGAAAACAGAAGGTTAGCATTTCTACACAATATTAGAGCCAACTCTAATTTTCTGGAGCCGACACCAATTTTTGCTGGAGCCGACACTAAATCTGTTGGAGCCGACTCTAAGACGGCAGATTTTTGGGTTAAATCTTGAAAATTTCATATTTATTCTTTTAAGTCCGATTTGAGTGCCGTTTGAATAGTTGGATTTCTAAAATCGAGCTGTTCAAGTTGGTGAATCTTTCTTAGAAATGTTACATAAAAGTATCGATTTAAATAAAAAAATAATAATCTGGGCTATAAATCGATTAAAAAATGTTATATTGGGGGCAAATTTGGAAAAGGCTCCGATGTCAATTGCTAATTGTGCTAAGGGCAATTTGGAGAAGAAAATCTAAGGGCAAAATATCATGGTTATAAGTGAGCACCTTTTTTAAAAAGCGTGCATTAAGAGTGTTTGAGGGCAAAATAGGATTTTGGCATGCCTTAGCCCTTAAGTTACCCATGACTTGGTCCCCAAGTCGTTAGAGAAAAAGGAAATGTGGGTTTAGCCAGAGAAAAGAAAGAAAGAAAGAGAGAAAGAAAGAAAGAAAGAGAGGAAGAGGAAGAAGAAGAAGGAGAAAGAAAGAGGAAGAAAAGGGAAGCTTGGGGTTTGTTTGACTCCAGGTAAGCTATAGCTTCCCTAGATCTTGCATGAGTTTAGATTTTCTTAGATTATTGTATTTTGTGGTAATAGTGGAAGTAACCTTGAGTAGAGAAAGGGTGGAAGAAAATAATGAGATATTAGAGGATAGATCATGTATGCATGCATGGTTTCGTGGAAAAACCTCGTGTGGAGGTAATCCTAATAGCTATCGTATCTGTATGCTAACGTAGTGAAGAGGGTTATTTCAGGAAGCCGAATACCGGAGTTGAGTACCAGTTGAGGAGTAACCTACTAAGGTGAGTGGGTTTCTCATCTAGCAATGAGAAGTTAATTTGAGCTAGTATAATGAGACTAATACCTAGTTGTGCTATGTTATGTTTAGTAGAGTATTGTGTATATTTTAAATTTGAGAAATGAGAACCTAGTATATGATATTTTGATACATGAGTTTTGAGCATGAGCTTTAATCATAAAGAAATAAGCTTGAGTTTTGAGCATGAGTTTTAAGCATAAAGAAATAAGTTTGAGTTTTGAGCATGAGTTTTAAGCATAAAGACATAAGCATGAGTTCCGATGAGGGGATGGTTGATGTATACATGGCATATTTGCATGATAAAGCTTTACAAATGATATATTTTGATGTATATATCATATGAGCATCAGGCAGCTATGGGTCTGATCATCCTTTAGACTATACTGTAGCATGAGCATTGCACACTACTATTGAGCCGACACCTCCTTGCGATTCGATCGTACGATGAACCCCAGAGTCAAGGGTGAGTGCACGCTTGACCAGGCCAGTGGGGCAGATTGTAAGCAGCCCGTGGGGGCATAAATCATAGCTCAGTGGAGCTGTTACTAAATATATAGCCCGTGGGGGCAGAGAGAAAACCCGAGGTTTCAGGGTTAAGGAACAAAGCACTTTGCGGGTGAACCGCACGGGTAAGGGGTGCTATTTGTGCGGGATCCTGTTGCTAGTCACGCACCCAATGAGAGTACACCTATAGGAGGAAAACTGTAGAGTGGTACCTCAGAGGCATTACACACACAGCCCAGTATCATGAGATTTAAAAGCATATATTGTTATTTGAAAAGGGCCAGTGGGCCAAATAATTATCCCAAGAGGGGAAGTTTACATAAGATGCCAGTGGGATAGATCCTAGTGGGAATCTGAGAATTTAATAAAGAAAGTCTGGGCTATAGATAAAGAATGCATATCTTCATATTGTAATGCATGGATTTTTATCTTAATGAGTTATCATTCAGTGAAAGTTATTGTAGAGTATTTCAGTACTAGTATATTATTTGAAGAATAAGCTACATTTTACTTTATCTGATATCACGTTAAAAACATACTTTGAGTTATACAAGCTATATAGTATCAGCATACGGTTGAAAATGTGAGGTTATGGTTCTCTATTCTTCATAGTTAGATGGTTATCCAGTCACTGGGACTTAGGTCTCACCCTCTATGATTGATATTTACTTTCAGATCAATGAGTATTTCTGCCAGGATCACAGGATAAGCAGGACCAGACCCTTAGCTGGTGAAGCTTGCTTGGATGCAAGGGTGTATAGATGATAGCCATGTATATTGAGTTAGTGTGGGATGATATTTGTATATTTGCATATGTGTATGTGTACTGTGAGATGGTGATGTATTAGACTTATTTGAATATGAATCTGAGATTTATGTTTTGGAGAAAATTTGAGAATGATATATGTACTTATGATTTTGATGTCGATTGTGAATGTGATCTTATAAACTGCCTGAGGAAATGTCATGAAAAATGTTATCTGAGCAAGTTGATGCTTAGTGTTGATTGAGTGATATGCATATATAATTGAGCTGATAATAAAAGTTTTTAATAGGATGTGTTTTCGAGTGTTTGCCACTTATGATAATTTGTTGGGGTTCTCTAGCTCTTTATGGAGCACTACATAAAGACTTGTAAAACTCTATCCGATTACCACAAGTGTGCAGGTGTGCTGTCGATGGCCTCAGAGAGGAGGGGGAGCTGACAAGTTTTGGTATCAGAGCCCTAGTTTATTAGGTCCTAGGGAAATAAGTATGAGTATGAGTCTAGGATGATTGAATAATTATGATTGTAGCTATTGAATGATGAAACTGATGTAATGAATAATGTCATGTAGGATGATTACTACAAAGGCATCTAGAGAGACAGAGCAATCCTTGGGCAGGGATAGATGCAGAGGTCAAGTAGACCCAGAAGGTCAGTTAGAAGAAATCAAATTGGTAGAATGGCTTCTAGTGATTCCACCGAACCAATATCTAATGAGGCTAGAGTAAGGGCATCTTCAGAGCAGATGCCAGAGTCTTCTTCACAGTCTGTTACCCCTGTGCCAGTGGACCCATCTCGGGCACAGACTCAGGGGCTTAGTATGCTAGAGCTGGTAGGCATGATTACTCAGGCTGTGGTAGCAGCTGTGGGTGCTAGTTCCAGCCTTCCATCTAAAAATTTGGAGGTTGTGAGGAATGTGGAAAGAGCCAAAAGTTGGGGTTCTAGAGTTTCAGGGAACTACTAATCCTATTCAGGCCGGGGCATGGCTGCAGAGGATCGAGAGAGTATTTGATGTGATGGGATGCTCTAAGGAGCAGAGGCTGGTATTGCCACCTTTTTGTTAGAGGGTAAAGCCCAGAGTTGGTGGAGATCTATTTATAGCAGGCAGCCCTAGGGAGTGGAGTTATCATGGGAAGATTTTAGAAGAGAATTTCATCAGCAATATTATTCTGAGATTTATAGGGATCAGAAGAGGAGGGATTTCCTTAGTCTGACCCAGGGGAGGATGCCTGTGGCAGATTATGAAGCCATTTTTGTTGAGTTATCTCAGTTTGCTAGGGCCTTGGTGACTGATGAGAGGGAGAGGTGTCGACTATTCCAAGATGGATTGAATCTTCCTATTAAAGCCAAGATCCGTATGCAGACCTATAATAGTTACTCTGAGTTGGTGCAGGGAGCACTTAAAGCTGAGGAGATTGAAAAGAATATATGAGTAGGAGGCAGGATATAATGAAAAGAAGTGCTCCTAGTTATCCTTCTGCTCTGGGAGGGACTTAGTCATTTAAGAAACCCCAGAGGACTGGACAGTTTTATTCTGGTTTTAGAGTCCTGGTGATGTGGGCAGGAGATCAGTATCTGTGTCAGCATCTAGCCCAGCCCAAAGGAAGCCTTATGGGGGTGTGCCTCAGGCTACCACCAACAGGGTGTCTAGTGATGTAGGGGAGCAGGGTCATCCTTCTGGTGGAGGGAGAAATATACCTCCATATATGTATGTGGGAGACTTCATTTGGGAGAGTGTAAGAGGGGCAATAAGGGATGTTATATTTGGTGATCTAGGTCACCTGAAGAGAGATTGCCCTAGGAGAGGGCAGCAGGCTGGTGGGCTTCCTCAGGGCCAGTAGTGCCAAGAGGACAGCCTGGTAGAAGGGGTGATGGTAGTGTTGCGCTTCAGCCAGTCAGGTGGGGCCTAATGTTAATCAGCCAGGAGGGTCATCTAGTGTTCCAAGGGCCAAGGCTAGAGTGTTTGCCATGACCAGGTAGGAGGCTCAGATTGATCCTGATGTGGTGACAGGTATGCTACCCATCGATAATCATGATGCTTATATTTTAATTGATTCTGGATCTACACATTCATTTATCTCATGTGAGTTTGCTAAGCATCTAGTTAGAGATGTGGGCCAGTTGGGTAGCCAGTTGGTAGTATCTATGCCCGTAGGGAGGCCTTTTACAACAGACCAAGTGTATAGAGGCTGTGATATTTTTGTGAAGGGTCAGGAATTAGTAGCAGATTTGATTCCTTTGAGATTGAAAGAGTTTGACGCCATTTTGGGGATGGATTGGCTATCTGTGCATAGAGCCAGAGTAGATTGCTTGAAGAAGGAGGTGATGTTACAAACTTCTGATGATAGAGAAGTCTGTTTTGTTGGTGATAGGAGGGGGTTGCCCTCAGGAGTGATTTCAGCTTTGTCAGCCAATAGAATGCTAGCAAAAAGATGTGAAGCCTATTTGGCTTGTGCAGTGAGCCTAGAGGGCAATGGTTTAGAGCTGATAGATATCCCTATGGTAAGGGATTTTTCAGATGTATTTCCTGAGGAGTTGCCAGGGTTACCTCCTGACAGAGGGTTCGATTTCAGTATAGATCTAGTTCCAGATACCAGACCAATAGTCAGGGCACCTTATAGAATGGCTCCAGTTGAATTGAAAGAATTGAAAAGTCAGTTATAGGAATTATTGGATAAAGGGTTTATTAGACCCAGTATAACGCCATGGGGTGCACCAGTGTTGTTTGTGAAGAAAAAGGATGGTACCTTAAGGTTGTGTATAAACTATAGACAATTGAACAAGGTGACCATTAGAAACAATTATCCATTGCCAAGGATCGATGATTTGTTTGATCAGCTGCAGGGAGCAGCAGTATTTTCAAAGATTAATCTAAGATCTGGGTATCATCAATTGAAAATAAAGAATGAGGATATATCTAAAACTGCTTTCAGGACCAGATATGGTCATTATGAGTTCTTGGTGATGCCATTTGGCTTGACAAATGCTCCAGCTGCTTTTATGTGTCTGATGAATCAAGTATTTCAGGAGTATCTAGATAAATTTGTGATATATTCATTGATGACATCTTGATTTATTCTAAAAGTAGTGAAGAGCATGAATAGCATCTGAAGACAGTTTTACAGATATTAAGAGAAAAGAAATTATATGCAAAGTTTAGTAAAAGTGAATTTTGGCTGGATAAGGTAAAGTTCTTGGGACATATAGTTTCGGCCAAAGGTATTATGGTAGATCCTCAAAAGATTGAAACTATAGTGAATTGGGTATCACCTACCAATCAGACTGAGGTGAGAAGTTTCTTGGGCTAGCAGGATATTATAGAAGATTTATAGAAAATTTCTCGATTTTGGCTTCTCCTATGACTAAGCTGCTTAGAAAAAATATCAAGTTTGATTGGTCCAATGAATGCCAGAAGAGTATGGATGAGTTGAAAAAGAGATTAACCTCAGCCCCAATTTAATACTCCCTGATAGTGCCAGTGATTATGTGATCTATAGTGATGCCTTATTGAAGGGTTTGGGGTGTGTTTTAATGCAGAAAGGGAAAGTGGTGGCTTATATATCTAGGCAGTTGAGATCCCATGAAAAGAATTATCCCAACCATGATTTGGAGTTAGCTGCTGTTATATTTGCATTGAAGGTTTGGAGGCACTACTTGTATGGAAGAAGGTGCCAGATATTTACTGATCATAAGAGCTTGAAATATATTCTAACCCAAAAGGAATTGAATTTAAGGCAGAGAAGATGGATTGAATTGATTAAAATTATAATTGCACTATTGAGTATCACCCAGAGAAAGCTAATGTTGTGGCTGATGCCTTGAGTCAGAAGTCTATGGCCACATTAGCTTCTATTAGGACAATACAGCTACCCTTGATGATTGAGTTAAGGAGCTTAGATGCAAAGCTAGCTGTAGAAGAATCAGGAGCCTTGCTGGCTACTTTCAGAGTGAGACCCCAGATGTTAGAGAAATAAGAGAAGCTTAGCTGCTAGATCTACAGTTGCTTAAAGTTAGAGATTTAATTCAGAGTGGGTCTCAGTCAGAGTTTTCTATTAGAGGTGATGGGATGTTACTATTCAAGGTAGAGTTTGTGTGCCAACTGTGGAATCAGTGAAAGATCAAATTTTAAAGGAAGCACATATCACAGCTTATTCAATGCATCCAGGTAGTACTAAGATGTATAGAACTATCAAACAGAATTACTGGTGGAATGGTATGAAAAAGGAGATAGCTGAGTATGTATCTAAGTGTTTGGTGTGTCAGCAGATTAAGGCTGAACACCAGTGTCCGGCTGGCAAGCTTCAGCCTCTGTTTGTGCTAGAGTGAAAATGGGAGCATATAACTATGGATTTTATTGTAGGACTCCCAAAGACAAGAGGGGCAATGATGCTATATGGGTGATAGTTGATAGATTGACTAAGTCTGCTCATTTTCTGCCTATTAAGATTGTCCTTACCTTGATAGATTAGCAGAATTATATGTGCATGAAGTTGTGAGTAGGCATGGTGTGCCAGTATCTATAGTATCAGATAGAAATCCAAGGTTTACATCTCAATTTTGGGCAGAATTACAGAAAGCTTTGGAGACTAAATTAAGGTTCAGTACAACATTTCATCCCCAAACTGATGGTCAATCGGAGAGAACCATCCAAACACTAGAGGATATGCTGAGAACTTGTGTTATGGAATTTTCTAGTAGCTGGGATGATCATCTGCCTTTAGTAAAGTTTGCTTACAATAATAGCTACCACTCTAGCATTGATATGGCACCATATGAGGCCTTGTATGGGAGAAAATGTAGAACTACAATGTGTTGGGATGAGGAGGAAGAGAGGAGGCTGTTAGGCCCCGAGTTAGTGCAACTTACAAAGATCAAGTTAAAATCATAAGAGCTAAATTAAAGGCAGTCCAGGATAGACAGAAGAGCTATGCAGATAAAAAGCATAGAGAGGTAAAGTTTGAGGTTGGAGATAGAGTCTTTCTGAAGGTATCTCCTTGGCGAGGTATTATGAGATTTGGAAGGAAGGGCAAGTTGAGTCCTAGGTATATTGGACCCTATGAAATTTTGGAAAGAGTTGGGATACTAGCTTATAGATTGGCTTTACCTCCAGAGTTATCTCAGATTCATAATGTATTTCATGTATCAATGCTTAGGAGGTATGTGCCGGATTCCTCTCATATGATTCAGTCTGAGACTATAGAGTTACAGGAAGATTTATCATTTGCAACAGAACTAGTGAAGATCTTGAGTAGGGAGATTAAGCAGCTCCGTAGTAAAAGAATTCCATTAGTTAAGGTGCAATGGTTAAATCATCAAAAAGAGGAGGCTACATGGGAGCGAGAGGATGAGATGAGATTGAAGTACCCCCATCTATTTAAAAATATATCTAGCTAAATTTCGGGGACGAAATTTCTTAAGAGGGGAGAATTATAACATCTGAAAACCTTGTAATTTATTGGTAATATTAATGGCATTTTCATTTGAAATGAAAGTCAAAGGGTTTCAGTGAAGTGTGGGCATGTTGGCCTTTTGATAAATGTAAAGAAAGAAATTTTGGAGTAAATGAGTATATTTTTGAGTGCTAATGAGTTTGATTTAAGAAATTGAGAGATTTAAGTTTTAATAGGCTTAAATCACAAGAAAAATCAAGTTTAGTTTGAGTTTTACCCTTAAGTGATGTTTTCAGTAGTTAGAGTCGACTCTAATTGGAGTGGAGTCGACTCTGGCATGGTTTTAAACTTCGGCACTTTAGAATCGACATCTGCAGAAGGGGTATCAACACCTGTAGAAAAAATAGAAGGTTAGCATTTCTACCATATTAGAGCCGACTCTAATTTTCTGGAGCCGACACCAATTTTTGCTAAGCCAACACTAAATCTGTTGGAGCCGACTCTAAGACGGCAGATTTTCTGGGTTAAATCTTAAAAATTTCATATTTATTCCGTTTTAAGTCCGATTTAAGTGCCGTTTGAACCGTTGGATTTCTAAAATCGAGCTCTTCAAGTTGGTAAAGTCTTTTCTTAGAAATGTTATATAAAGTATCGATTTAAATAAAAAATGATAATCTTGGCTATAAATTGATTTAAAAAAATGTTATATCGGGGCAAATTTGAAAAAGGCTCTGATATCAATTGCTAATTGTGCTAAGGGCAATTTGGAGAAGAAAATCTAAGGGCAAAATATTATGGTTATAAGTGAGCCAAGTATTTTTCAAAAAGCGTGTTATGAGTGTTTGAGGGAAAAATGGGATTTTGGCATGCCTTAGCCCTTAAGTTACCCATGACTTGGTCCCCAAGTCAATGTGGGTTTAGCCAGAGAAAAGAAAGAAAGAAAGAAAGAGAGAAAGAAAGAAAGAGGAAGAAGGATAAAGAAAGAGGAAGGAAAAGGAAGGTTGGGGTTTGTGTTTGACTCCAGGTAAGCTATAGCTTCCCTAGATCTTGCATGAGTTTAGATTTTCTTAGATTATTGTATTTGAGATAATAGTGGAAGTAACCTTGAGTAGAGAAAGGTGAAGAAAATAATAAGATATTAGAAGATAGATCATGTATGCATGCATGGTTTTGTGGGAAAACCTTGTGTGGAGGTAATCCTAATAGCTATCGTATTTGTATGCTGACGTAGGTCAAGAGGGTTATTACAGGGAGCCGAATACCGGAGTTGAATACCAGTTGAGGAGTAACCTGCTAAGGTAAGTGGGTTTCTCATCTAGCAATGAGAAGTTAATTTGAGCTAGTATAATGAGACTAATACCTAGTTGTGGTATGTTATGTTTAGTAGAGTACTGTGTATGTTTTAAATTTGAGAAATGAGAACCTAGTATCTGATATTTTGATACATGAGTTTTGAGCATGAGTTTTAAGCATAAAGAAATAAGCTTGAGTTTTGAGCATGAGTTTTAAGCATAAAGACATAAGAATGACTTTCGATGAGGGGATGGTTGATGTATACATGGCATATTTGCATGATAAAGCTTTACAAATGATATATTTTGATGTATGTATCATACTGAGCATCAGACAGTTATGAGGCTGATCACCCTTTAGACTGTACTGTAGCATGAGCATTGCACACTACTATTGAGCCGCACCTCCTTGCGATTCGATCGTACGATGAACCCCAGAGTTAGGGGTGAGTGCACGCTTGACCAGGCCAATGGGGCAGGTTGTAAGCAGTCCGTGGGGGCATGAATCATAGCTCAGTGGAGCTAGTTACTAGATATATAGCCCGTGGGGCAGAGAGAAAACCCGAGGTTCTAGGGTTAAGGAACAAAGCACTTTGCCAGGTGAACCGTACGGGTAAGGGGTGCTATTTGTGTGGGGATCCTGTTGCTAGTCACGCATCCAATGAGAGTACACCTACAGGAGGGCACTGTAGGGTGGTACCTCGAGGCATTACACACATAGCCCAGTATCATGAGATTTAAAAGCATACATTGCTATTTGAAAAGGGCCAGTGGGCCAAGTAATTATCCTAAAAGGGGAAGTTTACATGAGATACCAGTGGGCAGGTAGATCCCAGTGGAAATCTGAGAATTTAATAATAAGATAGGCGGCATCTTGAAACAAGGGAAAGAGATCAGGGATTGCTTTCCCAAATAAGGAGATAGATGGAATCTTGAAACAAGAAAAAGAGATCAGGGGATAGCTTTCCCAAATAAGAAGATCGGTGGCATCTTGAAACCAGGAAAAGAGATCAGGAAATGGTGCCATATCCTACTTTCCATAAGGAGTGGGCGATAAGTCACCTTCTATAGAGGGCTTATTTACTTTCTTTTATGCTGAGATGACTTTATGAAAATCTTAAGACACTCTAATTGAGTAGATGACGCCTACTTTGACTAGGATTCCATGTGGGAGTTTATTTGCTTCCTTTTATAATCTTGGGTTTTCAACTTCTTACACTTTGACTCAATAAATCTTGACTTGACTCAAATAAAATTACTGAACTCATATTTGACTAAATTACTGGACTCATACTGACAAAACATGATTATATGACTTAAAGTCAAACCAACATAAAGTAAGAAATTCATAATGGCTCTAGACTCAAATGAATTGACAGGAATCAAAAGTTTAATTATATCTATCAGAAATCCATAATGAGCTTAGTAATCTCTGTCTCATCCTAACACCCGCAACACTGAGGCTTCAAATTTGCTACATCGGTAGCAACTATATGAATTGGTTCAGAAATTGGTACCAATTCTTCCTCAAAGATAAATCTCTAACCTTATTTCTTCCTCCAAACTCAATATCCTTAAAGAATATTATAATTTCCATTTCAAAAATTATCTTTAATTTGGGATCATAAAATTTATACTCCCTTGATCGTTCAGAATACCCAATAAAGTAGCTGCTAACTGTTTGGGATTATAATTTTTTTTCATGTGGTCTATAAGGCTTTGACTCAGCTGAACAACTCCACACATGAAAATGCTTTAGACTAGGCTTTTTACCTGTCCAAAGCTCATAAGGTGTCTTTACAATTGCTTTAGTTGGTACCATGTTAAGAATGTAGGCTGCATTTTTAGTGCCTCTCCTCATAGTGACTTTGGTAAGGTAAAATGACAAATCATACTCCTTACCATATCCTTAAAGTCTTGTTTCATCTTTTAGCTACACCATTCATGCTAGGTGTCCCTAGCATGGTGTACTGTGGAACGATTCCGCACTTCTCTAGATATTTGGAAAATGGTCCTGGACGTTGTTCATCTGAACCGTCATATCTGCCGTAATATTCACCTCCACAATTAGATTTGACTTTTTTTATCTTTTGTTGAGTTGATTCTAAACTTCAGCCTTAATGATTTGAAAATGTCCAAAACCTGTGATTTTTCATGAATAAGAAATATGTATGCATATCGAGAATAATCATCAATGAATGATACAAAATATTATTGATCATTTCAAGATGGTATTGGACATGGCCCACAAATGTTTGTATGTAACAATTCCAATACATCCATAGCTCTATATGCACCATATTTTTTTACTTTGGTTTGTTTACCTTTTATGCAATTAGCACAAACATTAAAGTATGTAAAATCTATAGAATCTAAAATTCCATCTGACACAAGTCGTTGAACTCTATTTCTAGAGATGTGACCTAATTGTTTATCACAATAAACCTGAGTTTGCAATATCCATTTTGCGTTTAGTACCTCTTGATTCTAAATTTAATAATTCACTATGTGAGGCTACTGTATCAAGCAAATATAGATTGTTATAAGCAACAAAAGATCCAGTACCAACAACATTTGAATTTAAAGACAATACAAACTGATTGTTTCCAAATAAATAAGAGTATCCAGATCTGTCCAAATAAGAAATAGAAACCAAATTTTGTCTAAAATATAGTACAATAAAAGTGCTTTTAAATCCAAATAATGACCATAACCTAATAACAATTTAAAATGACCAATAGCCTCCACTTGAACTGACTTGCCGTCGCCCACAAAAATGCTATGTTCAGCATTACTTGGCTTTCAGCAACTCAAGCAGCCCTGTATTGAAACACCGATGTTAGTAGTGACACCGGAGTCTAACCACCAATTATTTCTAGGTAGTAAAGCTAAATTTATCTTAAAAACAACCAAAGTTAGGAACAAACCTTTCTTTTCCCTCCAGGCATGATACTTGGCACATTCCTTCTTCATGTATCAAGATTTCCCATAAAAGAAGCAAAGATCAACCTTATTTTGCTTCTTTGGAATGGATCCTTCACAACCTTATTCTTAAATGATTCAGATTTTTTTTTTCTTTTATTCTTGTCCTTGGAGGTGCCTGCCAAGTTGGCACTCTCGGTTTTTCTTGCATCAGTCTTTCTTCTTCTTTAAACACTGTAAGAGATCAGTTCATTCAATAACCATTTTTTCTTCTGGCAATTATAATTGATCTTGAATTGATTAAACTATATTGGAAGAGAAATTAGAACCAAATGCATGAGTAAGTCCTCAGAGATCTCGAGCGTGAGAACCATAAGTTTTGATGCAATGTTGGATATCTCCATACTCTCGTACATTCCCCTTACCTTTGTACTTCATGATGATTAAGTATTGTAGCAAAGTTCCAGTTTCAGCCTTATCACTCTTTGCGAAGCGCTTTTTGATGTGGCTGATCACACCCCTAGGCGATGGAGTAACGATCTGCACGGTTCTCGAAGCCAAGTAATAATTTGGCAGCTAGTCCCGACCTCGGCCTCGGACTTCACCTTGGCCTCGGCCTCGGACATGGACTTCCATCTTAACTTTGACGTTGGCCTCGAGCCTAGCCTTGGCCTCGGTCTCAAGCCCAGCCTTGGCCTCGGCCTCGAGCCCCGCCTCGGCCTCGGCATGCCCTCAGCCTCTAGCCTTAGCCGCTAAACCAACCCCGAATATGGTTCCCAACAACCTAGCAAGCGCTCAGGGCTGCCACGTCGCCCACTAACTCACTCTTTCTAAGACTACGGATGGTTACCATTATTTACGGTGCACGTCTAATAGCAACGCGCCCACCTGCTATTCGTGGCACCACTTTTGACGGACAACGTGATTCAATGGTCGACCGCGAAGGGTAAGAGGGACCTTCGAACAGGTATAAAAATCTTCACTTACAACGAGGAAAGGGATCAAACTCTCATACTGACTCATACCCGAATACTGTTATCCAGACCACTAACTAGAGCGTCGGAGGGTCCCCGCCGGAACCACCAGCCCGGGACTTTGTTACAGGTTTCCATCTAAAGGAGGCTCTGTCAACTCCTAGAAGATCTCCGAAGCTCTCTTCTTACCCGGTGCTCTTGGAAGTGATCTGGCGGCAACAGATTGGCGTGCCAAGTAGGTGGCGGCCACAGCACAAACTTCCATTCAATGTACCTGCAAACCCACAACCTCTGCAAGGAAGAAGATGGTGGTTGCACGTGCACAAGAGGTCTCCACCAGTCAGGCTAGGGGGCACCTCCTGAGGACTGAGAAACCGGAGGCCGACCTCCCTACTCCGTCCCCCATGCAGCCACGGTCCAGCCAAGCTAATCAGCTCGCCGCAATCACCCAGCAGGTTCAGGATCTGATGGCGGTGGTTCGAGGACTATAGGAGCAGTGCTCAACCACTACACCATTGCCACCTCAGTTCCCTCTGCCCCATGCGGAGGGTCAGGAAACCAACAAGATCATCGTGGCAGGACTCCTTCGGAGGCCTTCCACTGTGCATCCCCGAAATCTCACTGCCGGGAGACCTCCAAGTGGCAACGGTCTCCTTCCCATCGCTCTGACCGCCTTCCCAAGCGACATAGTGGGAAAGAACCCGAGCGGGTGCATTCCCTACACCGGCGACCTACTTCCCATTCGTCCTCCGAATCTTCGAAGGGAGATTTCGACAGACGGATCGGTCGTCGAGCCGAGCGACGATTAGATGAATACCATCAGCGACTGGAGGAGATCAGCCGCAGAATAACTAACCCTCACGGGATGGAACACGACCACCGCTCCCCACTGTCTCACCATATTATGGAGGAGCCGGTACCACCCTGATTCCGTTTGCCCCAGCTGGACCCGTACGACAGCGCCACGGACCCCCTGGATCACCTGAAAAGCTACAAGTCCTCATGCAGGTCCAGGGGGCAATAGATTCTCTTCTTTGTGTTGCCTTCCCAGCTACACTTCGGAAGGCCGCACGTGCATGGTATTTCCGTTTGCCACCACGTAGTATCAACTCCTTCAGGAAGCTCAAGCGATCTTTCTTGGCCCACTTTGATGCATGCCGGAAGATTCCCCGGGTGGCTGATAGCCTGTTCGTCGTCCAGTAGAGGAGTGGAAAAACCTTGAAGGACTTCGTGGCTCGGTTCAAGGAGGCGGCGCTCGAGGTCTACAATCTTAAGGACTCTGTGGCCACTCTGGCCCTGAAGCGGGGACTTCGTCCCTTCCAATTTACCTATTCCCTGGACAAGAAGCCTCCTGGCTCTTAAGCCAAACTGTTGAGCCGAGCGCAGAAGTATATCCGCACCGACGAAGCGAACTTCTCTAGAAGGGAGGTCGACAAGGGGTTAGGCAAGAAGCCAGCCCATCCGGAGCCTGCAGGAGTGCGTCCAAGAAAGTCTGAGCCGCCTTACCACCCAAACAACCAACCCAGGACTCCTCCGGAGGCCTTCCACCTCACATCCCCAAAATCTTGCCACCGGGAGACCTCCAAGCGGCAACGGTCTCCTTCCCATCACTTTGACTGCCTTCCCAAGCGACGTAGTGGGAAAGAACCCGAGCGGGTGCATTCCCTACACCGGTGACCTACTCCCCATTCGTCCTCCGAATCTTCGAAGGGAGATTCCGACAGACGGATCGGTCACCGAGCCGAGCGATGATTAGATGAATACCATCAGCGGCTAGAGGAGCTCAGTCGCAGAATAACTAACCCTCATGGGGCAGAACACGACCATCGCCCCCCACTGTCTCGCTGTATTATGGAGGAGCCGGTACCATCCCGATTCTGTCTTCCCCAGCTGGACCCATACGATGGTGCCACGGACCCTCTAGATCACCTGGAAAGCTACAAGGTCCTCATGCAGGTCAGGAGGCAACAGATTCTCTCCTTTGCGTTGCCTTCCTAGCTACACTTCGGAAGGCCGCACGTGCATGGCATTTTCGTTTACCACCACATAGTATCAACTCCTTCAGGCAGCTCGAGCAATCTTTCTTAGCCCACTTTGATGCGTGCCGAAAGATTTCCCGAGTGGCCGATAGCCTATTCGTCATCCAATAGAGGAGCGGCAAAACCTTGAAGGACTTCGTGGCTCGGTTCAAGGAGGCGGTGCTTGAGGTCTACAATCTTAAGGACTCCGTGGCCACTCTGGCCCTAAAGCGGGGACTCCGTCCCACCCGATTCGCCTATTCCCTGGACAAGAAGCCTTCCGACTCTTATGCCGAACTGTTGAGCCGAGCGCAGAAGTATATCCATGCCGACGAAGCAAACTTCTCTAGGAGGGAGGTCGACAAGGGGTCAGGCAAGAAGCCAGCCCATCCAGAACCTGTAGGAGTGCGTCCAAGAAAGTCTGAGCCACCTCACCGCCCAGACAACCGACCCCATGCTTTGGTTCCCAAAGAGCACTTCACCCCACTTCTCACCCCAATATCCCACATCCTATTGGAGATTGAAGGTGAGCCATACCTTCGACATCTGCCTCCTATGAGGCCAGGGGTCCCCCGCAACAAAGAGCTTTACTGCCGCTATCATTGGGACTACGGCCATGATACGAAGGACTGTCGCCTGCTGAAGAAAGCCATTAAGGAACTCGTTCAGCAGGGCTATCTGGGTAAGTTTGTCCGAAGAGAGAACCTTACTGCTTCGGACCCGTTGGCACCTTCTGCACCCCAGGTCGGTGTAGACAACGCTCCGATGGAGAAGACGGTGGCCATGATCTCCTGGGGGGCAGGCAGTACTTCTAAAAGGCCGCGCAAAGAGGGATTAGATTCTGTAATTCCCTTTTCTAAAAGGGATATAGAAGGGGTAGTTAACAAAAATGATGATAGCGTCATTGTATCCATGATGATCGCAAAGCACCCTGTAAAAAGAATTTTAGTGGACAGTGGGAGCTCTATGGATGTTTTGAGTTATGATGCATTTGTTCGAATGAACTTGTCCCCTAACTCCCTTCAGCCTGTCACCACACTCTTGATGGGTTTTACCGGCGATTCCGTAAGGGTGGAGGGGGAGATTACCCTCCCTGTTACCGCCGGGATGCCACCATGTCAGAGCACGATTCTCATGAACTTCTTAGTCGTCCGGGTTTCGCTGTCCTACAATGCTATTCTCGGGAGACCCGATCTGAACCTTCTGGATAACGTTATCTCTACCAAAAGACTACTCGTAAGGTTTTCTACCAGCAAGGGAGTTGGGGAGATGCGGGGGGAGCAGAACCCACTACCGCTCTGCTACCATATGACCCCCAGCCCGCAGGGGCAGTGTCTATACCAGCACCAGAGCCACTCGACCCCCAAGACCTGAAGAGGAGAGGGGAGCCGGCCGAACACCTGCTGACCTTCCCACTGGGGGAAGACCCGATGAGGACCGTCCAGATTGGAGCCTTGCTTTCGGAGGAGGCGCGCGATCGGCTTCTTGCTTTCCTGCGGGCCAACTCCGACATCTTTGCATGGTCATCATCCGACATGCCGGGTATCCCTGAAGAGGTAATTACCCATCAACTCAATATCAAATCGGGGTGCCAGCCCGTCCAGCAAAAGAAGAGGAGCTTTGCCCCCGACCGGCAGAAGGCTATTGACGAGGAGGTCCGCAAGCTGGTGGCTGCTGGCCACATCCGAGAGGTCCACTGCCCCGACTGGCTGGCCAACATCGTGATGATCCATAAGACTAGTGGGAGCTAGAGGATGTGCGTGGACTTCACTAATCTCAATAAGGCCTGCCTCAAGGACAGCTTTCCGTTGCCTCGGATTGACCAGCTGGTGGACGCCACGTCCGGTCACGAGACCCTCAGCTTCATGGATGCCTTCTCGGGATACAACCAGATCAAGATGGATCCGATGGATGAGGAAGCTACTTCATTTGTGACCAAGAAGGGGATATACTGCTACAAGGTGATGCCGTTCGGATTGAAGAACGCGGAGGCCACTTATCAGAAGCTGATGAATAAGATCTTTGAAGATCAGATCGGGCGCAACATGGAGGTGTATGTGGATGACATGTAACCAAGAGTATCCGTACCACTGACCATGTTGCCGACCTTACGGAGACCTTCGACAATCTCGCCAGTACAAGATGAGGCTGAACCCCCGCAAGTGCACCTTTGGGGTCACAGTGGGCAAATTCCTGGGCTTCATGGTGACGCAGCATGTGATCAAGGTAAACCCTGATAAGATCTGAGCCATCCTGGACATGAGGTCCCTGGTTAACAAGAAGAAGGTGCAGCGCTTGACTGGAAGGGTGGCAACCTTGAGCCATTTCTTGTCGAAGTCTGCGGAGAGGTGTCTGCCTTTCTTTAAGGCACTGCACAAAGTCAACGGCTTCGAGTGGATGAAGGAGTGCCAGAGAGCCTTCAAGGAGTTGAAAGAGTTCTTATCCACTCCGCCATTGCTGTCCAAGCCAAGGGGCGGGGAGGGCTCTTTCTGTACCTTGCGCCTCCTCGAGGCTGTCAGCTCCGTGCTTGTTTGCATGGACGCCGACAGGACACAGAAGCTAATTTACTACATCAGTAATGTGCTTCATGATATGGAGACTAGATATTCTAGAATCGAGAAGATTATCTTTGCCCTGATCATCTCGCCCAGCACTTTAGGCCCTACTTCCAAGCTCACCTGATCGTGATGGTCACGGATCAACCACTCAAGGCAATTCTTTCTCATCCTGATACCTCTGGCAGATTGGCGAAGTGGGCACTAAAGCTGGAAGAGTTTGACCTATCGTTTTGACCCAGGTCGGCCATGAAGTCTCAGATCTTAACAGATTTCTGGTTGAGTGAACATGGACAGAGGAGCAGCCGAAGGAGCCCCATGCAAACCCTTTGGACGTTGCAATCAAGGGAAGAGGGGAGGACTAGATCCTTCACGTGGATGGGGCATCAAATTCTCAAGGAAGCGGGCAGGCCTCATCCTAGCCAGTCCAACGGTGTTGTGACCGAGTACGCCCTTCGTTTCCTCTTCTAGGCCACAAACAATCAGGCTGAGTATGAAGCCTTACTATCAGGGATGAGACTGGCGTGGAAGCTCGGGGTGAAATGCCTTAGAGTCTTCACCGACTCCCAGCTCATCTCTGATCAAATCAAGGGGGAGCTCGAGATCCTACTATGTCTCGTTATTTGAGTATGGTGCAGTCACAAGCCTCTCCCTTTGCTCACTTTAGTGTCAGTTACATCCCCCGAAGGGGGAACGCTAGAGCTGATGCTTTGTCCCGCCTAGCCACTTCGGTCGACGAACCTTGGGGAGAACCTATATGGAGCATTTGGAAGCCCCAAGCATCGATGTGGTAAAGAATCCATGCGGTCAGTCAAGATCCTTCCTGGATGGATGTTTATATCCGGTACTTCACCAATGGCACCCTCCCAGTTGACCCCACTAAAGCCAAGCTATTCAAGTGGCGAGCATCCAAGTTTCTGGTGCTCGACAGACAACTATATCGAAGATCCTTCTCTCATCCTCTCCTCAAATGCATCGGTCCTGCAGACGCTGACTACATCCTCCGTGAGATCCACAAGGGTATATGCGGAAACCACTTGAGAGGCAGAGCGTTATCACATAAGTCCCTACGCCAAGGCTACTACTGGCTTACCATACGAGAAGACGCCGAATTGGTCCGAAGTGCGATAGCTGCCAGCGACATCTAACATTCAACGGCTGCCAACCTCTTAGCTGAGCCCTCTGTCGCTCCATGGCCCTTCGCCCAGTGGGGGTGGACATTTTGGGACCATTCCCTCTAGCCTCTGGTCAGCGAAAGTTTTTGCTCGTTGCCATCGACCATTTTACTAAGTGGGTAGAGGTCGAAGCACTCGCCAAAATCACCGAAGCCAAGGTGAGGAATTTCTTTTGGAAGTCTGTTATCTGTCGGTTCGGACTACCCATACCCTTGTCACCGACATTGGTCAATAGTTCGACAATGCTCCTTTCAAGAGTTTTGTGCTGAACTAGGCATATGTCAGATTCACCTCTGTCGGTCATCCGCAATCAAACAGAGCGGCTGAAGTGACAAATCGGATTATCCTTTAAGGGCTTAGAACATGTCTAGATGATTTCAAAGGAAGATGGGTGGAGGAGCTCCCGAATGTGCTGTGGGCATATCACACAACGCCCGAACCCCCACGGGAGAAACTCCTTTCAGCCTTGTGTTCAGGTCGAAGGCAGTCATTCCGGCAAAAATTGGCATCCCTAGTCCTCGGATACAATCATATGATGAGCGGGACAATCCCAGCCAATTGAGAGCCAACCTCGACCTCGTTGAAGAAGTCCATGATCAAGGACAACTCAAAATAGCTTCCTACCGACAAAGGATTGCAAGGTACTACAATGCCGAGTTCGTTCTAGGACATTCCTCCCTGAGACCTGGTCCTTAGACGAGCCGAAGTCTCCATACCCACGGAGGGGAAAGCTGTTGCCCAATTGGGAAGGACCTTATCGAGTCACCGATGCACTTCATCGCGGAGCATACCGGATCGAAGGATTGGACGGGAAGCCTCTTCTCGCACCTGGAACGCGAACAACCTCCATCGGTATTATCAGTAAAGTGTACTGATATCATAAGCTTGAGCCTGTCTACTAAAATAATATTTACTTTTCCACTAACAAAAGTGTCTTCAAGCAATCTAGCTTCTTCAGCTTAAGCCCGACCCAGCATCGGCACTTAAGCCCGTTCAGCGTCGCACTCAAGCACGACCCAGCGTCAGCACTCAAACTCGGCTCCGCATCGGCACTCAAGCCCGACCCGCATCGGCACTTAAGCTCGGCTCAGCATCGGCACTCAAGCTTGGCTCCGCAGCACTCAGCCAGGTCGGCACTCAAGCCCGACCCAGCGTCGGCACTCAAGCCTGGCCCCGTCAGCACTCAAGCCCGGCGCAGCGTCGGCACTCAAGCCCGACTCGGCACTTGCAATGAAGTCCGACTCAGCGTCGGCACTCAAGTTCGACCCAGCGTTGGCACTTAATTCAGACAATTTTGTTTCGATCTCAACTGACTCCAAGTCTCGGCTACGGCCTGGGTTTCCATCCTAGCTTCGGCCTCACCTAACCTTGGCTACGATTTCGGTTCCTAGTTCGGATCTACACTCGTTACCGGCCCCTGTTCTAGAATGAGCGTCTCGGCTATTACGGAAACAATCACACGACAAATTCCAAAGACTTCAAAAAGTGTTTTCATTGATTGTAAAGTCTTACAAAGGTGCCGACTCTAGTCGGGCCTCATTATAAAAATAAAATAAAATAAAAAAGGAGATGGTGCTCAGGACTCGGCTGGCACTGGATCATTATTGGGGGAAGGATCTTCTTCTTCATCGTCTGGTTCCAGGTCGTCGATTCCCTCGAGACCGTAGATTCTTCCTACTTTGGCCTTACAATCTTGGATGCCCGCATTGTATGCGAAGGCAGTGGCCCCAGCCAGCTCCTCATAACTGGTGGACTGCCTGAAGCTCTCTACGGCCTCGGAGGCCTTCTTTTCGGCCGCAGTGAGTCGTTGTAGACATATTAGGTCAGCAATCTCGATGTCGGATTGGCGAGCGATCTCTTTGGCATTTTCTGCCCACTCCTCGGCCGCTTTTATTTCGATGATGGCAGAGTGTAGTCGATTCTTCAATACAAACACCTCTGACCTCGCCATCCTTTGCTTCTCTTATGTCGTTCAAGCATTATCGAGCTCTCGGGCTACCTAGCATTGAGCTTCCTTAAGCACCTCTTCTGCCCTTCTCGCCCCAGACCCTCGGATCGGGCAGCCTCAACCTCAGCCTCGGCCCTCTCTGCCCGGGCCAAACCTTCGGCTCGAACGGCTTCTAAGGCCCTCTCGGCCCTTTTTGCCCGAGCTGACCCCTCGGCTCAGGCCGCCTCCAGAGCCTCCTCAGTCTTTTCTGCTCTGGCCTGGGCTTGGCTAACCTCTTCATGCAAATGGCCGAGGGTGGCCTCGGCCTGGGATAGGACGCCTCTAACGGTGGCTAAGGAATTCATCGCCTGCACAAGCAATGTTCGGGTTAAGTGAAGGAAAATTCTTAATGAAGACTATTGATAAAGGGGAGAAACACTTACCCAGAGGTGAGCCACGGAGACTTCGCGAAAGAAGACAGAGGTCCCTTGGTTCTGGAGGACCCTCTGAAGCTCAGGTGCATAGACCTGAGCCATTGTTCGCTTGGCCCAACGGCCGTGGTGCTCAAGTATTGACCGAAAGGAAGGCGCATCGGCTTCATCTTCCTCCGCAGTCCCGGTGGGTGCGGAGCCACTGGCGCCAGGTCAAAGGCCGGCGGTGCCCCTTCCATTGGCTCTACTGCTTGCGGAAGCTCTTCTGCAAGTGGAGCAGCCTCTGGAGCTGGCCCTGTGGGCGGTGCAGTTGGCTCCACCTCGGGAGCGGCAGGTGGTGGTGATGGCGGAATTCCAGCCCTCGGTTCCTCTGGGGGCATGTCGGTGATATCAATGGGGGATCAAGACGGCGCTAGCGGAGGTGATTGAGGCCGCCTCCTTTCTTTGACCTCTTTCTTCCCGAGGCCCCTTCGACCTCAGCTTTCTTGCTGACCTTGACTTTGGCCCTCTTCTTGGTGGGGGCCCCATCCACCTGGGCTCTTCTCTCCTTGGCTGCAGCCCTTCTCACTGCTTGGACCGATGGCAGCATATTTGCATAAGTCAAAGGACTTGGTAAAAAAAAGAGAGAGAAAAAGGTGGAAAAGAAATAGAGCAAATGATGGTGTGTGAAAAGGGGAAAAGTCATGGCTGCTCATCGCTACTCGAAATAAGACCTGTCAGCCGAAGGTTCTCCTTGGCCAGCAGTTGGTTGTATCGGGGGATGTCGGCAGTTATCAACTGCCCGAATGCCTCTTGGTCCCTTGGGAGTATGGTTGGATCCTTGTTTGGCTCGGTGTTTGAAGTCCCCCACACTGTTCTCACCCCCTCAACTTGAGCGAAGAAAAACCTATCTTTCCACCCCTTGATGGACGTTGGAAGATATAGTTTGAGGGTTCTTGTAGCTCTAGGGGCAAAGGATCATCACCCCGATTATTTCCTAAGGGTATAAAAGCATCGGAAAAGAGAGATCCTAGCTTCTATCCTATGGATATGACACACACTAAGAAACCAATGATGGTTCGAATAGAATTCGGAACCAACTATGCCGGAGTTAAGGAATATCTATCTAAGAGGTTAAGTATGAATGGATGAATGGGAAGGCGAAGGCCGACCTTGAAATAAGTTTCGTAAAGAGCAACTCTACCGGGATAAGAAGAAGTTACCCTATCTTCAGGAAGAGGTCGATATAGGTGGAGATTGGTGGGGAGGCTATACTTGGTCCTAAGATTTATTATCTCCTGGGCAGTCATGCTCGAGGCAGTCCACTCGGGGGACTGCCTCACGGTGGAGGATGAGCTGGCGATGGTCGGGGGGCGCTGAATGGGGGCCCATCCGACGGCCGGGCGACTCCCGATGGGAGACTGCCTGGCAGCTCACCGCTGCTCTACTGGGGCCCTATCAGTATAGGAGGTGGACCAGCTGGGTGCTGGGGACGGAGAAGGTGGCGAAGGATAGGGGGAATAACCCCCAGAATCGGAGATAGAACAAGAAAGGGATGAAGAAGCCATGGAAACAGAGATGGAACTGACCTGGAGGACCTAGGAACTGGGAATTGAGGATGAAGAGCTCGGGAAGCAGAAGAAGATGAATAGACGCTCGAATGAGGACTGGGTGGAAAAGGAAGGGCAAATGCAGTAGAAACAAAAGATCGAGGTCAGGGATGACTCCCCCCTTTTATAGTCTTGTTTCAAATTATCCCACCTGCCTATAATTTGGCCACGTACCCGCTTGCCACTAGAGATCGTTTCGGCAACCATCCGATACAGAACGCGAGAGGCACCACCAATGATGGGACAACGGTGACCTCACTGCAATGATGGTGCCCACCTTTCGCAGTACCATACCCGAGGAGAATCCCCCTTGATCTCAATGGTCAGAATGGACGAGGCGGTGGCATTGCAGCACCCGATGCCTCATCAAATAAGTATGGCCTTTGGGGACACATGTCCTCTTAGTAGCCGCTGGCGCACGAGGATCAGCCATCAGGTAATATAACGTCCCTTTCACTGGTGATTGTACGCCCACCCATCTCAGGAGTGGGGGGGCATCTGATGTGGCTGATCATGCCCCTAGGCGGTGGAGTAACGGTCTGCATGGTTCTCGAAGCCAAGTAATAATTTGGCAGCTAGTCCCGGCCTCGGCCTCGGACTTCACCTCGGCCTCGGCCTCGGACATGGACTTCCATCTCAACTTTGACATCGGCCTCGAGCCTAGCCTCGGCCTCGGCCTCGAGCCCAACCTCGGCCTCGATCTCAAGCACAGTCTCGGCCTCGAGCCCCGCCTCAGCCTCGGCATGCCCTCAGCCTCTAGCCTTAGCTGCTAAACCAACCCCGAAAATGGTTCCCAACAACCTAGCAAGTGCCCAGGGCTGCCACATTGCCCACTAACCCACTCTTTCTTAGACTACGGACGGTTATCATATTTACGGTGCACGTCTAACAGCAACGCACCCACCGCTACTTGTGGCACCACTTTTGACGGACAACGTGATTCAACGGTCGACCGCGAAGGGTAAGAAGACCTCCGAATAGGTATAAAAACTTTCACTCACAACGAGGAAGGGGATCAAACTCTCATACTGACTCATACCCGAATACTATTCTCCAGACCACTAACTAGAGCGTCGAAGTGTCCCTGCCGAAACCATCGGCCCAGGACTTTGTTGCAGGTTTCCGTCTAAAGGAGGCTCTGTCAACTCCTAGAAGATCTCTGAAGCTCTCTTCTTACTAGATCTGGCGGAAAGTGATCTGGCAGCAACACATTTCAATTTCAGTAAGGAAATCCTTAGCAACAGTAATCGTGTCGGATACCACCCCTGAAACCCTTAGAAATGCCCCTCTTTATATATGATCATCAGACTTATGCGGTTTGAACGATCCCACTTCTCGTAGTGCCTCCTTTGATCAGAGGTACTAGAGTCCAAAAGAGAAGGGGGTCGCTCTTCCCTTAACGCAAAGTCTAAATCCATGCACCCCAGGATAATAGCATGTTTTCTTTCCAGTCCTTAAAATTTGTACCATTAAGGACTGGTACAGAACTCAAATTGGCAGATACTGTAGCAAGTATTGAAAAGAGAATAACATAAATACACTCACACAAATATCCAAAAATTAATCATCAACAAATTCAAATGACAAAACCCATCTCAAGATACCAAGTGCAACATTAATACTAAATCTTTGGACAGTAATATTAATTGCTAATGATACCTTATTGCAATGATTAAACATCGACAATAATGCATATTAAATAATAAAATCATCTTTGGATTGATTTATTATTCACATGTTCAACCTTATAATTGTCACATGCTTACCATTATAGGAATGTATGCAATCCGACCAAATATCAACCTTCCTTTGGGCCGGTTAATACTAGGATTGATATACATACACGCTATATTTAAATTTCTCTTGAGTTATCTGCACAAGAGAAGTCACTTTGGTGACTTTTTATTTCAATTGACTCATTTAAAATGTCAAACAATTTGCATCACATATTAAACCACAGTCATCATTTGAATTTTGACTGAAAAGCCTAGCTTTACAGCCTAATGTCACATATATAGATCATTTAAACTAAATTGAAATAGTAATTCATTAAATCAAACCCAAAACCATCAAAATTTTCACAAAAATGAAATTAGAACTGCATTTCGCCTTGGTGAGGTGTTGCCTCGGTGACCCGAGGCCAAAAAAATATTAATTTAAAACTTTAATTTCTTTGGTGACCCGAAACTTGCAATCCATATAAGAAAACAATGCCACTTTTATATTATAGAAAACAACTTGGACCAATGTATATCAAACCTTTTTTTCAAAAAAAAAAGGATAAATACTCTTTTCAATGAATAAACACTAAAAAATATCTTTAACGACAAAGCACGCACACTCCAAAATCATTAGAAAATAATAGCAAAAACTTAAAACATTCCTCATGTCACACATGAACAAACATGGAACTACTTGAAGGAAATTTGTTGACATGATATTGCAACCCAAGAAGAGGAATGAATTAGATTTCTCAAAAATATTATAATTAGCAAATATGTGCTTTTAAAAAATTTTAGAATTAACGGAAAAGTGACATGAAGTGTAGAGAAAATATTCAAGCACTACAGAAATTTAAATTACATAGACACGGACAATTTATAGTGATTCGGTGCCAACCTTCATCTACATCCACTCTCCAAGAATCCTTTGAGAATTTTTACTAACCACCCTAGCCAACCTAGCTAGTAGCTTGTTTACAGGCACAAGGGAGCCTTACACTTAGCCTTCCGAGCTAGCCTCTTATTTTTCAGGCACAAGGAAGCCTTACATGGGTAGATCTCTACCCTTACAAGTTTTACCACCATAAAACTTAAATACCGAGCATAATAATATAAGCAGTGTATATAGGAAGCTCCTTAAGTGAGCAGATATTTAAAAGAAATACTTTACAAAATATGAAGACCACTCTATAGAATGGATTCTTCCTTTGAGTACGTTGGAGGAATGGATGAAGCTTGACTGCTTTTCAGAATGTGGCTGGAGCTTTGATATCACTTTCACTGATGAAAACTTTTGAAGTGGCACTCTAAAAATTTTCAGAACTCTCTAGCCTTTCCTTCCTCCTCACTTAGATTTTCTTCCCCCCTCTTTCATTTTTCTTTTCCACTCAAGCTCAGATGAATTGCTCTGCTTCACTTAGAAATTTCTCCTGACGTTGATTGCTTGGTTAACCATGGTTAACCATGGGATATCCCCTCAATGAGAATGCTTGGTTATCCTAAATGCTTGGATGCATTTGGATCAATGGGATAGTCAAGGGATATCCCTAGGGATAGCCAGGGGACAAACTCTATCCCGTACACTTATCTATGGATAATATTTTTCTATCAAACACTACCTTAGAACTCACGTTGATTGCTTGGCTTACTTCTTGCTTCCTAAATGCTTTGGGTTAGAGGGCCTATTATAGGCAATGAACCAAAGGAAGCCATTAAGAGGAATTAATGCATCCTTTGAAAAAATTGCATGGCATTTAATGCTTGCATTGAATGCATGCATTGAAAATCAATGCTTAGCAATTGAGGGAAGCATTACGCATTGAAAAATTTAACTAGGCATGATAATTTCATCCCAGGCAATTAAGGAAGGCTGTAGACATTTGAAATTCTCTCATGCCTGCAGGCATGGAAGGCATGCAGGCAGCAGGCGCACTCGTTTGAAAAATATTTCTTATGTCAAAGAAAAACGGCAAACTGAAATCTTCGTTTGAAAAAATAATTTCAGACTTCGAACAGAGTAATTTTGATCAACAATGGCGAATCAGAGTTCTACAGAATTTCGAGAAGAAGAACAATGGCAAGCAAGAAATCCACGTCTGGTTATTTTAATGGGATTTATAGTTTTGCCACTGGAATTTTATAATTATGCCACTAACTGCTTTCAATGGCATTTACATTTTTGTCACTAGGATTTTACAGTTTTGCCACTTACTGCTTTCAATAGGATTTACAATTTTGCCACTGGGATTTTACAGTTTTGCCACTGACTGCAATGCTTTGAAAAATAATTTTTACATGATAAATCATCAAAGATAGATTTAGTCATTTGAGAAATGAATGATAAAATATTGAGGAGCCATGATAAAACATTTAGACTAGAAAGTATTTGGACTTGATAAAACATTTGAGTTCAACGCAAAACAAAATCAATAAAAATTTAGATGGACGGGGATGCTTCGAAAACAATTTTTTTTGTAAAGAATATCCAAAGCCAATTCGGTATGTTTTGAAAAAACAGAAACAATATGTGTTACCTTTGATATATGGAATACCTTAATTTGAAGTAACACCTTCATGATGGATTCCCTGAAATCATTGTCTAAAAAAAATTCTTAGTATTATACTTAATCGTTTTGTATTCATCAAAATCAAATATGAGGTCAACAATCTTTCCTTTTTAACGATGATAAAACCATTAAGTATTTAATCATTTCAGATCTAATCATTCCTTGGCAAGATAGGGTTTCAAAATATATATCATAAAATATTTCTCTCCCTCATTCAAATACTCTGTGCATATATCAAATTAGTATACATATGCTTTTCAATTTTTCCAAAATCAAAAAATATGATAAATATGAAAGTATGCCTTTACCTAAAAATCATAATGTATGCCTTTATCTAAAAATCATAATGTATGCCTTTACCTTTTCTTCCTCTTTTTGTCCTTAATCAAAAAGAAGATGAAAGGATATGCATATTTTTACTGTTATGTCCCAATAAAACAAATAGCATAAGGATCATAGAAATGAATACAATCTTACATAGATCAAGCAGTTGATATAATTCATACACACCATACAATTTAAATTAATACAAACCATACAAGCCATAAGCATCATACAAGCCAAATTAATACAAACCATACAAACTTACATTCATCTCCCCCTATATATTTCAAATTGATACCATTTGATCTATATGCAATAAAAGTTTCATGCAGGAAATGATACCAATATCATAATATAATTCAAGCATTTTATGATCCAAGACTCACAATAGAATCATGTTAAGCAAGGAGTATGCAAATCAAACCGATACCAATTATTGCTTGGTTATGGGGACCTCCCATGTCACCCAACAAGTATACCTATTAGATATGAAAAACAAACTGATATCACTTGTTGCTATTACTAATACAATTTCAAATCAAGCTGATACCAAGTGAAAAATAATGATAATTGTTGCTCGTTCATGCCTTAATTGAACCTAAATCCCTTGTTACCATGGTTGATACTAATAGTTGGCCAGCCAGCTGGTTGGCCAGCGAGGTATTCCAAGGGTATTTTCAATAGTTCAGGATTTAAAATGCATAAAAGGAATAGGCATTCAAATATTATGGCCGAATAATTTATAGATGATCTTGATAGTCAAGAAAAAATATGGATCCTTAAGATAAGTCGATAAGGTTTCATATGGATCAAGTTTCATACAAAGATCATAAGTGTAGAAGAGTATAAAAATTATTTTCATAGCAGCTTGCTAAATTGAAGGGTCTAGCATACTTAGCTCCCTTCTAATTTCATAAAACTTAGATTCATCAAGGGGTTTTGTGAAAATATTAGCGAATTGCTTATCAGTACATACAGGCTCAAGCACCACATCACCATTATTAACATGATCTCTAATGAAGTGATATCTAATTTCTATATTTTTGTCCTAGAGTGTTGAATAGGATTTTTAGTTAAATTTATGGTGCTAGTATTATCACATTTTATGGAAAATGCCGTTAAGTTTGATGCCATAATCTTCTAGTTGTTGCTTAATCCATAAAATTTGAGCACAACTTCCAGCTGAAATATATTCAGCCTCAGTAGTGGAAAGTGCTGCAGAAGTTTGTTTCTTGCTAAACCAAGAGATTAAGTTAACTCCTAGAAATTGGCAAATTCCACTAGTAGATTTTCTATCCAATTTACATCCAGCAAAATCAGAATCAGTGTAACCTATTAAGTCTATGCTTGATTGTTTATCATACCATAATCCTAAGTTTTTAGTACCATTTAAATATTTAAGGATTCTTTTAACCGCAATTAGGTGAGATTCTTTAGGATTAGCTTGGAACCTAGCACACATACAAACACTAAATAATATGTCATGTCTACTAGCAGTTAAGTACAATAGAGATCCTATCATGCCTCTATAATGTTTTATATCAACTGATTTATTAGTACCACTAGAATCTAATTTACAAGAAGAGCTCATAGGGGTACTAATACTTTTTAAGGTCTCCATGCCAAATTTCTTTGAAATTTCTTTGGCGTACTTAGTTTGGCTAATGAAGATCCCTTCCTTACTTTGCTTAATTTGAAGTCTGAGAAAGTAGTTTCTCCCATCATGCTCATCTCAAATTCTTCCTTCATAAGCTTAGCAAAGTCTTAGCATAAGGAGTCATTAGTAGCATCGAAAATTATATCATTAACATATATTTGTACAATCAGCATATTTCCATTTTCTCTTTTAATAAACAATGTTGTATCAACATTTTCTCTAATGAAACTATTAATCAAAAATTTGCTCAACCTATTATACCAAGCCCTGAGTGCTTGTTTCAAGCCATATAAAGCCTTGTTCAATTTGAATACATGGTTTGGAAGCAAGTGATTTTCAAAACCAGGTGGTTGTTCAAAAATACTTGTTCAGCAATATATCCATTAAGGAATGCACTCTTAACATCCATTTGATACAATTTAAAGTCCATGAAGCATGCAAATGCAAGAAGTAATTTAATTGCTTCTAATCTAGCAACATGTGCAAATATTTCATCAAAATCAATTCCTTCTTCTTGACTATATCCTTTTGCTACTAATCTTGCTTTATTTCTAATGACATTGCCATACTCATCTAATTTATTTCTAAATACCCATTTAGTTCCTATAACAGGATGATTATTTGGTCTATCAACTAGTGTTCAAACATTATTCCGTTCAAATTGATTAAGTTCCTCATGCATAGCATTTATCCAGTCTACATCATTTTTAGCATCTTTATAACATTTAGGCTCTATTTGTGAAACAAAAGCTAAATTAATATAAGCATCTCTAAATGATGACCTAGTCCTAACACATGTGATGGATCACCTAAGATTAATTCTTTAGGGTGATTATGAGCATACCTCCATTCCTTATCGAGTCCATGATTACCTTGAAGTTCAGTTTGTTGAATTGGATCAGTGCCATTTTCTTGGCTGACATGATCATCTTCTCTTTCTTTTTCATTTATTATAAGCTCTCTTACTTCATTTTCAAGGATATCTGCATCATCAGTTGCCTCTCTCTTCCTTGATGGAAGATCATTAGTCTCATCAAAAACAACATGAATTGATTCTTCTACTACTAAGGTTTTCTTGTTAAAAACTTTATAGGCTTTACTAGAAGTTGAGTAACTGAGAAATATTCCTTCATCTGATTTAGCATCAAATTTATCAAGATTAGATTTACCATTATTTAAAATAAAACATCAGCAACCAAAAATATGAAAATATCCAATGTTAGATTTTCTTCCTTTCCAAAGTTCTCAGGGGGTCTTTTTCAAAATTGGTTTAATCAAAGCACAATTAAAAAAATAACATGCTGTATTAATAGCTCCAGCCAAAAATATTTTGGGAGATAACTTTCACGCAGCATGGTTCTGGCCATTTCTTTAAGAGTTCTATTCTCTCTCAACAACACCATTTTGTTGAGGAGTCCTAGAAGCAGAAAAATTATGATCAATTTCATGTTTATTACAAAAATTTTTAAAGTGTTGATTTTCAAACTCTTTTCCATGATCATTTCTAATTGATAAAACTTGAAAACCTTTTTCATTTGTTATTTTTAAAAAAAGTTTTAGAAAAGCTGCAAATGCCTCATTTTTACTTGTTAAAAATAAAACCCAAGTAAAACGTAAGAAATTATCGATAATTACAAAACCATAACGTTTACCACCTAGACTTGTGGTTCTAGTTAGTCCAAATAAATCCATATGCAAAAGTTCTAAAGGTTTAAAGGTTGAAATCATATTTTAGATTTGAATGAAACTCTAGTTTGTTTTCCGAATTGATATGCATCACAAATCTTATCTTTTTCAAAATTTAATTTTGGCAAACCTTTGACTAAATCCTTTTGATTAATTTTGAAAGCAAGTCCATGCTGACATGTGCAAGCCTACAATGCCATGACCAACTAGTTTCATCAATTTTAGCATTCATGGCAACTAAACAATCAAAATTTTGGTCATTCAAATCAATAATGTAAACATTACCATGCCTATGACCAATAAGTTTCATGCAATTATCAGCAGGATTAGTAACATTGCATAAAGATAATTCAAAAATAACTTTAAAACCTTTATCACACAATTGACTAATACTTAATAAATTATGTTTCAAATCATTTACAAGACATTATCAATAAATGCATGAGTTATACCAATTTTACCAATGCCAACAATTTTGCCTTGGCCATTATCACCAAAGGTAACTATTCCTCCATCTTTTGCTTCCAAAGTGATGAATTGTGATTCATTACTAGTCATGTGTCTTGAACACCCACTGTCTAAATACCATTTTCTTTTAGTTGCTCGGGTTGCAAGACACATCTGCATCCATAATGTCAAGTCTTCGTTTTAGGTATCCAAGCTTTCTTGGGTCCTTTGAGGTTAATCAGCCTAGTCCTTTTGGAACCCATATTTTCTTAACATTGTGTGTAAGACATAAATATGCTTTATGACCAGGTTTTCCACATTTAAAGTATGTAATTTTTGCAGAATCACTAGCATGCATGAAAATATTTTTCAAGAATTTTTATTTTTCATAGTATCATATCCGAGACCGGCTTTGTTGTAAATTGCTCTTTGATTATTTAGAATCATTTCTAATTTATTTGAGCTCATAGTAAACTTCTCTACTATAGGTCTTAATCTATCTACTTCATTCTTCAAGTCTTTATTTTCTTGAAGCAAAGATTCATTTTCCTTTAAAAATTTTTGTTTTTCAAAACTTAAGTTTTTGACTTAATTTTTCAATTCTTATTTTTAGAACTTAAGTTAGCAAAATCATCAACTAATTCATAAATTGCACTATGCAATTCTTCAAAAGTAAAATCACCTAGTAAATTAGGGCTTACCTCTTCATTGTCTACCATGAAGCATAGGTTGGCTTCCTCATTCTTTTCATCTTCCTCGGAGCTTGATTCATCACTATCACTCCAAGTGGCAATCATTGCTTTCTTCTTGAATTTCTTGAGACCTTTCTTTAATAAAGGGCATTCAGATCTAACATGACCCAGCTTTTTACCTTCATAACATATAAGGGGCTGATCTTATTATTTCCTTTACTATGCTCCCTTTTTACAAATTGTCTCCTTTTTCTTCAAATTTTTTCTTCCTTATGAATTTCTTAAATTCTCGAGTGATAAGAGCCATCTCTTCATCTTTCTCACTATCACTAGTGCTTACCTCACTTTCTTCATTTAGTATAGCACTCTTTAGTGCCATTGTTCTTTTCTTCTTAAACTCATCCTCATCAAGGTGTTGTCGCTGTTGCAGCTCATGAGTCATTAGTGACCCAACCAGTTCTTCTAATGATAGAGTGTTGAGGTCCTTGGCTTCTTGTATTGCAGTGACCTTAGCCTCCCAAGACCTGAGCATGGATCTCAAAATTTTTCTAACAAGTTCACCGTTAGTATAAGATTTTCCAAGGCTTTTCAGCCCATTAATGATGTCAGTAAACTTTGTAAACATATCAGTAATATTTCAGTAGAATCCATTTTAAATAATTTATTTATGCACAAGCATATTTATTTTGGATTCTTTAACTTGATTAGTACCTTCATGAGTAACTTCTAATCTATCCATATTTCTTTAGAAGAACGGCAAGTGGAAATACGATTAAACTCATTAGCATCCAATGAACAATAATAAAACATTCATAGCTTTAGCATTTAGCTGAGCCATCTTCTTATCAAGCATATCCCATTTCGTCTTCGGTTTGGAATAACAATATCATAAGATTTAATAGTGGGTGTGTGAGGTCCATTGACTATAATGCTCCATAAATCATAATCAAGTGCTTAAATAAAAATTTTCATACATGCTTTCCAATAAGTAATTTGTGCCAAAAAAGTTGTGGTCTATTAGTAGATTGCCCTCACTCAATATGAAACTCATTTGGGTTGTCATAATCTTTGGTTTAAAGCTTTTTAAGGCTTAGTAACAAGAGCACCTGTTCTGATACCACTTGTGCCCAGATATTGCAACCCAAGAGGGGGGATGAATTAGATTTCTCAAAAATATTAATAATTAGCAAATATGTGCTTTTAGAAAATTTTAAAATTAATGGAAAGTGATGTGAAGTGTAGAGAAATATTCAAGCACTACAGAAATTTAAATCACAGACACAGACAATTTATAGTGGTTCGGTGCCAACCCTGCACCTACGTCCACTCCCCAAGAATCCCTTGGAAATATTTACTAACCATCCTAGCCAACTTGGCTGGCAGCTTGTTTACAGGCACAAGGGAGCCTTACACCTAGCCTTCCGGGCTAGCCTCTTATTTTTCAGACACAAGGAAGCCTTACACGGGTAGATCTCTATCGTTACAAGTTTCACCATCGTGAAACTTAAATACCGAGCATAATATATAAGCAATGTATACAGGAAGCTCCTTAAGTGAGCATATTTAAAAGAAATACTTTACAAAATATAAAGACCACTTTACGGAATAGATTCTTCCTTTGAGCACGTTGGAGGAATGGATGAAGCTTGACTACTTTTCAGAATGTGGCTGGAGCTTTGATATCACTTTCACTGATGAAAACTTTTGAAGTGGCACTCTAGAAAATTTTTCAGAACTCTCTCGGCCTTTCCTTCCTCCTCACTTAGAATTTTCTTTTCCCTCTTTAATTTTTCTTTTCCACTTAAGCTCGGATGAATTGCTTTACTTCACTTAGAATTTCTCATGCTGATTGCTTGGCTTACTTCTTGCTTTCTAAATGCTTTGGGTTAGACAGCCTATTTATAGGCAATGAACCAGAGGAAGCCGTTGAGAGGAATTAATGCATCCTTTGAAAAAATTGCATGGCATTTAATGCTTACATTGAATGCTTGCATTGAATGCATGCATTGAAAATCAATGCTTAGCTATTAAGGGAAGCGCATTGAAAAAATTTAATTAGGCAAGCTGTAGACGTTTCCCATGCAATTAAGGAAGACATTTGAAATTCTCATCCCAGGTAGGCTGTTGAAGAAAATTTCTCATGCGTTTGAAAAATCTTCCTCATGTCAGAGAAAAACAGCGAACTGAAATCTTCATTTGAAAAAATAATCCCAGACTTTGAACAGAGTAATTTTGATTAACAATGGCGAATCAAAGTTCTGCAGGAAATCCATGTCTGATTATTTTTTAATGGGATTTATAGTTTTGCCACTGGGATTTTACAGTTTTGCCACTAACTACAATGCTTTGAAAAATAATTTTCACATGATAAATCATCAAAGATAGATTTAGTCATTTGAGAAATGAATAATAAAATATTGAGGAGCTATGATAAAACATTTAGACTTGGAAAAGCATTTGGACTTGAAAAAACATTTGAGTTCAATGCAAGACAAAATCAATAAAAATTTAGATGGACAGGGATGCTTTGGTTTGTTTTTTTTTTTCGTGAAGAATATCCAAAGCCAGTTCGGTACGTTTTGAAAAAATAGAAGCAATATGTATTACCTTTGATATGTTATGTGAAATACCTTAATTTGAAGTAACACCTTCTTCATGATGGATTCTCTGAAATTATTGTCTCAACAAAATTCTTAGTATTATACTTAATCATTTTGTATTCATCAAAATCAAATATGAGATCAACAAAATTAATTAATCCAAATTTCATATAATTCATATGAACAACAAAGATAACAAAGTGAAAGCGTACCTGAATCCATAAGTCATGATGGCAATGGATTGTAATCTTTCAAACAAAAACCCCATATTCTCATATTTTTTACCATATTTTTCTTTGATGGGGATAAGAAAACAGATAACTCCTTCGTGACGATTGGTCTCCTTTGGAAATCATAGCTCTAAGATTGATTAATTTTAATTTGATCTCTTATCAAATTACAAATAGCATATATGTATTTACACAATAATTTTTTTATTATAATTGTATTTTTAGTCAAAATTAATTTTATATCAAATTGATCATTTTTATTGACTATTCAAACAATGGCATAACACATTTGTTACAACATGTATGGCCCTAAATAATTATTTAAATTTATAACGCATCAAATCCAAACAAGAACCTGAAATCTGGTTATAAGAAAGAGAGGAATGCACAAAAGACTACATCAAACAACTCATCTCGGCGCGAAAACAATAATCAAGAACACCCGAGAAGAAAGAGAGTCATTACTTGGATTGGACGCGGTCGAGGGGAAACCGGCGACGGACGGAAGGAAGGCCGCGCCGAGGGACTCCGATTGCGGCGAACTGGAGCGGCGAAGTGCACAATCGGGCAGTGGAGCGGACGAGGAGCGAACTGGGGCAACAAAGAGAATGCCTCCATGGAAGCGGCCGCTGACCCAAGAACTCGGAAAATAAATAACAATATTGAAGGTTTGGAGGATATAATTGTCACCGGGCTTTCAATTGGCACATGCAAGCGCTCCTTATGGCCACTAGGTCCTTGCGTCTACCGATGATGGCATTAGAGAAACCCTTCCCCTAACCAGCCTTACCCCAGAACAATAAATAAAAATTCCCGAAGAACAAAGTCCCACCCAAACACCAAGATATACGGGAGGCAAAGCCTTCCCAACCAAGAACTCTCCACTAAGTAACTTGGAAAATAATGAGGTTGCCCGAAGGCTACAAAAGCACTCCTCTCTGTCCCTGACAAAGATCTCTCAAAGTGCCCGCCCCAACTTCACTCAACGAAAACTGACCTGTGGATGCCTCGCACCCGCGCACCACCTATGCGTATCGGCCACATCCCGTGCTCACCTAAGTCCTCCTGACTTAAACCTGCGCCGCTGCGATCTCCGCTGATCCAGCCGCTCGCCAACCTCATGAACCTTCCCTGATCGTTTAGTGGTGCCCACCCGAACTCCACTCGGGTGTCCCTTCCTTAGAAGGTAGGAAGATCTTCTCCCAATTAGATCTTCTCTCTCTCACGTTCTATCATCTAATCCTCTCATGGATTGATCTAATTCCCTTCACGTAGACCTCAGCCCCCTCTATTTATAGGTTGCTACAACCTTATCCAAAGATCCCCCTTGATCTCATCTTTATCCCATGCAACGTCTCCAAAAAGGCCACCGCCCATCTCCAAATCTTATCTCCTCCTAGCCGGCTGATGAAGGACTCTTCGCTGCTGGATAGGACGCCTGAAATCTGATCCAAAACAGCTCCAAAGATAGCTTGGATAATCCCCAAGATATTCTCAACAAACTACCTTAAGATCTTATCCATATCTCCAAATTGGTTGCTTATGGATAAGGTTTGTTTTCCCCTCCAAATCTTATCCAAAACCTGCTGGCTTGAGTCCCTAATCTTCTCCCCAAGATAAGGGTCGAATTTACCTGATCTGGACCGATTTACCCCTAAAAAATCGGCTTCTGGATGGTTTGGACCGTTGCTGGGCGAATCTGGCCATTGCAGGGCCGTTACCGAGGCCGACGCCGAGGCCGACACCGTTGCTGAGGCCGACGCCGAGGCCGTTGCCGAGGCCGACGCTGAGATGGGGTGGTGACAATCCTCCCCCTGCTGAGATGTCGACGCCCTCGTCGACCACCATGCCGCACAAAATCCTCCTGATGCTCCTCGTCATCGCATGCCTTGGCCCTCCTGGCCAAAGCCTCCCGAGTCTCAACGCGGCCACCTGCCACGCGCACCCCCTGATGCCTCCTCGGTTGGATAGCCCACTCGCCGAGCCATCCCGCCTGCCACCTCCTGCTGCAGGCCTCCGTGCCTAGGCTCTCCCACGCGATGCCTAGGCGTGAGGTTGTCGCACAACCTCAAGTCTGGTGGTGGGGCGGTTTCTTGCCCCCACCCTTCGCAACGGTCCTACGCCATCCCTCCACTGGAACGAAGTAAGGATGCCTACCCCTTCGGATCAAGATGCCCCTCCGATGAGGCATGACCACGGCCTTGCTCTTGATGAAGAAGTCCATCCCGAGTATCAGGTCGTAGTCGTCGATCGGCAAGATCATCATGCTGCAGTGCCCAATCCATGAGCCCACCTCCAATGTGGCCTCTGCCTGGCCCAAAGACTCCATCTCCTCGGAGTTGACTGACTTCACCCTACAAGGCATGGATAGCACTCCAAGCCCCAATTTGTGCACCGTCCCTTGGCTCACAAAATTGTGTCGCGCTGGAATCAACCAAGGCCCGCACTGTCCTCCCGTTGACCCGAGCCCTCACGTACATCAAACCTTGGCGTTGGTCTCTCGCGGCCAAAGTGTTGATGGCCTGTAGCGGGGCCATCCTCGCTACTGGCTCCTCCTTCAAACTCTCAGATGCCCTATCTGCCTGGGTAGTGATGGCCGCTACCGCCACGTTCCATGGACACTCCCGCGCTAGATGCGGCCCTCCGCATATGAAGCATCCAGCGAAAGTCATCTGTCCCTTTGGTTTTGCTGCTGCACGTGGTGGAACACTTTCCTTCTTGCCTTTTCGACCACGTGGTGGTGACGCACTCTTGCGTTTGCCCTTGCCCTGGCCACCGTTGCTCGAAGTAGTAGCGCTACAAAAGTCCACCAGCGCCTCTGCTGCTACGAAGGCTGAGGGAATATCCCTCACCTCCCTCCTACGAAGCTCAGCCTGCGCCCACCCCTATAGACCAGCGAGAAAGTTAAATAACTTATCTTCCTCGGACATGTTGGACACCTCCAGAAGTAGATTGCTGAACTGCGCCATGTACTCCTGGATGCTCCCTGTCTGCCGCAGCTTCCTCAGGTTCTCTCGAGCAAGCCACCCTGCGTTGCTCGGCTGGAACTGAGCCTTCAGTTCCCTCTTGAAGATCTCCCAGTCTCGATTCTGGGATGCCCCGCACGGTCATCCTCGGCCGTTCTGGTCCTCCACCAGAGCTTGGCGTTCCCCTCCAGATATATCGAGGCCCGATCCACCTGATCGGGTGGATCTTCGCCGCACGGAAGTAAGTCTCCATGTCCCACACAAAGTTCTCCACTTCCGTCGCGCTCCTGACTCCGCCGAAGGCCTTAGGCTCCCGGACCTTCGCTTCCTTTGTCGAGCACCGACCATGTGGACTGGACTCCGCGCCTCCTACCTCAGACGGATCACCTCCTACTCCAAAGCATGGATCCAAAGCTCAATCGCCCCTCCATGGCCAAGTCTGATCGTTGTTGTTGCATGCTTCGATGTTCAAGGTCGCGAAGAAGCCCCTCGTGCGCCTCCGTCAATTGGTCGTGCGAAGTGCGCAACTCAGCCAACTGTATGCTCAACTCCGCGCATACAGCTACAAGATTCATGGTTGATCCCTCTCCTGGATCTCCCACAATGCCCTCCAAACGGGTCATGTCTCCTACCGCTCTCGCCATCTGATTGGGCTTGCTTGGAACTTGTCTTCAACCGGGCTCTGATACCTCTTGTCACCGGGCTTTCAATTGGCACACGCAAGCGCTCCCTATGGCCACTAAGTCCTTGCGTCTACCGGTGATGGCGTTAGAGAAACCCTTCCCTAACCAGCCTTACCCCAGAACAATGAATAAAAATCCCGAAGAACAAAGTCCCACCCAAACACCAAGATATACGGGAGGCAAAGCCTTCCCAACCAAGAACTCTCCACTAAGTAACTTGGAAAATAATGAGGTTGCCCGAAGGCTACAAAAGCACTCCTCTCTGTCCCTAACAAAGATCTCGCAAAGTGCCCGCCCCAACCTCACTCAACAAAAATTGACCTGTGGATGCCTCGCACCCGCGCACCGCCTGTGCGTATCGGCCACGTTCCGTGCTCGCCTAAGTCCTCCTGACTTAGACCTGCGCCGCTGCGATCTCCGCTGATCCAGCCGCTTGCCAACCTCACGAACCTTCCCTGGTCGTTTAGTGGCGCCCACCCGAACTCCACTCGGGTGTCCCTTCCTTAGAAGGAGGAAGATCTTCTCCCAATCAGATCTTCTCTCTCTCACGTTCTATCATCTAATCCTCTCATGGATTGATCTAATTCCCTTCACGTAGACCTCAGTCCCCTCTATTTATAGGTTGCTGCAACCTTATCCAAAGATCACCCTTGATCTCATCTTTATCCCATGCAACGTCTCCAAAAAGGCCACCGTCCATCTCCAAATCTTATCTCCTTTTAGCCGGCTGATGAAGGACTCTTCGCTGCTGGATAGGATGCCTGAAATCTGATCCAAAACAGCTCCAAAGATAGCTTGGATAATCCCCAAGATATTCTCAACAAACTACCTTAAGATCTTATCCATATCTCCAAATTGATTGCTTATGAATAAGGTTTGTTTCCCCTCCAAATCTTATCCAAAACCTGTTGGCTGGAGTCCCTAATCTTCTCCCCAAGATAAGGGTCGAATTTACCTGATTGGACGATTTACCCCTGAAAAATCGGCTTCTGGATGGTTTGGACCGTTGCTGGGCGAATCTGACCGTTGCAGGGCCGTTACCGAGGCCGATGCCGAGGCCAACACCGTTGCTGAGGCCGACGCCGAGGCTGTTGCCGAGGCCGACGCCATGGGGTGGTGACGCATGGAGCCGGAGGTTCCGTTCTATATATAGTCCCAGGCGGGACGGCGGGAGGACTGTCCAAGGCGGAGGGGCCACCGATCGGACGGACCACGTGTGTTAGGATATAAGATTGATGTATAATCAATTAGGCTGGAAAGTCAAATGGACGGTCAACAGTAACCTTCTCATTCGCTGTGGATCAACCTGATTCAGGTGCGCGTGTATATATATATATATACTGGGATAGAACTTTGTCATAATAGAACTTTGAGTGAGAAATTAAAAAAAAAAAAAAAATTCAAGTGGAGGAATGATGAATAATAATTTTATTTCTATCGGTTTCTAAAACAGGCCTGTTATGTTTTTAAGGGAAAGTGGGTAAAATATATTTTAAAAACGCTAAAAGTACTTCAACATCAACTTTTTAAAAAAATAAAAAGTAACAGTATTTGGTAGAATAGATTGAAGCAACCTAAAAAATAATTTCCAAGCTTATTCTCACACAAGAAAGAAAACATAACCTCACGACGACGGAAGATTTGTTGCTAACAAATTTCTACTCCCAATTGTAGTTTTTAACATAAAAAGGTTATATACTACAAGAATTCCATGAGTAGGGATGGCAATTGTAGTTTTTTTTTTTTCTTAACTTTGTGGTGGAGAAAACAAACTCAGCACGTTATCTATCATTGAAACAAACAAAACAGAGTACTAAACCATAAGACAGGAAGAATATTTGCGCAAATATGCATCTCAGGTGTGTCCATGAGATCCATCCAGAATGTTACAAAAACTGTACAGTGAACAAAACTTTCGTTTTTGAAAGAACTGAAGCAAGATTTTTCAATGGTTGAGAAAAAAACATTGCCATCAGAGCGCATCTGGAGAAGGTGGCGGCAACACAGGGTGTCCGTTCAAAGACGAGGCTTTCTTATGTAGTTTTCCCTTCAATTGCCTAATCTTTGCATCCACCCTTGCTGTGAACCCAATCTTTGTTGCCCACCTGGCCTTAGAGCGTTCCCTGGTCCACATAATTTGATCCTCGACATCCTTCTTGTAATATTTGATCTCTTGGATCACATGGTGATCCATTGGATTGTATGACCTCTGGAAGGAAATGTGGATCAGGTACGGGAGGTTACAAGCTGCAGTGACCAAGAGAGTCACAGCCCAAAAGATGGGGGCTGGTGCGAGGGCTTCAACAAGTATCTGGAAAGCATCCCCAGATATTAAGGGCGAGGCCATGCCATAGGCTAGAAGGAAGAGGTACCAAGTGGCAATGCTTCCGCACACAAGAACAACTTGAATCCACGTGAAGTGACTCATTGTGAGGACGATCTGCATGTTGACAGCCCAGATGATGCAGGTAAACATGGCGGTCCCAATGGCACCCATGCCAGCAGTCTGTCCCCCTTGGCGGAATGCCTGAGCATAGAATATCCCAATATTGAGGAAGAAGATCATGAGGGATGAGTAAAGACCATTAGACATCCACCCAATAATCCTATACCAATCAAAGAACAGATTCTTCGCCCCTTGCTGGTACAAAGCTGGGAACTGTAGAGGTATTAGTTGAAGAGGCAATAAAGTATCAAGAGAATTGTAAGTTGCAACAAAGCTAGCACGTATTAGTAGATGATATTTCTGTACAAATAAGTAGAATAGAAACATTCGATATTTCTGTACAAATAAGTAGAATAGAAGCATTCTAACCTATATTATTTCTTAAACTAGGCAGAGAGACCAACCTGAAGGCAGACTTCAGAAGAAACATCTTGCTCAAAGACTCCTAGTGATATGACAGGCAATGAGGTGAGAATGACATTGAATAGTATCATGTACCAGTCATCATAGACTGACTGCCCAGAAAAGCCAGCATATGCCTCAAAGTAGAACAATGTGAGGCCAAAGGCTATGTTCTTGTAGAAGAAATAGCATATCTGAATCCATATTAAGAGTTGTATAGAATAAGGATCAACTAGAAATCACAGGCACACAGTAATGCATTCACAATCTAACATGAACAAAAGAAAAATAACATAAGTGTTTTGCCTATTTTATACCATCTGTGCAATTCGCTTATAACACCAGTGTCCATGGACAACCAAAAGCCGCTCAAGGTACCGAAACTGGGAAATGGAGAAGTCACTGGCCATAACAGCCTGCAGAATGCTAAGCCCTATGAGTTTGCTGACAACAAGGTAGACAATTTTCTGATAAAAAAAACATAAATAATCTCCTTATGTTATCATGTTTTCGTCTGAAATACTCAGAAACTCATTTCAAAGGGAAATGAATTCTGAAGGCAGACAAGAATTTATCAGACCACCAACCTGCATTCCTTCCACCCCACTGATACCAACACCAATGTCAGCCTCTTGAATCATTCCAACATCATTTGCACCATCACCTATTGCTAGAGTAACTTTGCCTGTGCCTTCTTTTACCAACCGAGTCACCTAAAACAAGATAGTTCCAGCATGACTCATGATATTTATCAGACGAGAGGTACAATATGAAAATCCATGCAGGGTAACTGATCTCACCAGTGCTTTTTGCTTAGGGGAGACACGGCAACATATTACAGAAGCACAATCAACTGCTAGACTCAAAAACTGATGCTTCATGTCTTCCTCTAATGCATAGGTTAAAGCCTTCCCATCAATGATTATAGCAAATGCTGCATGAGGATCACTTTCTAACTTTATCATTTGAGAGGCATTAGTAATTTGCTTCAGAATATCTTCCTTCACAGCCTGATCAGTTACCAAAGATAAAACCAATGCCTATCATGAAATCAACTTCCCGCACAGAAAAATATCCAGTACAATAACTGATGGCATATAACTCAAAGATCAGCAGTTTGCTACCTTATTTGCGTCTTGACTTATTAATTCCTTGTTCATTGGAAGTATACAAATCTGTTTCATGCCCTGCCGAAGTAAACTGCAAGCAAATCTGCAAGAGCAAACGAACTTCTGTTTAATATCTGACTTGGAATAAGATGAGGGATATACCTATGCTAATGGTAGTTTTCTGCTAACTGAATGGCAATGTTAGAGGCATACCCTATGTTGATTGCAGTTTCCATCTTATCACCTGTAAGAACCCAAATCTTGAGACCAGCTTGTGCTAGTTTATCAATGCACTGAGGAACCTGTGGAGAATGAGAATGAGAAGGTAAACAAGAATTTGAGGAACCCTCCACTTAATAATGTAAAGCTATGGAAAAAAAAAAAAAACTGACTCCTTTTTGTAATTTGTCCTCCACAGCAGTTGCACCAACAAGAACTAATTCCCTTTCAATCATGTCAGCGGTTTGTTCCAATTGAGATTCTCGGTCTGGCCCTATAGCAGTTTTTGCTTTGAGAAACTCAGTGTTCCAAGCTGTATATTCAGATTCCTCGAGCTTCCTGTATGCTAGTGCCAAAGTCCGCAAGCCAGCTTCTCCATATTCATTTAGATGCCTGCTTGTATCCACCTCATACATTCTCCCATTCTTGGACAATCTATCAAAGATGATGCTGTGTGGTCCCAAAAGTAATGCAAATTTTAAAATCCATACGATTGAAGTGATACAAAAGTTGATTGTAAATGCATCATCATGCATGAAAAATTTCAAACAATCATAGCCAAATTGGTTTTGACACAAAGAGCAACAGTTCTGCATTCCAAAAGGTCATCATGGACAATTACCAGGAATATATATATTAACAGACCTGTCTGCACCTTTGCAAAGCAGCAGCAGCTGTCCTTTCTCGTCCCGTATAATAACTGACATCCTTTTCCTCTTGCTATTGAATTCCAATAGATTGAGAATCTTGAACTCCCTGCAAGATTGATGGTCAAAGAATAGAAAACACTACAAGAGGGGGAGAGAGAGGGAGAACAATCAAAAATCTTCAGTCCATTTTCTGACCTTTCTATTGGATCAGCAAAAGAAGGATATCTTTCCCGCACAAATACAGCCGACTGAGTTCTTCTGCAGAACTCAAACCCAAATTCTCTAGCAGCGACAAGAAAAGCACCTTCATCTGGTGACTCCGCTTCATAAGTAAAGCTACCAGTTTCCGCATCTGGTTCAGGAATTGCAGTGTGACAAACTGCGAGTATTCGAAAGAAGAGAAGAATCGTGCCTGGATTGGCTTCCGACATCCAATTTCCTTGCATGAGGCGATCATCTTCGAAACTGAAACCTTTTATCATGGGTTTTCTTGCTTTCTCAATCTTGCAAGTAATTCCATCTTCCAATTTGATCTCTGGCGATGACCCACAGTGACTCCCTCCATTCTCCCAATAATCTATCGGGCAGCCATTCTGCGTGGAACCACCAGATTCTTCAGATGCAATCTGCTTCGCAGCGGCAATTTCTACCTCACTAGAACGAAGACCATACGAGAAACCTGCAATGGAGCACTTCAAGAAATCCATCTGATTGCAAGTCAAGGTCCCAGTTTTATCTGATAAAATTGTATCAACCTGCCCAAGCTCCTCATTCAAGTTCGAAGTCCGGGCTTGAGCGGGATTTCCAGTCTCCTCATCATACATTTGAAGATCTTGGTTGATGAACATTGCTTGCAGCACCTTCACGACTTCGATCGAGACATATAGTGAAATCGGTATAAGATATCCATACAGGATGAGAGCTGTGACCAGATGGAAGATGCCAGACAATCCAGGTTTGGATAGGTTGTACAATTGGCTGTCGCTGCCCCGCTGTGGTTGCAAGTACCACCAGTCTGGCATTTCAAGCTTTGTCTTCACCACGAAGCCGATGGAGCTGATCAAGGAGAGCAGAACAAGAACTGTGAAGAGGATGTAAATGATGTGGTCCATTTTTTGCTCTATCCTGCTCCTTTTAGATGGAGACTGGGTGGCATTCTGCATGACTTTGGTGTCATGGCCGGTGAAAATGACCACTCCATAGATGTAGCTGGTGTTCCGAAGCTTGGAATCTCTGAGTAGAACCTGACTCGGATCCAGAGCGTAGACCTGGCGCTCGTACTCCAAATTGCCCGCAAAAGTGTAGAGGCTCGGATTCGGGTCCTCGCATCGGATGGTGGCGCTAAAATCCTTGAACGACTGTTCATCCTCCAGAGGCAAAGTGACCTCCAACGATCTCTTAACCTTCAGGTTGGTCTCCCCGTCCAAATTCATGGTCTCCACGTAGCATATCCCATCGTCGTAGCTCGACGACAGTAAGAGCAGGTCGGCGGGAAAGAACTGGTTTTTCTCCACTCTGACGACGTCTCCGACGCGAATCTTGTGCCAAAGTTTGTGGCCGAAGCGGCCGTCCCCCTTGTGAACGATGACCTTCCGGATGTTAACCTTCATGTCCTGCACGAACCTTCGCCAGTCCTCCAAGGCCTCCTTGGCCATGCTGAGGCCGACGACGAAGGCCAGGGGGCGATCATGCTGAGGGGCGAGAAGGGGGAGATGGAGGTGACGGAGAGGGAGGCGGCGAGGAGGAAGTACAGGTTGGCGACGCGGCGGAACTGCTCGAAGATGGCTTTGGGGAGGAAGGTGACGATGTTGTACTTGGTGGTGGAGATATAATTGGAGGGGTAATTGAGGGGCTTTCTCTTGTGGGCGCGGGGTTGGTTGCAGCGGACGATGCGGGAGTGGCCGGGGCCCTGGGGGGCCAGGGCAAGGGCGGCGTTGTCTTTCATCGACTCCGCGGGGCGGACGCAGGAGAAAGTGTAGATCTTGCTCCATCGGAGCTTCTCGCGGATCCTCCCCGTCCTCCCCATTCTTCCCTTCTCTCTCGGCTTTCTTTCTTCCGCTCGGATCAAATATAACCACACCCTCCTCCCATCATCGGCAAGGTAATTTGGCTTGGCGGATCGATTCACGCCATCATGTCCTCCTCGAGAATGCGCAACGGACCGATTGAAATGCCACCGAATGGCTTCGAGAATTCAAATCAATTCATTCAATTTGTTAAAACCAACATTAAAACAGAGCAATAAATCAAAAAGAAAAAAAGAAATCTAATCTCAGCTAGACAATGCTCGTGGAGTTTTGAACTAAAATTGTGACAAAAGAAAAATTGCATATCAAAAAACCTAAACGAAAATTCATCGAACTGCTCGGCAATCAACAAAAACGTCCAATAAACGCAAAAAAAAAACAAAAAAAAGGTCCGAAAATTAACAAATCTAAGATGTACCCTAGAATCATGAGGAAACGGGACGACCTCGCCTGACTGGCCTCGGAATTCGCGCATCAGAGAGAGGGGAAGAGAGAAAGTGTGAGGAGGAGAGAGTTTTCGCGGCTCACGGTCCGTCCCAAAACAATGCCAGCAATTTCCGGTCTTTGCTGATAAATTCTTCTCTTTTTCTTTTTTTTCTAAAACTAATAATCGTAGGATCACTCTTCTATTTTTAGCTCTTCTACGTTCCCACTCTCCCTATGGTTTGGGAACGTACTTGGCAAAGTCGATAATAAAAGAAATTGGTTCGGATCGGATGCAATTTATGGTTAACAAAATACGTAAAAAAAAAAAAACTTTTTTTAAAGAAAAATCAATTCTAGCATTCATCGTGTTTGCTTGGTAATCCTTGCCGAAACCTCCTTCTAAGACCACGGAGCGACCCACAGACCTCCCTCATCTCTCGAGATCGCCCTCTTATTGAAGGAGCCAGGATTCGAGTCACCGGGAGCTTGTTAGGAGCTCTGCACAACCAAGGAGATCTACTGGGGGAATTCTCGAGTTGGGCCTCTGATGCCAGGAAATTGAGGAATCGATTCAACAGGACTGTTCAATTCAGCAAATCTGATTCGACCGAAGCTAGACATGAATGGAGATTGACACTCATTGGGAGAACCATTGGAAAATGTCTTGGTCTGGAGTTTCTCTGTGATTCTCTTCGAGGCAAAATGGCAACTCAAGGAAGAATTTGAGACCTTTCTCATTTGGCGCTGACCGTTACGTCTTCAGATTCCAGTCAAAGAAGGATCTACAGGATGGCTATGGATGCTGGATGGTCAAATCCTAGCTCTAGAATCTTGAAAACCAAACTTCAAAGGCATCTAAGAACAACTTCATTGGACAGGGAGTCCAAAGCTGAGTTATCCTCGGGAGTGTGTTTGTGTTAATCTTGAGGAACCATTTGTTCCTGGGGTTGATCTAATTGGCTATGGCGACGAGGAACTTGACTGGCAATTTTTTTGCCATGAGAGTACTTCTTTCTACTGCTTTACATGTGGCAAACGGGGCCCCTGATTGCACTTTCAAAGTTCTCCCCCAAGGCTTCAATATAAGATGCCCAAAGGTTGCCAACCAGGGAATCAGTGGCGTGAAGGATTCATCTTCATCCAAAACTATGGAATAACTCCGTGTGCTCTTATATCATCAACTGCTTAGCGTGGAATTGTAGATAAGTGGGTGTGGACGTTAAATCATTATTTTCGAATGTCCGCGAGCGTCCGGTCGCCTCCTCCAACGAGCCTGGATCTTTCGACAAGCTTCTTGCACCTAGGAGCCTGCAAATAAGTCCCGAGGACCGGAGATTCCGGCGGGAACCCTCCGATGCTCAAGTCAGTACTCTGGGCAACAGCCGTGAGCTTGAGGAAGCTCGAAAGAGAAGAATAGAGAGGCTTAGAGACGTGCTCTCTATGAGCGTTTGGGAGTGTAGTAGTTGTTTGAGTTTCTTGGAGTTACCTGGTCGGGGTCCCTTTTACCCATTTTATTGGTGCTTAGAGTCTATCAGCCTTAGGGCATGATCACTTGTTAGAGCATTGATGACGCAATGCAAAAGCATTGAAATAAACAAGAATTCAATAATAACAACTGAACTCCAAGATATACAATCACTCGCAAGCGATTCAGAGAAAACATCTCTCAAGATGATTTTTTCAACTTTTTAATCAAATTGATCCCCGTCTCAAAACCCTAAAACAACTATTTACAGTCTATAGGAAATAAAATAATTAAGGAAACTAAAAGCTATAGGAAATAAAATAATTTAGAAAACTAAAAAGCTATAGGAAATAAAATAATTTAGGAAACTAACTAGCCTTACTCTCAAACAACTTCTCTTCGTCCTTGCTTCGGTTTGGCTGCTTTTCGTGCATCCAACTTGTCCATATATCTCATTGCAACCCTGTTTGCATCAGTCTCTCCCTCCTGCGAAGAACTCGACCCCGGGTTCTCATCTGGATATAGAGGTGTATTGTCCGGAAAGAATGGATGTAAATCTGCCACATTGAAAGTCCTCGAAATCGCCATAGTCGCAGGAAGATCAACAACATAAGCATTATCGTTGATCTTTTGGACAATCTTGTAAGGTCCATACTTTCGTGGTTGTAACTTGTTATAAGTACCCACGGGAATCCGCTCTTTCCTGAGAAAGACCATCACCTGATCCCCTACCTCAAAGAGTTGTTCCTTCCGTCTTCTATCAGCCACCTCCTTATACTTGGCGTTGGCTTTCTCAATCTTTGCTCTGACCTCTTCTGAAGTGCTTTGCCAATGCTCAGCCATTAACTCGTTAAAGACGCATTGACTCGTTAAAGACGCATCAATACGAGATCGATGGGAGGGATATGCCATTAACTCGTTAAAGACGCATCAATACGAGTAGCTCCCAATTAAAAACCATTCTATCGTTGATCCTAGAGCAACTTGCCAACTCACCTTGACATCATATGGTTAACCAATTCTGATTTGACCATCTAAGAGATTCATGCTCAACCACGGAGCCTAATCTACTTCCATTTGGTTTAATCAAAGAGAAGGACATGATCAACTACAACTATTATTTGATTTAGAGCATTCTTAACCTAATCTAATTAGATTTGTTCAAATACTCTTTTAGTCCAGTTGATTTAAACCTTAGGGTCTAACCCTTTATGGATCCGATTTAGCTAACCCAAAAGATTAAATATATTTCATGTTTACATGTTATATATTTCAATCAAGCATCACATGTATTATGTTACTACTCATAATTCCTATATTTAGATCATATCTAAAGAGATTATGAATTAACATTTGACATTCAAATTAGACTCTCATAGATATTTGTATGTTTCATAACATAGACATCATGCCATCATATATCATATCTTTGTTTTATACTAAACATGCAAATATCATGCTTTTATACAACATCAATATGTATCAAATATAAAACATCTTTTAGTAGTGCGTGTAATCTATGTTTTGATGCATAAGCTCAATTTAAATTATCTTTGGATTGAGCATCAATGATAAAACAATAGCACGACAATATATCACAGAATACCTCATTGAATGGGTAATTTAGATTTTCAATCCATCTGTGACCATATAGCCTTGCGATTAGTTTTAGCCATAATTACACAATTAATAAGAACATTAATTTACATGCAATAAATTAGATCAATAAGAAACCATTGCTCTGATACCATTTGTTAGGAGAGTTAATCCCCGAGGCATGCATATTTTAAAATTTGATAACAATTATCAATGTGGAAATTTAAAGATTACATATTAATCTTTCTAACATGCATCAAGATCATATCTTTGCCTTATATTATAAGATCGTTTGATCTAACTATTGCATATAAATTAAATAATTAAGATCATATCTTAATCTTCAAGATGAGAAGTCATACTACTCATCTTGAAGCCTGCCTTAAGATCTAAGGATCAAATCACTCACCTTAAGAACAGTAGGTAAATCCTTTGTGCTCTGCAGCCGTTCAATCGTCCGGCCTCTAGTATCGTCCACGCGAAGCCCCCGAATGATCAGATTCCCGGGAGTGCTAGCTCGCGGAAAAATAATTTTGCTGATCTTGAATTCTTCCACTTGAATCTTCCTCCAAGATCCACCAAGCTTTTGCTAACACTAAAATCACACCAGAATTTTCTGTTCTAACTCTTAGAACTATAACACTTGGTTCTAACTGTTTAGAATTTTTGATCTCTTTTGATCTTGTATTTTTTTTTTTATCTGGTGAGGGATGTCCTCTATTTATAGTTTCATATTAGCCAGCCTATTGAATTCTAACATTTAGAATTCCGCTGTTTTTGTGAAAACCAAAGAGACATATTAAATTCATACACTTATCAATGCATAAAGAGTTGTGTGGAGTGCTCTTCCAAAGAGGCACATTAATTCACACGCTTATCAATGCATGGAGAGTTATGTGGAGTGCTCTTGAGTTAATTCTTGTGGAGAGTTGTGTGGAGTGCTCTTCTAAAGAGGCACATTAATTCACACACTTGTCAATGCACGGAGAGTTGTGTGGAGTGCTCTTCCACATTAAGTCAATGAGACTCTTCCAAAGAGGCACCTTTTAGCAAAATTTATTTTTCTTGAACTTGGGAATCATTTGAAGAAGACTAAAAGTTATAAATTAAATTTGCATGAGAATTTAATTTCTCATGAGATGAGATTTTAGTTATCTCATCATGCGAGAAAACCTTTTTCACACATGGGGTTTGGATTTTTGGTTTTAAGCTAATTTGAATTTATTGGATTAAACCAATATAGATCATGGTCCTAGCCCAAATCAAATTTGGCTAATCCTGAATCTATTTAAATCCAAATCAAATCTAATTTCAAATCAATATTTGAAATTGATTAGTCCTTCTAATAGACTTAAACCAAATTGAATCTTATTCACTTGTACTTAACCCAATTGAGATAATTCAATCAATCAAATTGATTAATTAAATCATATACGATTCTCAATCGTTGATCAGCAAATAGATCATCCTAGGAAACTTCTATGCGTGTGACTCTCTAGGTTCGAACCTAAGCCGGTAGCATAGAAACATAGAAATGGAAATCCTCTTGACTACAAATGCTAAGGATGGCTTAAGAGCCTGTCAACTCTAAACAGCAAATCCATAAAGTGATTTCAACTTTAGTGATCATGTGACTTTCACATGAAGTGCCTTGGCCAAGGTCTTGCTAAATTGAAACACAAGCATTTCTCCTTTTAATGGGATAGGTCAAATTCCATCTTGATCCACAACTGACTACCACAAGTACTTGACTGCACCCAGTAACCTTTCGTAGCTGGATTAGAAATCCAGGTGGTCCGGCACCTAAGTACAATGAGTTGCTTGTAAGCCACTGGTTGTGATCTTCAGGTCTGAAGGATACTTATACCTATATCTTCTCGGATTAACTCTTGACAGTAGAGTATCCAAAAATGAGTCACGTTCGGTGAAATGTACTCCTACACTTTCACCTGTATGTCATACCAGTGTCTCTACACTCCTTGGTTAAGAGGACAACCAACAAATATGATATACAACGTCCTATAATTGATAGTACTATGGCCCTGTCATAGTATATCATTTGGTCGCGAACTCTTTTAAGGACCTTCAAAGATAAATCCTCCTTTATCGTGAAGGAAGATCCTAAGGGCTTCATTACTATTAGGAGTTTTAAGAAGATGTTCTTGTAATGAATAAACTGCCAAATAACTTTTATTAATATATCAATTTATATACAATTTACATCAGCACAATCATCAAATGATTGGCTTTAGGATACAATTCCCAACAAACTCCCACTTAGCCTAAAGCCACTCATTACAGTATCTAATACCCATCTTCAACTTATAGTTGTCAAACTCCTTGATGCTGAGTGCTTTAGTAAATGGGTCACCTAGGTTTTCCTTTCCATCAATCTTCTGAAGATTTATGTCACCTCGGTCTACAATCTCTCGAATAAGATGAAACCGGCGCAGTATGTGCTTGGTGCGCTGATGTGCTCGTGGTTCCTTTGCTTGAGCTATGGCACCAGTGCTGTCACTGTATAACAGGACTGGTCCATCTATGGAAGGTGTCACTCCAAGCTCGGAGATAAACTTTCGCAGCCACACAGCTTCTTTCGCAGCATCTGATGCAGCGATGTACTCTGCCTCGCACACCGAATCTGCCACTGTATGTTGCTTGGAACTTTTCCAGCAAACAGCTCCACCATTTAGGATAAACACGAAACCCGATACACTTTTGCTATCATCATGATCTGATTGAAAACTGGAATCAGTATATCCAACAAGTTTCAAATCAGACTCTCCATAGACTAACCACTGGTCCTTAGTATTTCTCAAATACTTAAGGATTGTCTTAACAACTTGCCAGTGTTTTTCTCCTGGATCAGATTGGTATCTACTCACTACTCCTAGTGAGTATGCCACATCTGGTCTTGTACATGTCATGGTGTACATAATCGATCCTACTGCCGAAGCATATGGAATTCGACTCATACGTTCTCTTTCATTAGGAGTTGTCGGACAATCCTTCTTAGAAAGATGAATTCCATGGCCTATCGGAAGATAGCCTTTCTTGGAATTCTCCATGCTAAACCTCTTTAGCACTGTGTCAATGTACGTAGATTGGGATAAACCTAGCATCCTCTTAGATCTATCTCTATAGATCTTCATCCCTAGGATGTATGATGCTTCTCCCAGATCTTTCATGGAGAATTGTGATGATAACCATGTCTTTATTCCTTGTAATGCAGGGATATCATTCCCGATTAAGAGAATATCATCCACATATAATACAAGAAATACAATAACAGAACCGTTAGCCCATTTATAAATGCAAGGTTCTTCTTTATTCTTAATAAAGCCATAAGATTTGATCACTTTATCAAATCGTATGTTCCAACTCCTAGATGCTTGCTTAAGTCCATAAATAGACTTCTGTAGCCTGCACACTTTAGACTCGTCTTCAGATATAAAACCTTCAGGCTGTATCATATACACCTGTTCTTCTAAATCACCATTTAGAAAAGCGGTTTTAACATCCATTTGCCAAATCTCATAATCGAAGTGTGCTGCTATAGCTAGCATAATCCGAATGGATTTCAGCATTGCCACAGGAGAAAACGTTTCGTCATAGTCAATACCATAACGTTGACGATACCCCTTGGCAACCAGACGTGCTTTATAGGTCTCTACCTTTCCGTCTGCGCCTCTTTTCCTCTTGAAAACCCATTTACACCCTATGGGTTTTATCCCTTCGGGTGGGTCAACTAATGTCCATACATTATTGTCCTTCATGGAATCAAGTTCGGATTTCATGGCATCAAGCCATTTATTAGAGTCAGTCCTTTGCATAGCATCCATATAGGTGATCGGATCCTCGTTGTTCTCATCGAGTTCAACAGGATCATCGTTCTGGACCAAGAAACCCAAGTATCTGTCCGGTTGATGTGGTACTCTACCAGATCGCCTTAATGGTGCATCTAAAATGGGTTTTGAGTTTGATCTAATCAACTCAGATTCTAGGGTTCACTGGTTTGTGTTGTTCCTTCTACTTGATGAACTTCCTCAAGTTCAACATTAGAGCTATTTGTTCCTTCACTAAGGAACTCCTTTTCAAGAAAAACTGCTCTATTACTAATGAACAACTTTTGTTCTTCAGTATTGTAGAAGTAATATCCTTTTGTTTCTTTCGGATAGCCGATGAAAAAATATTTGTCAGATTTGGGTTCAAGTTTGTCTGATTTTGCACGTTTCACATAAGCCGGACACCCCCAGACTCTCAGATAGGTAATAACCGGTTTATGTCCATACCACATCTCATGTGGAGTTTTAGAAACAGACTTACTTGGAACCTTATTAAGAATATGACAAGCTGATTCTAATGCATATCCCCAAAATGATATTGGCAAGCTTGCAAAACCCATCATGGACCGAACCATGTCTAACAGAGTTCGATTCCTTCTTTCCGACACACCGTTATGTTGCGGTGTTCCAGGAGGAGTCCATTGGGAGAGAATCCATTCTCCTTTAAATATGTCACAAATCATTGGAAAGGTATTCGCCTCCTCGATCTGATCGAAGGGTCTTAATACATTTTCCTGTTTGTTTTTCTACTTCTTTATGATATAGTTTGAACATTTCAACGATTCAGATTTATGTCGCATAAGATAGACATAACCGAACCTAGAAAGGTCGTCTGTAAAAGTAATGAAGTAGTAGTATCCACCTTTGGCACAAGTGCTCATTGGTCCACATACATCAGTATGTACTAGACCCAATAGCTCTTTGGCTCTTTCACCTTTTCCAGTAAAAGATGACTTGGTCATTTTACCAAGAAGACATGATTCACAGGTAGTTAATGATTCACAATCATCAACTCGAAGGATGCCCTCCTGAGTTAACCTGTTTAATCTGTTCTTGTTGATATGACCCAGCCGATGGTGCCAAAGATAAATATCTGTGACATCAGTTGTTCTAGGGCGCTTACTTGATTGGTACACTACATTCACAGGCTGTGATAATATATAAATGCCATTAGATAAATGCCCAGTCATTACAGTGACTCCATTCATAATGATATTCAAAGTAACATCCTTTATTGAAATTTCATAATTATTTTGGCCAGAAGGCCTACAGAAATTACGTTCAATAAGAACGTTGGGCAAAAATGACAATCATTTAGTATAATGACATTTCTATTGAAAACTATTTCAAGAACTCCTAATGCCAGTACTGGAACTAATCTTCCATCGCCGACATTTAGGAATCTTTCATTGTCCTCAAATCTTCTGTGACCTGTAGTCCCTGCAATGAATTGCAAATGTTAAAAGGACTCCCGGTATCCAATACCCAGGTCTGATTATCATATATAGAAAAATTACAAGGTGTTATCATATAAATACCTTGTTGAGCAACATCTTGCTCCTTTTTCTTCTTTGGCCTGTTTGGATCAAGTGTGGCAATGTAAAGAGGAGTTCCTCTTCCAGTGCCCTTGCATCTTGCAGTGAAAGCATTCAGCTTGACTTTTATCAACTTTCTTCTTCTGCATCTGACCCCTTATAGATGTCCTAGCATGTTGCACCTTTTTATTATTCTTTTTCTTCTTCCCTTTCCCAAAGGGTTTACGCCCTACCTTAGATCCTTCAACCACATTAACCAAACCCTTAGAGAGCTGGTTATCCTTCTCAAAGTTCTGTAACAACCCCAACAAACCGTGGTAGTTGACTGCAGGCTTTGTCATTCGAAAATGAGTAAGGAAAGGTCGGAAGGATGGAGGCAAGGAATTCAGGATCGCATCTTTTCCCAACTGCTCATGTAAGGGAAAGCCGAGCTTGCTTAGGAGTTCTATCTTCTCGATCATGTACAATACATGATCAGTGACAGGAGATCCATCTCTCATTCGAGCATTGAAAATAGCACAACTAGTCTTGTGCCTTTCAACATCGTCGGGTGTGCCGAAAGATTCATTCAACGCTTGAATGATTTCTTCTGGCTGAGCATTCTCGAACCGGCGACCGAATTCATCGTTCATTGCTGCTAACATGATACAACGCACGCTAGTTCTATCATTGAGCCACTTCTGATAAGTGTCTCTCTCAGAACTTTGGGTGTTTGCATCAGGTATCTTTGGTGCAGGATTATTCAGAATATATAGAATCCTCTCATGCTCAAGGACGATCTTAAGTTTTCTGAACCAGCTATTGAAATTGGAACCATTCAATTTGTCACTATCCAATAGGGACCTTAATGATAAATTAGTGGCCATGTTCTGCATAAGGAAAAACTAAAGTTTATTAGTATATAAATTGATTCAGTCTAAAGACTTGGACTTTAGTCTAAAGATTCTCCACTATTTTGTTCAAATTGGCAGCCTCTACACCCCAATTCGAAGAATTATTCTTAATTCTTTAGCGGGCACTAAGATCTACATAAACTACATACAGGCCCAAGTGAAGCTTGGCTAACCCATATGCATCTAAGAGTAGGTTCAAAACCAATTGTTTCCCCACAATCTTAGTGTTCAGTTTTGCCCCATGTACCTCTTCAGCAGGCATGAAGTGCCTCCACTGAGTTCTGGTTAGGTCCAACCATTAAATGATATAATCAGTGTAACCTATCAATAGACAAAAGCCCGAGTGAAGCTCGGCTCACCTGACTGTTTATTTAATAGTTACGCTGACTTATCATATAATGAATGATAATTCCGATGGTTGACAAGCACCAGGCATGGAGTGCCTCCAATGATTATCAAGACATCGGACTCATTATCACCCACCTTAATGGGAGGCTATGATCTAGTTATCATATAACTATTTCATTTTAAGGACCTAATAATTTTAGAGGATTTTAATAATATGAAGATAAATTGACTAATCAAGTTCTCTGAAATCTATGAAATAGAATGAAACAAGATTAAGTCAGGTTAAGTGGCACCTAAATCAGTCATACTGATATCCTTACAGGCATGGGTCAACCCGAATCAGGTAAATGATCTGAATCATAAATGGTTCACCACATGACCAGGTGAGAGAGATCGATGGGAGGGATATGCCATTAACTCGGACGCATCAATACGAGTAGCTCCCAATTAAAAATCGATCGGATCCTAGAGCAACTTGCCATCACCTTGACATCATATGGTTAACCAATTCTGATTTGACCATCTAAGATTCATGCTCAACCACGGACCTAATCTACTTCCATGGTTTAGAGAGAAGCTATCAACTACAACTGTTTGATTTAGAGCATTCTTAACCTAATCTAATTAGATTTGAACAAATACTCTTTTAGTCCAGTTGATTTAAACCTTAGAGTCTAACCCTTTATGGACCCGATTTAGCTAACCCAAATGATTAAATATATTTCATGTTAACATGTCATATATTTCAATCAAGCATAATGTTACTACTCATAATTCCTATATTTAGATCATATCTAAAAAAATTATGAACTAATATTTGACATTCAAATAAAACTCTCATAAATATTTGTATGTTTTATAACATAGACATCATGCCATCATATATCATATCTATGTTATACTAAACATGCAAATATTATGGTTTTATACAACATCAATATGTATCAAATATAAAATATCTTTTGAGAGTGTGTGTAATCTATGTTTTGATGCCAAAGCACAATTTAAATTTTCTTTAAACAAAGCATCAACGATAAAACAATCGCACGGCAATATGTCACAGAATACCTCATTGAATGGGTAATTCGGATTTTCAATCCACTGTGACCATATGGCCTTGTGATAAGTTTTAGCCATAATTACACAATTAATGAGAATATTAATTTACATGCAATAAATTAGATCATTAACGAAACCATGGCTCTGATACCATTTGTAGGGAGAAATAGTCTCCGAGGCATGCATATTTTTAAAATTTGATAACTATTATCATTGCGGAAATTTAAAGATTACATATTAATCTATCTAATATGCATCAAGATCATATCTTTGCCTTATATTCAGGGTCGTTTGATCTAAAATTGCATATAAAAAATAATCAAGATCATATCTTGATCTTCAAGATGACTAGTCACACTATTATCTTGAAGCCTGCCTTAAGATCTAGGGATCAAATCACTTACCTTAAGAACAGTAGGTAAATCCTTATTGCTCTGCAGCCGTTCAATCGTCCGGCCTCTAGTATCGTCCACGCGAAGCCCCGAATGATCAGATTTCCGGGAGTGCTAGCTCGCGGAAAAAAATTTTGCTGATCTTGAATCCTTCCACTTGAATCTTCCTCCAAGATCCACCAGGCTTCCGCTAACACCAGAATCACCAGGATTTTCTATTCTAACATTTTAGAATTACAACACTTGGTTCTAACTGTTTAGAATTTTGATCTCTTTTGATCTTGTTTTTTTTATCTGGTGAGGGAATGCCCTCTATTTATAGTCTCATTTAGCCTTGACATTTAATTCTAACATTTAAGAATTCTCGTTTGGAAAACCAAAGAGACGCATGAAGGAGTGCTCTTGAGTTAAGTTGTGTGGAGAAAGAGTTAGTCAATGCACGTTGTGTGGAGAAAGAGGCACAGCAAAAGAGGAGAAGAAGACTAAAAGTTATAAATTAAATTCTGCATTAAATTCTATCTCATGAGATGAGATTTTAGCCATCTCATCATATGAGATCCTTTTTCGAGAGGTTTGGGGTTCTAATTTGAATTTATTGGACTTAACCCATATAGATCATGGTCCAAGCCCAAATCAAATTTGGCTAGTCCTGAATCTATTTAAATTCAAATCAAGTCTAATTTCAAATCAATATTTGAAATTGACTTGTCCTTCTAATAGACTTAAACCAAATTGAATCTTATTCAATTGTACTTAACCCAATTGAGATAATTCAATCAATCAAATTGATTAATTAAATCATATACGATTCTCAATCGTTGATCAGCAAATAGATCATCCTAGGAAACTTCTATGCGTGTGACTCTCTAGGTTCGAACCTAAGCCGGTAGCATAGAAAACTTTCTATACTAATCGATGTGCCCATCTAGCAATGGAACCCGACGTCCGGATAGGTCGAAGAGTTGCCGAGCAAACTCCAAGAACCCTAAGAAACAGTTACCGTATAATTCATCCTCTTGACCACAAATGCTAAGGATGGCTTAAGAGCCTGTCAACTCTAAATAGCAAATCCATAAAGTGATTTCAACTTTAGTGATCATGTGACTTTCACATGAAGTGCCTTGGCCAAGGTCTTGCTAAATTGAAACACAAGCATTTCTCCTTTTAATGGGATAGGTCAAATTCCATCTTGATCCACAACTGACTACCACAAGTACTTGACTGCACCCAGTAACCTTTCGTAGCTGGATTAGAAATCCAGGTGGTCCGGCACCTAAGTACAATGAGTTGCTTGTAAGCCACTGGTTGTGATCTTCAGGTCTGAAGGATACTTATACCTATATCTTCTCGGATTAACTCTTGACAGCAGAGTATCCGAAATGAGTCACGTTCGGTGAAATGTACTCCTACACTTTCACCTGTATGTCATACCAGTGTCTCTACACTCCTTGGTTAAGAGGATAACCAACAAATATGATATACAACGTCCTATAATTGATAGTACTATGGCCCTGTCATAGTATATCATTTGGTCGCGAACTCTTTTAAGGACCTTCTAAGATAAATCCTCCTTTATCGTGAGGAAGATCCTAAGGGCTTCATTACTTTCAGGAGTTTTAAGAAGATGTTCTTGTAATGAATAAACTGCCAAATAACTTTTATTAATATATCAATTTATATACAATTTACATCAACATAATCATCAAATGATTGGCTTTAGGATATAATTTCCAACAGCATGGGCATCTGAAGTCTTCCTGCAAGGAATGAAGTGAGCCATCTTGGAGAACCTGTCAACCACTACAAAAATAGAGTCAGCACCTCGTTGGGTACGAGGCAAACCCAGGACAAAGTCCATAGAAAGGTCCTCCCAAATATTCTCAGGTATTGGCAAAGGTGTATATAACCAAGTACTTTAAGAATGTCCCTTGGATGTTTGGCAAGTATAGCACCTCTGAACAATCTTGTACACCTCCTTCCTCAACTGAGGCCAAAAATATCGTTCAGCTACAGCTGCAAGGGTCTTATCCCTTTCCAGGTGGCCTGCCAATCCTCCTTCATGCAAGTCTCTGATTAACTTCTCCCTTAAAGAGGATTGAGGAATATATAGTTGATTGCCCTTCATCAAATAACCCTCATGTACATGGTAATCCTCACAGGTTTCCCTACTACCACACTTGCCCCATATCTCACCAAAATCATTGTCTCCAGCATACAATTTCTTCATCTGTTCAAACCCGATAACCTTAGCACTAGTCACAGTTAACACATCTGCCCTCCTGCTCAGAGCGTCCGCAACTCTATTTTGGGTTCCAGACTTATGCATTAATTTGAAGGGAAACCTTTGCAAAAACTAGATTCATCTAGCATGCATATCCTTGCTAATCCTGTTTTGATTACTCAAGTGCTTTAAAGCCCCACAATCCGAATATAAAACAAATTCCTTACCCACTAAATAATGTTCCCACACTCTTAATGCTCTTACCACCGAATAGAACTCCTTGTCATAGGTGGACCAGTTTCTTCTAGCATCACAGAGCTTTTCACTATAGAAAGCAATTGGTCTCTTTTTCTGGGAGAGTACAGCTCCAATTCCTACTCCGCTAGCATCACAATCAACTATGAACAACTTATCAAAGTCGGGTAATGCCAACACAGGGGCACTACATAACTTCTCTTTCAAAAGGGCAAACCCGGCTTCAGCTTCTTCACTCCATTTAGACTTCCCTTTCTTCAGACACTTTGTCAAAGGAGCAGCAATGGTGCTAAAATGCCTGATAAAGCACCTGTAAAAACTGGCCAATCCCATGAAGCTTCTCAACTCTGTCACAATTTTGGGATTAGGCCACTCTCTAATGGCTTTCACTTTTCCTTCATCCACAGTAATGCCATCACCACTTACCACAAACCCCAGAAATAATAGCCTTTTAGACATAAACATACACTTTTCAAATTAGCATATAATTTATGCTCCTTCAATACAGCCAATACACTCCTCAAGTGGTCAATGTGCTCATTCTCAGACTTGCTATAAATCAATATATCATCAAAGTACACTACCATGAATTTGCCAATAAAGGGTTTAAGTACCTGATTCATAACACGCATGAAGGTGCTAGGTGCGTTGCTGAGACCGAACGGCATCACTAGTCATTCATATAATCCTTCCTTTGTCTTGAAGGAAGTCTTCCATTTATCGCCTGGCCTCACTCTAATCTGGTGATATCCGTTCCTCAAGTCTATCTTAGAAAAGATGACTACCCCACTCAACCTGTCAAGCATGTCTTCAAGACGGGGTATTGGGAACTTATACCCAATGATGATCCTGTTGATAGCCCTACTATCAACACACATCCTCTAGCTCCCATCCTTCTTAGGAGTGAACAGGGCTGGTACAGCACATGGACTCAGACTGTCCCTGATGAAGCCTTTGTCTAATAATTCTTGAACCTTCTCCTGGAGGATTTTCGTTTCCTTAGGGCTCATCCTATAATGTGGTAAGTTAGGAAGGCTTGCCCCCGGCACCAAATCGATATGGTGCTATATGTCTCTCAAAGGAGAAGCCCCACAGGTAAGTCATCTGGAGTCACTTCCTTGAATTCTTCTAACACCCCCTTCGCTACCTCAGGAACTTCGTCAACAATCTCCTCCTCTACCTTCAGTACATTCTTCACCACCAAGGCATGCACCTCCTTGGTCTCCTTCATATCTTCCTCTACTTCTTTCTCTAAGCTCACAATGGATAGGAAAGACCGTCTTTCAGGCTTAGAGCCTTTAGGACATAGCGCTACTTTAAGAGGTAATAGTGTGTACCTCTTGCCATCCTTCGCTAACCTGTAGAGGTTCTCTTTGCCAGAATGTTTGGCATCCACATCAAACTGCCATGGGCGCCCGAATAGAAGATGACAAGCATCCATGTCTACTATGTCACAGTAGACTTCATCACTATATTTCCCAATGGAAAAGGGCACCCTACACCTTTCCTGAACATCAATCTTCTCAGCAGCCTTAATCCATCCAATGGTATATGGATTAGGGTGCTTCTCTACTGGTAACTGCAATTTCCTAACCACCTGCCTGCTGATGATGTTTTCGCTACTCCCACTATCCACGATTAGATCAAACATTCTTTCACCAATCGTGTACCTGGTACGAAACAACTGGTGGCATTGAGTGCTATCTTCTTATTTTGGCATTAACATGATCCTCCTGATCACATATGAGGGCTCATGCTCTTCATAATCCTTCCCAAAGTATTCTTCAACCCCATGAGGATCACAACAAATATCCTCCTCCTCTTCTTGCTCTAACATATTGACAGCTCTTCGACTTGGGCGCTCATTAGATCTATGCTCTGGTTGATTGCAGCGGTAACACTTTCCCAGGATGGGTTTTGCATATGGGTTGGATTGCTTCTGGCCTTCCTTAGATTCCATCGACCGCTTCTCCATAGCCCTTTCATTCTTCTTCTCACCACTACTATTCGGCTTCTTTGCAGCACTCTTCTCTTTATCATCAACCACCCTGCTGGTTCTACTATGTTCAGCCCTATCAAAGCCATATCTATGCCCACCACCATCAAATCTGGTGTTCTTATTGTTCAGCATGAGTTCAGCCCGTAATGTCATATTTTTAGCCTCACACATGCTCCTCAATACTGTGACCACAATTTTATCTCTGATCTACAACTTTAATCCATCAACATACCTAGCCACTTGTTGCCCCTCACTTTCCCTCAAATCATTGTGCTCAGCTAATTGCATAAATTCAGCAGTATATTTGTGGACGGTTTGCAACCCTTGGCGACAGCGTTGGTACTGTTGGAAAAGTATATGTTCATAATCAGGGGGAAGAAACTCATCTTTCATTAGTTGCTTCATGCGGATCCATGTTCGCATGGGTGTCTCCCTTCTCTCAACCGCCTACTCTGCACTCTCTTCCACCAAGCGGAAGCACCACCCTTTAACCTACACGCCACCATTTTCACCCTACGTTCTTCTGGCACATCCTTGTAATCAAAGAATCTCTCCACCTCCGTCAGCCAATCAAGAAATTCTTCAATATTAAACGTACCATTGAAATAAGGAAGATCTACCCTTAGGTGGTAATCCCCTCCATCGGAGTGATCATAATCATCATAATCGCGGTACTCCCTTCGGTTTCTTCCTCCACCATAGCCACCCCTCATAGGTGGTTGCCTCTTCCTCTAAATCAACAGTAGAGATTTGTACCCTCCGATTTGCATGAATGGGTTCATTGATTAGAATATCATAATCTTCTCATGGCCTAGGTCATCTTCTGTCGTCAATCCTACCCCTATTATTAGCGACCTTCATAGCATCAAATCGCCCGATCAAAGTCTCAACAAGTTGCTCTACCCGTCTCAATCTTCAATGTGTAACATTTATCTTCGTCCTTAGAACCGGTTGATTAGCCCCTTGGACTCCTGCATTATGAGCACCGTCATGAGTGCGACCGTCGTCGACGTCATTGCCAGAAGACATCTTGCAGGAACTCACCTTGCTCTGATACCAATCTGATGCAGTGCGAAAGCGTTGGAATAAACAAGAATTCAATAACAATGACTGAACTCCAAGATAAACAATCACTCGCAAGCGATTCAGAGAAAACATCTCTCAAGATGAATTTTTCAACTTTTTAATCAAATTGATCCCCGTCTCAAAACCCTAAAACAACTATTTATAGTCTATAGAAAATAAAATAATTAAGGACACTAAAAAGCTATAGGAAATAAATAATTTAGGAAACTAAAAGCTATAGGAAATAAAATAATTTAGGAAACTAAAAAGCTATAGGTAGTAAAATAATTTAGGAAACAAAAAGCTATAGGAAATAAAATAATTTAGGAAACAAACTAACCTTGCTCTCAAATAACTTCTCTTCGTCCTTACTTCGGTTTGGCTGCTTTTCGTGCGTCCAACTTGTCCATATATCTCATTACAACCCTGTTTGCATCAATTGATGATGGGGGTAGTACAGTGGGGCTGGCCTCCATATGATTTGTCAGAGTTGTAGGCTATATCCCATCAAATATGGGTGGCTGCATAGTTGGCAGATATTACTTGGTTTGGACAGCTGTTGCAGGCTGTTGCAAAGCGTAGCCGACCGTTACGGCAATTGCCAGATGTGTCCCCCATGCCATCCTTTCACTGCCCTGTGTGGACAGTGATGGGCGATAAAGTTAGGCATGCGGGCCTTAAAGTGTAGCCGCTGAGGCAGAAGATAAAATTTGGAGTTGAAGCTGACTCTGTCCCTCGTGGAGTATTGATTATAGAGTACGTGCATGGCACTGTTCATGCCCTTAGATGAGCTCCAAAGAAGGCCGTAGGCGAACATTTGCATGGCACTATTCACGGCCAAGGGGAAGAGGCTAAGCACTATTCATGGCCGAGGAAAGAGACCAAGCACTGTTCATGGCTGAGGGAAAGAGGCCAAGTACTATTCATGGCTGAGCACTGTTCATGGCCGAGAGAAAGAGGCCAAGCACTGTTCATGGACGAGGGAAAGAGGCTGAGGGCCAACTCCAAAAACGACTGGTCTAACCCCGGTGAGATTACCGTTGCCCATGGGGCTCATTGGCCCCAACAGATGCCCCCCATACTCCTGAGTTTGTGCAACCACATGCCCTACATCCGCCAAGCGAAAGGAGTATAGGAATTATAATATCTTTCTTTTGCACTTGTATCTACACGCCAGCTTTGGATAGTTTATGTATGCCTTGTGTGGACTTATTGATGCAGGACCGATTCACATGCAAGTAATTTTTTTAATGATTAATAATTATAGTTAATTATTCTTCCAAAGTAATAGCCTAAGAGGGATTCAGGAAAATTCACAGTAAATCCGCATGTGAAATAGTTCCTAAAAAAATAAGGAAGAAGGACCGCCGAGGCTAAAAAGCCCTGATAGGACTTGCTCTCCTACAATAAAGTTACTAGTAGATTAGAAGGGTGTACCTAATAGAGGGGGAAGATCAAAGTATTGAAGGGGTTGCTCTACCTAGCAGATGCGCCCTAGATGACCAAGCCTTGAGCCCACAGATCTGCGGCCAAGTATCCGCTGACCTGGATGACGATCACCTTGAATCCTAGATTTGTGGCTACTGAGGGATCTGCAAGATCACCATACAAGGGTTAAAGAATAATAAAGAAAATTTAGAATAGAGGCAAAGAGACAAGGAAGGAGTAGAGAAAAGGGGAGGCTGGCCAAGGGCTCTTGGGCGTCCACCATTGGAAGACAAAGGTGGCAGCCAGGGTTTTTCCTAGAGACTTGGGATGTTGGCACGCGCAGGAGGAGGAAAACAAGAGCACCAGAGAACCAATTAACAAAAATCATAATAACTCAAAACTTGGATTGATTGATTAATAATAAAAGATACATCATTCATACAAGAGGGTCTCTTTTATAGAGCAAGAGACTTGGGGCCCAAGAAAATACAGATATGGAAAGAGAGAAAAGAAAAGGAAAAAAAGGCGCCCTAATCAAATTTGGCATGAAATCTGCAGCATCCAGATGAGGAAGGTGATCTTCTAGATGCAATCAACGGTAGCTGGATTCGGCATGAAATCTGTGGCATCTAGATGAGGCAGGTGATCTTCTAGATATGATTGAGATGCAATCAGCGGCAGCTTAATTTGGTATGAAATATGCAGCGTCCAGATGAGGAAGGTGATCTTCTAGATGCAATCAGTGGCAGCTGGATTCGGCATGAAATCTGTGGCATCCAGATGAGGCAGGTGATCTTCTAGATATGATTGAGATGCAATCAGCAGCAACTTAATTTGGCATGAAATCTGTAGCGTCCAGATGAGGAAGGTGATCTTCTAGATGCAATCAGCGGCAGCTGGATTCGGCATGAAATCTATGGTGTCCAAATGAGGAAAATGATCATCTAGATTGGAAAGGTTGCTTGCTCTGCTAGGTGGCATGTGGGCTGCTTGAAGTAGGTGTGGCACCAACTTGAATTTAGTAGCTGCTCTATCTGACTGTGATGGCCTTGTCTTCTGGTCCAATACTAATGTCTCCTTTTGTAAGCTGATGAACTTATTGCAGGACTCACATTAAAATAAATTGAACTGGATATGACTCAATTTAGAATAAAATGAATTGGACAGGACTTAAAATAAACTAAACTTTATTTTCCAACTCAAGACTTAAATCATAACTAATCAGATATCCACAGAGGGTTAAGAATCATCTGCTTGATTCTGGTACCCACACAAATTCTCCCGGGGTGGGAAGAACTCGACCCCGTCGAGTATGGGTCATTCTGGCTCTAGTATCTCTTTAGTAGGTCCAGGTCGAGGTGTTGCAAGTCCTCTCGAGTAATCCATGAATCGTCAGATTCGGGGCAACCCTGCCATCGGACCAGGTAGCATTGATAACCGCGGTTCCGGGTCGTAATGGCTTGATCGTCTAGGATACGCTTGATCCGCTCTCCTCGCTCAGGTAAAATTGGTGATGGACACTCTTGGTAGGTTCGCTCATGAAAGGAGGGTTAGGTCCAAAGTACTCACTAGGAATCGCTGTCGGTTCCCTATATTCTACTAAGTCTGCAATATTGAAGGTAGAGCTAATGCCCCAATCCGAGGGCAGATCTAGCACATAGGCATTGGGTCCTACCTTCTCTATTATTTTAAAGGGACCAGCTCCGTGAGCGTGAAGTTTCTTAACGGTACCTGGTGGGAACCGTTCAGGCCTAAGCCTAACCATGATATAATCCCCTACATCGAACTCTTTGGCTCTTCTTCGGGAGTTAGCCAGTCTTTTATAAGTTTCATTACTTAGATTTATTTTCTGGCTAATGTCCTTATGTAAGTCTTTGATATGTTGTGCAAATGCTTGTGCGGACTTTGAGACTCATGTGTGGAGGGATAAAGGAATTAGATCAAGTGGACGATTAGGCTTGTACCCATGGACTATCTCAAATGGACTCTTGCCCATGGACCTGTTCACTGAGCTATTGTAGGCAAACTTTGCACGAGGTAGTAATAAATCCCACGTCCCTAGGTGTTCGCCTACAAGGCACCTAAGAAGGTTTCCTAGACTATGGTTCACACTTCAGTTTGCCCATCCATTTGGGGGTGAAAGGCTGTGAAAAAATTAAGTTTGGTCCCTAACAGATGCCATAGCATTTTCCTAAAGTAGCTGGTGAACCTAACATCCCTATCAGAAATAATGGTCTTAGGTAGGCCATGGAGCTTGACCACGCTGTCTAAGAAAAGTCGGGCTACCCTAGACGCGTCAAAGGTTTGCGAACAAGGGATGAAATGAGCCATCTTAGAGAACCTATCGACCACTACAAAGATGGAGTCGTGCTTCTTTTGAGTTTTAGGTAATCCTAGAATGAAGTCCATACTGAGGTCTTGCCAAGGACGATCAGGCACTGGTAAAGGAGTATATAGACCGATGTTCTGCTTCTGCTGTTTTGCAATGGTACAAGTCAACATCGGGCTATTATCAGGGCAACGAGCCTTTTTAATCCTGGCCAGTAAAATTGGTCCTTTATCGCTAGAATAGTCTTATCTCTTTCAAAATGACCAGCTAATCCCCCAGCATACGTTTCTCAGACTAGGAATTCTCTAAGTGACGTCCTAGGGATATAAAGTCTATTGCCCCTAAAAAGGTAACCATCCTGGATGGTATAATCTCCACTGGTACTGGATGGCCCTAGCTGAAGATCTTATAAATTTTACCAAAGTCATGACAGGTCTCATACTCATCTTTTATCCGGTCGAATCCTATAACTTCGGTGCTAACAGTACTCAACAACAAAGACTTATGGCTTAGGGCGTCTGCTACCTTATTTTCTATACCGGCATGGTGTTTCAGGATAAAAGTGTATGCCTGAATGTATTCAACCCATTTGTCGTGCCTAGAATTTAGCTTCTTTTGGGAGTTCAGAAATCGGAGTGCCTCATGATCAGAAAATAAGACAAACTCCTATGGTAGTAAGTAATGTCTCTAATACTTAAGGACTTGTACTACCGCATAGAATTCCTTATCATAGGTGGAATATCTAAGTTTAGCTTCATTTAGTTTTTCACTAAAGAAAGCTATGGAGTGATTTTCTTGGCTTAACACTCCACCTATGCCTACTCCCGATGCATCGCACGCAACCTCAAACACCTTAGAAAAGTCTGGAAGTCTAAGTATGGGTGCATGAGTCATCCTATCCTTAAGCTCTAGGAAGGCCTTATTAGCTGACTTAGTCCACTCAAAATTACCCTTCCTAATACAATCAGTGATGGGTGCGACGATGGTGCTAAATCCCCTAATGAATCTCCTGTAAAAGGTTGCTAGGCCATGGAAGCTGCGGACATTGTGGACGTTCATGGGTACCGGCCACTCTACGACTGACCTAACCTTTTCAGGATCCGCTGAAACACCTTCTGGGTTACCATAAAACCTAGAAAGATAACCCTATGCATCATGAAATCACACTTCTTAAGGTTTGCATATAGGCTATTCTCTCTAAGGGTCTGACAGATTAATCTGAGATGTTAAGATGGTCCTCTTTGGTCTTGCTATAAATTAATATATCATCAAAATAGACCACTAAGAATTTTTCGTGTACTCTTTCAGGACCTGGGTCATGATTCTCATGAATGTGCTAGGTGCGTTTGACAGCCCAAAAGGCATCACGACCCACTTAAATAGACCATCTCTAGTCTTAAATGCAGTCTTCCACTCATCCCCTGGTCTAATTCTAACCTGATGGTAGCCACTCTTAAGGTCTATTTTGGAAAAGATAGTGGCACCCACCATCATGTCCAACATGTCATCTAGTCTGGGGATAGGGAACCTATACTTGATAGTGATTTTGTTGATGGCCCTACTGTCCATGCACATTCTCTAGGTACCATCCTTCTTAGGGGTTAATAGTGCAGGAACTGCATAAGGACTTAAGCTCTCCCTAATGAAACCTTTCCTAAGTAATTCTCCCACTTGTTTTTGTAGTTCTTGATGCTCAGTGGGGTTCATCCTATAATGGAAAGGTTTGGGAGGGTGATCCTGGGATCAGGTCAATGGCATGTTGGATGTTTCTCAGGGGTGGTAACTGATTAGGCAATTCTTTAGGGAAGACATCCTTAAACTCCTCTAGGATCTCAATTACTTCTGGGGGTTGTTCCTTTTGGACTGATTCATAGATCTCTTTAGTGGTCAAAATCCAAACAGGATTACCCTCAGTGATGTCCTTTTCTAATTCCTTAGCTTTAATCAGATTAACTCTTGGCTTGCTATCCTTAAGGTTGCTAGATCCTTTCTTGATTGGGTCCCTAGGTGGAGTTGGATGTATCACATACTTGTTTCCATTGTGTTTAAAAGAGCAGATGTTGGATCGACCAAACAAGGTGGCATCGTGATTATAAAGCCAAGGTCGACCTAATATAATACTACTAACACCCATAGGAATTACATTGCACCAGGCCTTTTCCTCATAATTTTGCAATTTGATTAGTATTTGGCATCTAGACTTGATTGGGATAGAGGTGGAATCTACCCACGAGACTTTATAGGGACTAGGATGGGGAAGTGTGGTCAATCCTAATGACTTAACTGTATTGGTAAAGACGGCATTGACACAACTCCCGCTATCCACTATGATCTTGAGCACTTATCCCCTATCTTAACAAAAGTTTGTAGGATGTTAGTCCTACGCCAATCTTTCTAGTCCTTAGTTTGAGTCTGGGTCAAGATACATCTAACCACTCCTAGTAGGTCTTCAGACTCAAATGTTTCCTCCTCTCCATCGTACTCATCTATCAGATGGGTATCAGCCTCATAGATCTCTCCCTTAGGCTCAACTAGGGACTCAGATTCAGTCTCAGGTAACTAATCTATATAAAGGGATCTGACTGGGCACTGGCTGATCATATGTCCTATTTGTTGTATCTAAAGCATTTGATCTGGGGGTTGGAATTTTTGGACCTCTATAGATTTTCCCTTATCCTCTCTTTGGGGTATAGGGGTACTATTATGGGGTCGACTCAACTCAGTTCGGCTTGTACTGGGTCGGCTAGTGTTGGGTCAACTCAAAAAAGTCTGGCGGGGGTCTGAGTACTGGGTAGGTCTGGGAGGACTAGGATAGGTCTGGCTAGATCCTGGATATGGGCTAGGGCTCTTGGTAGCCTCTGATCTACGATAGGGTGGCCATCTCTGAAAACGTTCATAATCCCTAGCAACTTGGTAAGCTTCTTCTAAATCATGTACCCTTCTTAGGTAGAGTTCTCTTTGAATATCTTCTCTCAGCCATACCTAAACTTGGATAGGGTGACTTCCTCAGACTGAACGATATTACACCTCATGGTATACTCTTGGAATGTAGTAATGTATTCATTCACAGTTTTACTACCCTGAATTAATCCCTGCCACTGATCCAATAGGCTCTGTTCATACGATGTGGGGACATAATTGGACCTAAGTCTAGCCTTCATGGCATGCCAGGTGACTATGGGGTCTCTTCCCTCTAATAATTGCCTTCGCTCTAAAGTGGCCCAGTATAACTTAGCCTGTCGTACTAACTTGAGCTTGGAAAACTTAAACTTATGCTTTTCAGACATGTCGTACCAGTTAAAGTACTGGTCCATCTCTTCCTCTCAATCTAGGTAGTCCTTAGGGTTCATAGAGCCATTGAAAGTAGGTGCTTCAAGTCTAACACTTCTAAGGGCTCTTTCTTCTTGGTCTACTACCTCATGATTGGATCTCCTAGGGAGGACATCTAGGACTGGATCAGGTTGAAGTGGTCTCCTAGGGTTTGGCCTTATGTAGAGGTCAGGCTATTGGGCTCTCCTAGGATGAGGTGGGGTCTCATGATCAGACTCAGTGTGAGGCTCATGGGCTTCTTCTAGGATGCCCAACCTAGTTTCGACTTGATCGAACCTGGACCCTAATCTAGCCTCAGATTGCTTGATGTCTTGGTTCATTTGGGCTAGTTGTTCAGTGATGATCCTTAAGTGATCATCAATACTTTGATTAGCCATGGGTTCAGCCTGTAATGGAGGTGGTGACATGCGAAAAGATGCTCCTGATCTAGTGCACATGCAACCACAATCAAGCATACAAGACTCATACTGACTCGGACTACGGTATGCTGACCTAGTCAGAGTAAAGGATTTGGCTTAATGCAAGCCAATCTAATAGTAACTCTTCAATTGGCCAATTGGGACAGGTGGAAGGGGAGGAAGCTCATTCCGCAAATTACAGGTGCCTAATTAGAATAACCCCAACACTCCGCTTAAGTTATTTGACATTTGACCTCCCTTCTAGACACCAATTTCAGAGCACACGCTAGATTGATTTGTACTAGTCTCCTTCAGTACACTAAACCGACTGTTGGTGTCCCTAGCCCTCTAGGGCAAATGTCAATTAAGTTGCTACTCAGTTTTAGATTAGAGGCTTGGGATCAGAATGCACGGGTGGTTATTTTGGGCCAAGAAAGGGTCTCAATCCCTCCTTTATCTGACATCAATGAAAGCCCTTAAGAGTAATTTAATGCAGATGAATGATATGTAAAACACAAACCCTAATCCAGAAATCTGTAAATAGCAATAAATCTCAGATTTTTTTTTCACAGATCGAATTAAATTCTCAAAAAATAACAAAAAATACTTTAAATTATAATGAATCTAGATAAATAAATTTTGTAATTTTCTGATGTGTATGCAGGTAGAAACAATTCAATTAACAGATGATATACTGATAATAATGTGAATTAAAATTAAGCCCTAACTATGCTCTGATACCAAACTGATGCAGGACCGATTTGGATTCAAGTATTTTTTTTAATGATTAATAATTATAGTTAATTATTCTTCCAAAGTAATAGCCTAAGAGGGATTCAGGAAAATTCACAGTAAATCCGCACGCGAAACAGTTCCTAAAAAAAAGGAAGAAGGACTGCCGAGGCTAAGAAGCCCCGGTAGGGCTTGCTCTCCTACAATAAAGTTACTAGTAGATTAGAAGAGTGTACCTGGTAAGAGGAAAAGATCAAAGTGTTGAAGGGGTTATTTTGCCTGGCGGATGCGCCCTAGATGACCAAGCCTTAAGCCCACGGATCTGCGGCCAAGTATCTGCTAACCTGGATGACGATCACCTTAAATCCTGGATTTGTGGCTACTGAGGTATCTGCAAGATCACCATACAAGGGTTAAAGAATAATAGAGAAAATTTAGAATAGAGGCAAAGAGACAAGGAATGAGTAGAGAAAAGGGGAGGCTGGCCAAGAGCTCTTGGGTGTCCACTATTGGAAGACAAAGGTGGCGGCCAGGGTTTCTCCTGGAGACTTGGGATGTTGGCATGCACAGGAGGAGAGAAACAAGAGCACCAGAGAACCAATTAACAAAAATCACAATAACTCAAAACTTGGATTGATTGATTAATAATAAAAGATATATCATTCATACTAGAGGGTCTCTTTTATAGAGCAAAAGACTTGGGGTCCAAGAAAATGCAGATATGGAAAGAGAGAAAAGAAAAGAAAAAAAAGTCGCTCTAATCAAATTTGGCATGAAATCTGCAGCGTCCAAATGAGGAAGGTGATCTTCTAGATGCAATCAGCGGCAGCTGGATTCGGCATAAAATATGTGGCGTCTAGATGAGGCAGGTGATCTTCTAGATATGATTGAGATGCAATCAATAGTAGCTTAATTTGGCATGAAATCTATAACGTCCAGATGAGGAAGGTGATCTTCTAGATGCAATCAGCAGCAGCTGGATTCGGCATGAAATCTATGGTGTCATATGAGAAAAATGATCATCCAGATCGAAAGATTGCTTGCTCTGCTAGGTGGCATGTGGGCTACTTGAAGTAGATGTGGCACCAACTTGAATTTAGCAGCTGATCTGTCTGACTATGATGGCCTTGTCTTCTGCTCCAATACTGATGTCTCCTCTTGTAAGCTGATGAATATACTATAGGACTCACATTAAAATAAACTGAACTGGATAGGACTCAATTTAGAATAAAATGAACTGGACGAGACTCAAAATACTAAACTTTATTTCCTAACTCAAGACTTGAATCATAACTAATTAGATATCCACAGAGGGTTAAGAATCCTCTGCTTGATCCTGGTGCCCGCACCACTTATGACCACGTCTGCATGCTCTCTTGTGCTTTTGTCTGCTCAAAGACTTTAAGTAATATTGGAGGTAAATTGATTACCTTAGACTGGCTGGAAGCAGCCAGTAATCCTCTCCCGACGTAGGGTCTAGAAGTGGATGCCCGTCAACTATGAGTTGAGGAGTTGGTTTCTCCTGACTTTGAGTTGACTTTTGGGTCTTCTACTTTTGTCATGAAATTTGGAGATGGGTGCCCGTCAATTGTGAGCCGGAGAGTTGGCCTCTTCCTATTGTGAGTTGACTTGGGGCTTCTTCTTGAATGGCTGAAAGTGACCAGCAATATGTTGCAAGTGTATAATTTAAACAAAGGTATTACCCGATTGGCTACTAGCCGCTGAGACAGAGTTGAAGCCGTTGAGGCTGAAATGAAGCCGTTGAGATGTGATGATGCCGTTGAAGCTGTGATGAAGCCGCTGAGGCAAAGTTAATGCCGTCGAGAGCCTTTGGAATCCCGGAGGATGACCCAAGAATCGCTAGGATGGGGCCATGCTCGGAAGCCTTTTGAACCCCGAAGGGTGACCCGAGAGTCGCTGTGATGGGACCATGCTAGGGAGCCTTTAACCTCTGAGCATGACCTGAGGGCGCTTGGACCAGGCTCAGGTACCTTTTGAATCCCCAAGGGTGACCCGAGAGTCGCTGTGATGGGACCATACTCAGGAGCCTTTAACCCCGGAGGATGACCTGAGGGTGCTTGGACTAGGCTCAGGTGCCTTTTGAACCCCGAAGGGTGACTGAGAATTAAGAGTCATCAAGTGCCTTTTGAACCCCGAAGGGTGACCTAAGAGTTGAGAGTCGTTAGGTGCCTTTTAACCTCGGAGGGTGACCTGAGAGTTGAAAGTCGCCAAGTGCCTTTTAACCCCGGAGGGTGACTTGAGAGTTGAGAGTTGTCATGTACCTTTTTCTTTTGACGTGAAGTCTGGGAATGGCTACTCGGTTGGCCATTGTCCGCTGAGATAGAGTTAAGCCGCCGAGGCTGGGATGAAGCCATTGAGACTTTGACGATGCCGTTAAGGCTGTGACAAAGTCGTTGAGGCTAAGTTGATGCCGGCACTGGAGTCGATCTTTGTTGCCGACGCTATTGTCGGTCTTTCTGCAGTGCATTCAAGTATTAATGAAAAGAAGTTTTTCTCATAATGTAGTGTACTTAACTTTTGTAGCTTTTGGCCTTTGCGTCATGTTCGATGACGCTGGGGGTCGGCATGGAGTCAGGACAGAGAGCTTTCCCCAGCTTTTCCTGGTGCTAGATCAGGGTATTTACAAAGGCGAAGAAGACTATTCAAGAGTGGAGGAGAACCTACATTGTTGGTCTCTTTTGGCATTAATGGAACCCTGACATCTGAGTACAAGGAAGGCCATAATGACCCCTCCACCCAATGTCCTCTCTTTGTCCTCTTGCTGGCACCAAGCTTTCTTCCCTTCATATGTTAAATATTGTTCATTTAAGTTTGCATGGCATGGCATGGGCTGGGACTTGGATCACATCCTTGATCCTCTCCCCGCACAGCTAGGCCAGGACCTTGCTTCTTAGAGGGAACCCGGCCAGAAAGATGTGCCAGGTGATGATGATGATGTGGCACTTGATGCCGATGGTTTGGAGGGAGAAAAAGTGGCCGGGAAGGAGTGTCGATTAGCTCATATCGGCCGAAGATAGCCTCGGGGTCGCATGCCTCTTGTGGATTATGACTGTCCGAGTGGAAGAGGTTGTCATTATGAAGTGCCTTTGAAGGAATTTGTCTCCTTCTGTTGATTTGGATACATCAGCCTGCTGGTGGTCTGCCCTCCAAGAAGTAAATTGATTGGAGTGGAGGTGCTGGCGCCCTTGCTTGGGCCTCCCCCCACATCACCGTCCGTAGGAGAGGAGGCCATTTGGACGGCGAGCAGTGGCACTCTTACCAGTGAGCTCTTGCTTTTGAGCTTGAAGATGCTCATGCTAATGAGCTTGATGGCAGTAAGCCTCTTGCTGGGAAGATCTTCCGTGGGATGGATAATGGCTGGCCTGAGCAGCAACTAAAGAGGGAGCGAAAGCTCTTGTTGGCTGCTGTGTGGTTGTGAGATATTACTTCTGGAGCTTTTGGATAGCTGCCGTCAATGTATGGATTTGCAGGATGAGGGTGGCATGCTATTTTGCTTGAGTGGCATGAGGTAGTGGTGATGGTGGAGTGGAGCGGTTGGCTCTGTTGCTCAGCTCGTTGAGGGTGCCCCTCTAGCATGACTGGCAAAAGCTTCATGGGTTCTTGTCATCACCATCTTTTTATCCACCATTTTTGTCGTAGAGGGAGTGAGGGCTTGTAGCTTAGTGTCATAGAGCTCTGTTCTCTCTCCCTTTCTGGCATGCCAATCTGTTGATGCCAAATCATCATCCTCGAATGTCCGCGAGCGTTCGGTCGCCTCCTCCAATGAGCCTGGGATCCTCCGACGAGCTTCTTGTGCCTAGGAGCCTGCAAATAAGTCCCGAGGACCGAAGATTTCGGTGGAGACCCTCCGATGCTCAAGTTAGTACTTTGGGCAATAGCCGTGAGCTTGAGGAAGCTCGAAAGAGAGAAGAAGAGAGAGGCTTAGAGTTGTGCTCTCTGTGAGCGTTTGGGAGTGTAGTAGTTGTTTGAGTTTCTTGGAGTTACCTGGTCGGGGATCCCTCTTACCCATTTTATTGGTACTTAGAGTCTGTCAGCCTTGGGGCATGATCACTTGTCAGAACATTGATGATGGGGGCAGCACAGTGGGGCTGGCCTTCATGTGATTTGTCAGAGTTGTAGGCCATGTCCAGTCAAATATGGGTGGCTGCATAGTTGGCAGGTATTGCTTGGTTTGGACAGTTGTTGCAGGTTGCTGCAGGGCATGGCCGACTGTTATAGCATTTATCAGACGTGTCCCCCATGCCACCCTTCCACTGCCCTGTGTGGACGGTGATGGGCGATAAAGTCAGGCACGTGGGCCTCAAAGTATAACCGCTGAGGCAGAAGATGAAATTTGGAGTTGAAGCTGGCTCTGTCCCTCGTGAAGTATTGATTATAGAGTACGTGTATGGCACTATTCATGCCCTTGGATGAGCTCCAGAGAAGGTTGTGGGCGAACATTTGCATAGCACTGTTCATGGTCGAGGAGAAGAGGACGAGCGTTGTTCATGACCGAGGGGAAGAGACCGAACACTGTTCATGGCCGAGCATCGTTTATGGCCGTGGGGAAGAGGCCGAGCACTGTTCATGGCCAAGCATTATTCATGACCGAGGAAAATAGGCCGAGCACTGTTTATGGCCGAGGAGAAGAGGCCGAGGGCCGACTCCAGAAATGACTGATCTGACCCCTGTGAGATTACCATTGCCCATAGGGCTCATTGGCCCCATCAGTGGGTAAAGCATCCTTTCTCTCCGATGTGCGTAGACTAGTTATGTTGCATAAATTGGATGCATGTGTCTTGCTTGAGGCTAGACCATCCAGTGCTTCTATTTCTCGGCTCCACTGGCATCTGAGCCTATTTGGAATTTCAAATCCATTGATGCAGAGGGGCTGTCAAGCGGGCTTCTTGCTATTTGGTCAAATGAATTGGGGAATTTTGAAGTCCTAAACTATTTAAATCAATGGATATATGGTGTCCGTTCTTATGATTCTAATAATCTTTCTTTGGATTATAGTAGCGGTTTATACTAGTACCAATGGTATTATTAGAAGGCAGTTGTAGATGGAGTTGGGATCGGTTTTCTCTCCAAGTACTGATTGTTATTGTAGGTGATTCCAACATTATTCTATTCTGGAAGGAAAAGAGCGGTGGTCTTTCTTTTTCTGATAATTGAAAGAGTAAAAATTCCAAATGGTTAGGATGGGCTAACCATTCGGCATGCAGATGAATTACTAGAATTATCCTCTCCTTATCATAGTTGTTTCATTTTCAAGGTCTCATTTATATAAATATGATAAAGCCTTTAGGTCATGGCTAAAAGCTCACTCAGAGCTAGTTTAACAACTAACTGATCATGCATGAAGTCCGATCTACTGTATTATTCCTCCCCCATAAGGTCGTAACCAATCAATGACCTTAAGTTCGGTCAACCTTCAGGTCACGGCTAAAAGATCACTCATAGCTAGTCTCATTAGAATTCTAACAACTGACTGATCATGCATGAAGTCCGACCTACCATATTATTCCTTCCTATAAGGTCTAGCCAATCAATAACCTTAAGTTTAGTTGTGCCATTTTAAGTTGATAGACTAACCAACATCAACATCGCTATACATGATTCAAAGATGAGCTACATGATAGCTCAATTGAAAATAAGCTACATGGAAGCTTGTCACATTAAAAAAAAAAAGCCCACAAGTTTAAGATAGATCAATCATACAAAAATCTGAGTTACTTTCCTGATTTAAGCACGAACTTAAGCTTAATATCTGAAATTGCGGCTATACAGAAAAGCTCACAAGCCTAAGATAGATCAACTTAAGCTTAATATTTTTATAACTTGCACACGAACTGACTTCCAAAGTGTGAAGGTAAATGATGTGATCAGTATCAGCTAGCTAATTCCATAATGACATATAGTAAAGGTGAATACACATGCAAGAAGAACCCTAATTAGAGAATTATCTTTACAATGGTTGACCCATTCTAATGCAATTAGAATTCTCCTTACCTGCTATAATTCTACCTCGAATTAACCCATCTAATCAAGAAATATTTCTTTATGAGTGAGGAGGTGCTTATAAAGGTAGCCCAAGTTTTTGCAAATAAAATGAGGTTTCTCTCTTTAATTGGGGTTTGGGTAGCTCATCCAAAAGTTCTAAAACTTTTTCCTTATCCACCTTAAGTGAACTCTATCTAATTTCAGGCGTTGGAGAAAAACAAATATTTGACTCAGAAGATATTCCATCATGCTTGAAAAGATCAATCTCGTTCGTTACCATGCAAAGATCAATTTTGGATGACTACATATATAAACAATACTCCGGAAGCCTACCATTAGCACGATGATAACGAAACGCTGGTCTCGTTTTGTAGACCCAGGCGGTGCGTTAACCTTTTCAGAGGAATTGGTCAGAGAAACAAGAGCTAGCACAGCCCTCTTCTTCTGACTGGAGAAAGGTGGGACCCTAACTCTTATGTGAGTTGCTCTGCTACAAATATTGATGGACCATGGTGAAGATTCATCAAATTGTGTGACCTTGCATCATTACTCTTCTCTAACGTAGCACCGTTTGATTGCATCATGATTGCACCCATTTCTTTTACCTGCTCCCGTTCAAAGAGACTCCAAACCAGGATGTATATCAATCTTTAATGCACTTGACTTGGTAGGCTGACCAGAAATGGATGTAGAGACTGTATCTTTGTAAATTATAACTTCATTGGGAGAAAAGCATATCCGTCGTACCAAGTGATTCCCACTCTCAAACTTACAAAATTTCATTGTCCAAGAAAACTAGAGTTCAACTTCTGTGACCCACAGCTCCAAAAAGCCCTGAGTTAAGATTACCATAACAACATGATCATTACTAGCACAAAAGAAAAGGAGAAGGCATCATTTGTGTTTTTTTTTTTCTAAAAAAACAAAGAGAAAATCCATTTCGTAGAACAACAACCAGCCAAAAGCTAGTAGAATTCAAGTATCACAGAACCGCCCATCTCCAATCTAAACAAATCAAAACCACAACACCCCACACCTCCCTTGCAACTCAAAATAAATGGTTTCAAACAAGAAACACACTCAACAAGAGGCAGGGTGACTAGACAATTGGAACACATGCCACCGCCAATTCTATTAATGGAACGGATCAAGCATGGTTTTCTTCAGATACAAAGAATAATTAACGAACACAGTGGAATGAGGCCAAGTTGGAATAAAAAGTGACACCTTGAACGTGGAGTTGAAAACAAAGCAACCACCTACACCAGTATACAGGTGAACAAAGATGTTGTATCAGCCTCAAGGAGCCTCTCCACCTCCCGCTAGAGCTGAGGCAAACCACTCTGAAGCAGAGGCTTGGATCTCAGAACCCGCAAGCCAGTTTAAATGTAGAGGAGTCACAGCAATCTGTAAAGATGAAAAGGTCAGCTTGCTGAGAACATGTGCTTGCACACGCATGTGTGTATGAGAGAGAGAGAGAGAGAGAGAGAGAGAGAGAGACTTACAAAGCCCTTTTCCAAAGCCCTAAAATCAAGATCTTCATCTACTTCTTCTTGCTCCGTCTCAAGCAGCTGCAATTAAAAATGCAAGTTTTAAGGCTTCAATTGTTAATCCTAATCGCTTGTAAAACGTAAAGTATTCTGGTGTTCAGATGATGTTCATACGAAGTTTAATTTCACAAAACAAGCTATATAGATACTCAAAAAGTATTGTGTGCTAATAAAACCTACAAATATGTTCTAGCAAGGAAACAGCCTCCTATGCTACTTCTAGAGGAAACAAGCATGTATTAGGTTATCATGAATAATTTACTCCAACACCTCAGCTAAAATCTCATCAATGAGGTGCAAGTGAACCATAAAACTGTTCATATTATTTATACATGGCAAGCCAATTACAGACTTACACAGCCCAGGCATACCTCTAGACGGAAGTATTTCTTCACCACTTCTCGTTGAGTCTCAGGTTTCCAGCTGCTGCAACTGATTCTATTTCTACATTCTTCCTATTAATTCGACGAGCTGCTCCCTGGAAAAGCAGAGATTCTTCAGAAAATACAAGAACAGTCTGATAAACAATGATGGCGCATGTCTGGTTACTGTCCCTGGACAGATAATGATATGATACTAACTGCTGCAGAGGCATCTCGACCAAGCTGTGCAAGCTGTACCCCAAGGCTTTGATGCATAGACATGAACTGCCCAGCAGAAGGATGCCTGTTTGCTGACACAGCTTGCCAGCTCAGAGAAGCTCTCCACACACTCTGCCTGGTCAGCTTGAAACCCTGTCAAAAAGTACAGCACAGATGGTGAAAAACGATGTTAATCTCAGGAGCTGTAGATAACTTACAAACAGAGAAGTCAACATTTTCACAGTGAAATCAGGCACAGCAGCCATGTAAAACACATATTGACTTTATTAACTTAAAAAATTCTGAATGATAAACATGCGAGTCATCAATGCAAAAGTACAGATACAGCATCCTCCAAAAGGTCGGTATCTATCAATATTTTTGTTCCGCATGCTAAATGCCAAAACGAGCAGAGACATAATGTATGTAGCCTCATAAAGGTCAAATGGATAAGCACCAGTCTGCTGATGTAGTCATATTAAGACACCCTAAGAAGGGAAGCTCAAGGTATTGGGAGACCAAGCTTTTTAGAGAACACTTGAAATGAAGAACATTAAAATTCATCGAAAGCGATCCCTGTTTCCGTGTTGTACAATTGTAGCGAGTGTAGAGCACCTCATCACATTGGAAACTCATTTTTCACCCTTTGAGGAACATGAACTGAAAAATGGGCAAGATGAACAGTTCCTATGAAATTCCACTCTAGTCCGTTGCCTCTTTATCTTCATCTTCCCTCACACTAAATATTTCTTGCCTGTAGATAGTGGATTTAATTTAAGCTCATGGATCAATTTACCAAGCCCACGTTTTAATCACAACGAGGGGCAGAATAATAACCAAAGGACAACAGATCAGTCATACAGCAAACTGATGAAAGCTAAATTCATCAGTTTATTATTTGAGCAGTTCTAATACAATTCAACCCTATGACAATGTAAACATCAACTACAAGCTCAGTGAGCACATTGCAGTCTAACCTCCAAAAAATATGAATCATGTCATTCCACCCTACAATTTTGAATCATAAGAATTGTTTCTAACATTTAGTTGACCGATCATGTCACCACCCTGATCTTTTTTCTTTTCCCATTATCTTATTTCCTATCTCGACTTTTTTTCTCTTCCATCTTTACCTCAAATCTCATAAAGGAGGCAGAACACCATGACAAGGTAATAGATTTTACTCCATCTGTGTAAAGATGACCCTCTTCCAAATGTTGTGTATATGTGGAAGTGATTGTACTTGTTTTTGATAAAGAGACTTCAGACTTCTTCATATTGGTGGAGCAATCTACATCCAAAACACAGTTAATTCCAATCACGGTGTCAACTTAATTATTAAAAATAATATGCAAGCCAACAAAGAGAAATCACCGTAGTTAGAAATACTTAATGGCTAGAAATCACCAATACATCAAATATGTGTCAAATACATATTTTAAGTATACTTTTTTTATTCTTTTTAAATGTTTCAAATAACTCAAGATGCTTGGGGGACGAGGGAAGAGGACTTCATAAATTTGAAAGGCTAAATGATTATTTATAATTCATAAGTTGAAATTATGGAAGAATACATCAGTTTTGAATTAAGTAGGATCAAGACAATACTTAGACTGTAGTTTTAGTTCAATTAGAATAAAATGTTATAGTGAAAGTTGAGGACCATAAAATTACTAAAATGATTATTTTTGATATTTAAGATCGACTACTAATAAAAATGAAAGTGAAGATGATGTTATCCATAATATTAAAAAAGATTAAATAAAATTGAGAAGTGCAACTATCTTGTTGCGCGATTGTAAGATACTTGCAAATTGAAGCAAAAATTTATAAAACAACTATATGATTAGCCATGCTTGTATGGTACAAAATGTTAGACGGATATGTGCATAAGATGAATATGGCTAAAATAAGAATGTTGAGATAGACGTACGGTAATACAAGAAAAAAGATAAAAAAATGAAGTCATTCATAAAAAATAGGGATTTAAATAGTTTGCATATAAATAATGTAGACCAAGGGATGCAACAATACAAAGGAGTGATTAGAACATGTAAATAAGAAGAGCTATAGAGGTAGACCAAAAAATACATGGGATAAAGGAGTAAAGAAAGAGTTAATATCTCAATATATTTTAGAAAGCATGGAAAGAATGGAAAGAAAAGGGGGTTAATGTAGCCAACCCTAATTAGTTTGGTATTAAGGCTTCATTGAGTTTTGTTGACTTGAGTTTAAATGATAAAAATTGTACAAACTAGAGCCATTCCATGAAGTATAGACTATATTACTGTGACAAGTCATCATGCTTATAAACTATACATATGTAAATAAAAAATAAAAAAAATCACTTATTTCTGTTGTATTATGAATGTTTCATTGGTGGGGATATAGGCCGATACGTCTCCAGCTTGTGTTTCAATGATGGGTAACACAGTCGAACTACTTGCACCTGGTCCGATCGTTTAGCGGCTCTTTCTAAGAGACGGGAATGTAAATAGAAAATATCCCCTGGGAAAGCCTCACAGCCTGGTGGTTGGTGTAACAATAATGACATTTTTCAGGTTTTATATTATTGAGGTATATGACATTTTTCAGGTTTTATATTATTGAGGTATCTCATATCCATATCTATACTCCATAGCTTAGAACAAGCATCTAACATGTCTCTTAATCATATCCAATTCGAAGAATTTGTGTACCCTAAGTCAGATCCAAAAACTTATAAATTTAGTATTCATTGTAGGTTGATCCATAGCAGAACAAAAGATATCCTACTTGATTGTGGGCATACAATTATCCATATGTGCATATGCATGATTAGAAATAAAAAGATTTAAAATTTATCAAAAACCCTCAACAGCATTCCAACAGTAATGGATGTTATTAACAATTCACTCCAACAAGATAGAGTTTTCAAGAGGATAAGACTTTAACAAGAAGATCAGAAACGTTAGTTGATGAAATGAACATGAAGTTTCCTAATATTTGCACTGTTACAAGTACTAGCACAAGAGACAAGCCAAGGTTCCCTCTCTCATTCCCTCCCTCCCAACAAATTTTACCTTCTCCTGTCACCATCTAATAGCCCAACTTCAGAATACTTGATAGCCATCTGATGCCTGATCAAAGCACAGCTATTGTCAAGAGGGAGCATGGCTATAACTTCAACCATAGATATGGTCAGGCTCAACCAGTTTCTTCTCCTAATGATAACATGTATCTTCTGTTGGTTAGGCATGGCTAGTACAACCATTGTGCCACTACATGCTGGGAAACAAAATTTAAACCTTTTGGAAGGATGATGTCATAAAGTACTATTTTCAACAAAATCAGATGTTGAGCCTGCTTTTTCTCGGAACAAATAACCGCATGGAGCTCCAAGAGAGTGGATTCACATGACTTTCAAGAATTACTTTGACAAGGATGATGTCCACAGCCCATACCTACGGTATTTAAGCTTTTGATATAAGAATAATTTGGCATGATATCAAACTCTCACATCTGACAGTTCTTAAGCACCACTCAGGACTCAACCAGACCACAAAGGACGGTTTTCAGTTTGAAGAGATAAAAGATGGAAATGGTGAATAGAAAAGCAGGAGACATTCATGGCACTCAGATTTTGGACCTGGTGCAGGTGCAGCAGACAGCAGAAACCCAAGTCTTTATCAATGTGAGGTTCATGTATGCCATCGTATTAGCATATATAGTGATGAACACAAATCATTGGTGACAAGAGACACTAGTTATGTTGTATGGACTCGTTGCATATAAACCTAGCTCATGTATTGTAATGAGCAACCACCAATCTTGCCTGAAGTTGTTTAAGAACTGTAACTATGCAGCAATCCTAGAACAGCAACAAGGATAGTATCCAATATGGAAGCAGTCAAACTGCCATGAACAAATGCACATCAAGATGTATGTGTATCAAGAAACAATTCATAGAAGAAAAGTAAAGAGGAGGAAAAGGAAAATAAGTTCGGTAACTCACACACACTGGAATGATAAAATTATAATTGTGAATGTGCAACATTTCCAAATAATTATCAGGCAATGTGCTAGAATAATCAGCAAATAAGACAAGACAACATTGAAACTATAAAATGTTAGGTTAGGGAAAAAATGAAGAGATATCACACAAATATCACAGAGAAACAGCAAAGCAAATAAGACAAGACATCATCGAAATTGGGGAATAAAGGAAAATACAACTTTCTCTAATTTAGAAGAGGAAAATACAATGCAAAGGCAAACCTTGTTTGTAGAAGGGGATGTAGGAATTTCTATGCTCAGCAGGCAACTTTCTGGGAAAAGTCCCTTTTCAATATCCCTCATGACAGCATGTATTAGTGGTAAACAAACTTCAACAGCATCCTTGAAATCACTTTCTTGGCTTTCATCCTTCCTCCTAGCAGAAGTAATCAATTTCCAAAGTCTGAGATATACATAGAAATTGATCAAGCAAAAGACCATAACAACAAAGAAGGAATCATTTACCAATTCAACGAGATTGTAAGTGACGGTACTCCGCACAGTAAAGCCTCTCTAGCCCCAGCAACAGCTCCAGAGTAGAAACTATACAAATTTTCACAGGAGATGAGAGAACTGAATCAACATACAACATTTACATAAAAAAGTCTAACATTGACCTGATTCAAATGCATGGAAGGAATAAAATGTGCAATAAAAGGAGATATTATAAAGATCTCGATATCGAACATGAATCATGGAGCTTGCATATCTGAGGAACATAATATGAGTTAATACGAAGAATATAAAATAACACCTCTCACCAAATAAAAGAAGGCTAAAGTCATTATTTGGCGACCAATCCAGAGGAAAGCAAGGAGAAAAAAGAGAGAAGGCCTGCATACTTACATGTGATGGCCACAGTTTGATCCCTTGTAATACCACTGATGACCTGTGATATATCATATTAAACATTCTCAAGTCCCAAAAAGGAAAGGTACAACATTGACATCAATTTTAACAGCTAATTCAATGAAATATATATATCACAAATACCAATGCTGGCCTGGACGAAGAAAACAACGCGCCTGACAAAGCCAGGGAGACACAATCAGCAGGAGTTCCTGTCAGAAGAAGCAAGATCAATCCCCAGTTAAAATATAAATAGATTCTTGCTCGCCCTCACAAAATAAGGTCTTCAAAATCCAAGTTCCAATATCACAAACTTGAATGTTATTTCCAATAAATCAATCTAGAAATAACAATCTAATGAACTGGAATCACAATTTAATATCAAAAAAAAAAAATGGAGCTTAAGAGGAAAAAATGTCAAAAATCCACCGAAAGAAGATCTCACCAGAAACTTCAAAAGCCGTGGCACCATTAAACTCTGCAGAAGTTACGGCCACGATCTCACGAACGGTGACTGAATGACCCGAGGCAGACTTGTCCCTTTTTTTCCAAAAAGAAAAGAAAAAGGTTACAAACAACCAAGAACTCCGACAACATCATTGCCAGTACCTACCCATATCCAACAACCTCATCCCGTTCATCCAAAACCCACCAAGCCAACAATGGAATCAAACCAAAGCGAAAGAAACGAAGAAGACAAAATATATCCACAAATATAATTCAGCGAACCTTACTGTAGCTAACTCAAATCACAAGCAGCCCAAAACACCAACTCGAGAAAAGGAACAAACCCGCATTTTTGGACAAGCAGCCACAAAAAAAAAAAAAAAAAAACCAAAGAATCCAATCAAGAAGATAACAGAGACAAATCAAATCCAAAAAGAAACAATTATTGCTAAATTTAACCAAAAAATAGCCGCATCACAAATCTTGAGATAAAGAGCCAAAGAAGGGACAGACGGGACTCACGATTCGGGGGCGCACACGTGTACGTCGCACTGGCCGCCGCGGACGAGGGCCCCGACGAGGGCGGCGAGCCCCGGGGAGCCAATGCCTTCGCCATTGGTCACGAGGACGACAGGCTTCTTGGATCCGTCCCCAGACTCCTCGGCGGCCGCGGAGGAGGAGGAGAGGAGGAGAAGGGAGCGACCTGGGGTTCCTCCTCTCCAGGCTTGGCATCGCCGTCGCCTACTTCGCCGCCGCGCCGGGCGGCGAGGACGCTCTGGAGATTAGAGACGAGGGAGGGGGGCAGATGGTTGTTCTTGAGAGACATCGAGTCCGTCGTCATTACTACAACCTTATATAGTCCAGGGATAGGAGGAGGAGGAGGAGGAGGAGGAGAGAAGACGGAAGGGAGAAAGGGAATGAGAGATTCTGAGAGTATACGAGGAGGTAAAAGGAGAGGGAGAGGGAGAGGGATTCGGTTTGGTATTTCCGAGTCAGAGGGAAAGAAGAGTGAGAAGAGGCGGAAGAGAGAGAATAACTAATAAAATGGGTTAAAAAAAAGTTGGGGAAAGAGAAGGGTATGTATATTTATAATATAAGAATTAAAGATCAAAGAGGGCTCGAGTTCTACTGCCCTTTTCCGTAGCGTGTTTCGGCCGGAGGAGTCGGGGCTCATTGCGTTGTGGTCTAGCGAGAGCTCGGGAGGCGGGCGCTTTGGCTCCGGTTTCCCTTCCCGTCATTCGGGTGACGATTAGAATACCGATGGTAATGCAGTGAAAGTAATCATAAGAACGATAGCAATGAAGGTAGGTATGGTGATAAAAGTAGATGTAAAAATAATTTTTTATTTTAAACATATCGAAAGTAAGAGTTTTTTTTTTTTATTATTTTAAAATAATAAAAATAATTTTAATAAATAAATAAATAAATAAATATTGATATGTATTTTGATTTTTATTTTTATTATTTTTTTTTTTTAAGAAAGAAAGATAAGAAAATAAAAGTGTTGCTTTGGAGGCTTTTAATTTGTAAATTTGGTGGGGCATAAACAAAGTAAGTCAGTCTTAAATTGTAGGTACATTTTAAAAAAAAATTTGAGCTAGTCTTGAATAGGTGTATAAGTGCATAGATATTTTCGCAAGGTAGACAGGAAATGTATAAATCTAATTATTCCCTTGTAATACCGCAAGTAATTCATTAAATAAAGTCCAGAAGAAAACTTACTTTGCAATTAAACTCAAAAAAAACACTGATTTCACACTAATTAAAATTAACTATATTATTTTTTCCACTTTATTCAGTTTATAAACATATTTCTTTAAAATATAAAAATTTTAAAATTTTCTTATAATTTCTAAGCTATCTTAATTTCTTATATTTATTAAATTATTTAATATTTAAACTATTTAAATTATTTTTTTAATTTATTCTTAATTAGTGCTACATTTAATTTGAGCTAGATAGCTGTTCTTAAATTCGGATAAAGAAAAAATGTTGGTAAGTTAATGATTAAGGTAAAAGCTACAGTAACATCTACAAACATAAATCAAACTCATAATAAAATATAAAAATAAAAATATATCAATACTCAACGAGCTGAGTATAGTTGAGAAGGTTGGCAAGTTGGAAATAGTAAAAGAAAATCATCCCACCCACTGTAAAGAACGGTAACTCACCGCATGTTCTGTTTCACCTGGGATTAAACTTCCCAAGAACGTGCTGCGAAAAATCAATCAGCTCATAATCAACGAATATACAAAGCTGTTGTCACAAAGAAAATATTTTACAACAAAAACTCCCCAATTCACAGCGTCAGAAGGCAGTACCAAAATCCCCACCCAATTTTCAATATCTATTCATTATCCCAAAAGCAGAGGCCTCGTGCAGTGTTCTGGCAGCAGGACTGCCAGCAAACCTATGATATTAAAAGCTCAAAATGGAACAATAAACCGTGAAGGAGGATTCTTTTAAGTTATTTTTCAAGAATATTACGCACGACCTTTGATGGGCCCAATAGAGACAATGATCATCGTACTCAGATCAGACCTCACGGAAAAGGTTTTGTACATCATTTTTGATGTAATAAGTTCTACGTGGATTACATTATTTTTTTTTATTGATCCATATATATATATATATATATATATATATATATATATATATATATATATATATATATATATATATATATATATATATATATATATATATAAAATATAAAAAATATTTCAAGATAAAACTAACGACACCCTAGTTTTAAACTTACGATACCGTAATTATATAGTCAAGACACCCGTAAAAAAACTCACGACATCCTAGTTTTAAACGGACGATACCCTAGTTTTAAACTTAAGACACCCGTTCAAAAAGGTATTTGTACATATTTCAAAAAAAAAATTTGAACGGGTATTAATGCACGTCACATCAAAATTAAATAGCTATTAAGAAAGCAAAAAAAAAACCTTACGACACCCTAGTTTTAAAGCCACGACATCGTAGTTATAAAACTAAGACACCGTTAAAAAAGAAAAAAATACTTACGACACCATATTTATAAAGCCACGACACCATATTTATAAAGCCACGACATCCACTCGTCTGTACACAAATTCCAAAAAAGCTAGTATTAATGCATGTCATGTCAAAATAAAGATACCTATTAAAAAAAGCAAAAAAATACTTACGACACCCTGGTTATAAAGCCACGACACCGTAGTTATAAAGCCACGATACCCACTCGTCTATATACAACTTTCAAAAAAAACTGGTATTAATGCACTTCATGTCAAAATAAAGACACCTATTAAAAAAGCAAAAAAATATTTATGACACCTTGGTTATAAAGCCACGACACCGTAGTTATAAAGCCACGACACCCATTTAAAAAGAAAAAAAAATTCACGACATCCTAGTTTTAAACTCACGACACCCTAGTTTTAAGCTTAAGACATCCGTTTAGAAAAAGTGTCTGTACACAGATTCCAACAAAAAGCTGAACCGGTATTAATGCACGTCAGATGGCTTTTTTTTTTGGAAGTTGTGTACATATACCTTTTCTGAACGGCTGTCTTAAGCTTAAAACTAAGGTGTCGTGAGTTTAAAATCGTGAGTTTTTTTTTCTTTATGAATGGGTGTCTTCACTTTTTTACTACGGTGTCGTGAGCTTAAAACTAGGGTGTCGTAAGTTTTTCTTTTGGGATGTTTTAACATTTTTTAATGGGTGTCGTGCGTATGTGGACCCATTAAAACGAGCGGTGCAGCCCACATAAGACTTGCTGCACCAGAGGCGGTGTACAAAATCTTTTCCCAGACCTCACACTCGGCCTCGGCATCAGCTTGTTAGCCCATCCTCATCGGCCTTTGCTCCTGTCCCAGTTGCTACCCGACTCTATGGACAGCTCCGAACAGTCCCGAACTCCCCTGTTTCGCACTCGGCATCTTATGTCAACCTCAGCCTTCGAAGTAGGCATTTTCTACTCGACCTTCAAAGCTGGTCTCGGCCTTTACTCTTACTCAGCATCGGTATTAGTATTGATATTGGCTTCAACTTATCGGGTCCTGCTCTTGAACCTGTTTCTCTTTCAAGTCTCAGCTTCGGCTCTTAACTCCGTAAAGTCCCAACAACGTTCAGTCTTCTCTCAACTCCTGACCGAAGCCAGCCTCGGCTACCGAGGCCATACGCCCCCGGGCTCCGATTCCTTGTGCCGACTTCACGTCCTCGGGCACGGACAGCTCCTAGCAACCATCACCGACTCCCAATGGCACAGCCTCAAGCTCCTGACTCCAACTTCCCCGACAACTATCCCTGATCCCTGCTCTCGGTCTTCCTCGACGGCAGACCCGACTTCAGAATCCACCGAAAGCTTCCGACCCCATTATTCGGACAGTCCCATCTCCACGAACTCGGCTCTGTCCTCATCCCCTGTTTCAGACTCGACCTCCCGTGTCGGCCTCGGCCTTCGGAATCGGCCTCAACCTCTGAAGTCGACCTCTTCTACTCAACCTTCAGAGTCAGCCTCGGCCTCCCGTGTCGGCCTCTACTCCTACTCGGCCTTGGCATCGACCTCGGCCTCCTCGTCGGTGTCGGCCTCAGCCTGTCGGGTCCTACTCTCGAACTCAGCTCTCTCTTCGTCCTAGCAACCCCTGACTCCAACTTCCCCGACAGCTGTCCCTGGTCCCTGCTCTCGGTCTTCCCCAATGGCAAACCCGACTTCAGAATCCACCGAAGGCTTCCGACCCCATTATCTGGATGGTCCCGACTCCACGGACTCGACTCTGTCCCCGTCCCTTGTTTCGGACTCGGCCTCCCGTGTTGGCCTCGGCCTTCGGAGTTGGCCTCAGCCTCCAAAGTCGGCCTCTTCTACTCGACCTCCGGAGTCGGCCTCGGCATCCCATGTCAGCCTCTACTCCTACTCGGCCTTGGCATCAGCCTCCTCATCGGCATCGGCCTCAGCCTCCTCATCGACGTCGGCCTCAACCTGTCGGGTCCTGCTCTTGGACCCGGCTCTCTCTTCGTACCAGCCACCTCCTGACTCAGCCTCGGACGGCACAAGCTCCATCCCCTATGGCTTCCACAGGACATGCAGCAAACCAAAGAAGTGGAGTCCTATGCATGGGGGTGGGGACCACTCCTCTCCTTCTTCATGCAACAATTCAAGGACGTGAAGTCATGCGCATGGAGTCACTCTTCTTGGAGCTACATGCATCCAAAGGCAATGCCTACCTAACAGCGGTGACCACCCTTCCTGCGGCCACCTTGTAGGGCCTCGCGTGCCTAACTCCATCAATGTCCGCACAGGACAACGAAAGAATGGCATGAGGGACACATCTGGCAAATGCCATAATGGGCCCATGCCTTATAACAGGCTGCAACAGTTGTCCAAATCAAGTAGCACCTGCCAATCATGCAGCCATCCATATTTGATGGGACACAACCTGCAGCTTTGACAAATTACATGGAGGCCAGCCCCACTGTGCTGCCCCATCATCAATGCTCGGACAAGTGATCATGCCCCAAGACTGGCCCCACTGTGCTGCCCCCATCATCAATGCTCTAACAAGTGATCATGCCCCAAGACTGGCAGGCTCTAAGCACCAATAAAATGGGTAAAAGAAATCCTCCGACCAGGTAACACAACACATAACTCCAAAACACTCATACGCTCAGAGGGAGCACCTCTCTAAGTCTCTCACTCTTTCGAGCTTTCTCAAGCTCACGGCTGTTGCTCAAGCACTAATTTGAGCGTCAGAGGATCCCCATCGGAATCTTCGGTTCCTGGGACTTTTGCATGTTCCCAAGCGTGAGAAGCTCGCCGAAAGATCCTTGGCTCGCTAGAGAAGACGACCAAACGCTCACGGAAGCTCGAGGAGGATGATTTGGCGCCAACAGATTGGCACGATAGAAAGGAAGGGACAGAGAGAAACAAACTATCTGCGGGGGCTAGCAACAGATCTCTATCCCCCCTCTAGGTCAAAGGTGGCGGTTACACGTGCTCGAGAGGCCTCCACTAGCCGCACTGGGGGGCATCCTCCGCTGGCTGAGCAGCTGGAGGTTAACCCCCTGCTCCGCCTCCACAAGAGAAGCAAGGGCAAAAGTTCACTAGCAAAAGCACCACCACTCGCTATCCAAACGGCTCTCTTCCTCAACTGGCTCTTTGTCTTTGGGATTCCGAAGGGACTGTAGATCTTCAACGCCTGCGACCATTCATAGAAACGATCAAAGATTAAGATGGTCATGCATAGAAGCCAAATGCTAGGTCGGCAATGTTGGCACCAAAGACTGACTCTAGGTTGGCACCAAAGCCCGATACCAGGTCAACACCAAAAATCGGCACAACGTCAACACCAAAGACCAGCGCAACGTCGGCATCAAAGATCGACTCCAGGTCGGCACCAAAGACCGGCACAACATCGGCACCAAAGATTGACTCCAAGTTGGCACCAAAGACTGGCGCAACGTCGGCACCAAAGACCGGCACAACGTCGGCACCAAAGATCAACTCCAGGTCGGCACCAAAGATCGAGGCAACGTCGACACCAAAGACCAGCGCAACGTCGGTACCAAAGACCGACTCCAGGTTAGCACCAAAGCCCGATGCCAGGTCGGCAACATCGGTACCAAAGACCGAGGCTAGGTCGGCACCAAAGCCCGATGCTAGGTCGGCAACATCAGCACCAAAGACCGACTCTAGGTTGGCACCAAAGCCCAACGCCAGGTCAGCAATGTCGGCACCAAAGACCGGCTCCAGGTCGGCACCAAAGCCCGATGCCAGGTTGGCACCAAAGACCGACGCAACATTGGCACCAAAGATTGACGCAATGTCGGCACCAAAGATCGACTCCAGGTCAACACCAAAGACCGGTGCAACGTCGGCACCAAAGATCAACTCCAGGTCGGCACCAAAGATCGGTACAACATCCGTACCAAAGACTGATGTAACATCGGCACCAAAGATCGATACAACGTCGGCACCAAAGATCGACTCCAGGTTGGTACCAAAGATTAGCGCAACGTCGGCACCAAAGATCGACTCCAGGTCAGTACCAAAGACCGGCGCAACATCGGCACCAAAGATTGACTCCAGGTCGGCACCTGTTGACCCAATTGATGATTTTGATGATTAACAAAACTATCTGAGTATAACTCTTGAAGGCTCTGATGATTTTGATTTAGTGTTTCAGATTATAAGACTATTGAATGATCAAAATCAGGAGTTACATAGTGTTCTGGATCGAATCTAATGTCTAGGTAAGAATTGCAGACATTAGAGTCGACTCCGAGATTCACAGAGCCGACTCCGGAACTGGCATGGACTTTAGAGTCGACTCCGAGACTGTTAGAGTCGACTCTCACAGAAGAAGCAGAAAGTCAATTTTTCTGGCCCCGACCTAGAGTCGACTCCGGGTAAGTTAGAGTCGACTCCGGAAAAGAATCTTGTCGACCCAAGAAAAGCCAGAGACGACTCCAGAAATACCGTTCTGAGATGCCTCGAGCTAGAGCCGACTCCAGAAAAGTTAGAGTCGACTCCAACCCACCTGGAACGAAAAATCAAGTTGCCAGATCAGCTCTAACGGTAATATTTCTATTTTACCTCATTTCTAACGGATATATTTTGACACAAGGTACACTCCAACGGATAGCTTTCTTTCAAAAATGGTGTGAAAGAAATCTATATAAAGGGAAGACTCTTATTCAAAGAGAGGGAGAGAGGAGAAATAGAACGAAAAAGAGAAATAGTTCAAATCAAATATCCGAAAATCTCTGAGCCTAAAATCCAAGAGAAAATCCTTCAAACTCAAATCCTTCCACTCCATAAAGCTCAAAGAGGAATCCAAGGCGTCTCAAATCAAAGTCAGTGGATTTCCCAAATTGAAGAAAAAAGCTCCGTTTCTTCCATTTCCAATCTTCTCAACTGCAACAACTGTGAGGATTAAAGCTGAGGCTTGATTCATCATTCCAAAGGAGAAGAGGAAAAGAAAAGAAGAAAAGAAGAAAAGCTCAAAAGCCAACCAATCTTCAAATCAGGCTTTTCTAAACCTTGTTATTCTTAATTTGTATATTTGCTCATTGAGGAGCTTTGTATTCAAAAACAATACTTATTTTGTTTGTGCCTAGTTCAATCTGGGGGATTGAACTAGAGGAGGTAGTTTTACCTCGGTTCAAGCTTGGTTAAGCTTGGGTTAGGGTTTTTATGCTGGTGAGCCCTTGAAAACCAGCTGGGTTCGTTGTGCGCCCGGGAAAACAACAAGTTCGAGTTGTGAGCTTGTAAAACAACTCTGCTGTAATCTAGGGTGATTATAGTGTGGACCCAAGTGAATCTTGGGAGTGGACGTAGGTGTTGGATACACCGAACCACTATAAAATCTTTTGTGTTTGCCGTGTTCATTGTCTCTTTCTCTATCTCTATCTTATTCACTGCACTTTATAGTTACCTTGCATTTGCCTTTTAATCTCAAGCAAACTATTTTAAAAAGGCTAATTTTTTAAAGAACCCAATTCACCCCCCCCCCCCCTCTTGGGTTGCCATCTGGGCCAACAATTGGTATCAGAGCAAGTGCTCATTTAGAATTTGATCTCACGATCAAGGGCTAAAGATCCTTATGGCAACACAAAGTGGTTCATGTTTTGCTGAAGGTCATTCTACGAATAGACCTCCTTTATTTAATGGAACCAACTATTCATATTGGAAAGCTAGAATGAGAATATTCATTCAAGCTTCTGACTATGAATTGTGGGGAGTAATAATATGGACCTAGTACACCCACACACTTAGTAGATGGCACTATTGTTCCTAAGCCCGAAAGGGATTGGAATGATAATGATAGAAGAATGGCACAATTAAATGCTAAAGCCATTAATATTTTGTATTGTTCCTTAGACTCTAATGAATTCAACCGAATCTCAACATGTAATTCCGCAAAAGAAATTTGGGATAGGTTGGAAATAACACATGAAGGAACAAACCAAGTTAAGGAATCAAAATAAACATTTTGGTTCATAAATATGAATTGTTTACAATGGAACAAACTGAAACCATCACATGCATGTTCACTAGATTCACTGATATTGTGAATGGTTTAAAAAGTCTTGGAAAAGTTTATACTAACTCTGAGCTTGTTCGCAAAATTCTTAGGTCACTTCCAAGGACTTGGGAAGCCAAGGTGACCGCCATACAAGAAGCCAAAGATCTGAACATTCTACCATTGGAAGAGCTTCTTGGTTCGCTAATGACTCATGAGCTTCAAGTTAAACAACATGTCAATGAGGATGAGTCAAGAAAGAAGAAGACCATCGCCCTCAAGGCTGCAAAAGTTGAAGAAGGCAGCAGTGAAAGTAATGATGAAGATGATGATGAAACTGCTCTCTTGGCCAAAAATTCAGAAAGTTTATGAGAAAAAGGCCCTTCCATAAAAAGAAATTTGGAGCAAGAATTGATGGAGAAAAAGATAAGAAAAAGGACAAGGAGAAAGAAAAAGAGAAAGAGCCCTTAGTATGTTATGAGTGTAAAAAGCCAGAGCACTTTAGATATGATTGTCCTTTGTTGAAAAAGGCCTACAAGAAAAAGAAAAGCATACATGGCAACATGGTCTGATGAATCTTCCTCGTCGGAAGAAGAAGAACAAAAGGAAGTTGCCAATATCTGTTTCATGGCCAACAATGACGACAACGAAGAGGTAAGCACCGAAACCCCCGATGATGAATTTACATTTGATGAAATGTTTGAAGCTTTTAATGAATTGATGATTGATTTCAAAGCTTTGAAAAAGAAACACAAATCTTTAAAATCTGAAAATGAAAATTTAATTAAAGAAAAAGAATCAATCTCTAATGAAAATGATTTTCTTAAGAAATATGTTAAAAAGTATAAAGATATTGTTGAGAAATTCACCTTAAGTTCAACTAAACTAAACATGATTTTAGATAGTCAAAAAGCTGTTTTCGATAAAGCTGGCCTAGGTTATAATACGTATAGGAAACAAAATCTTTAAAGAATATTTTTGTAAAAGCCAATCAAAGTAATATAACTTGTTTTAAATGCAATGAAAAAGGTCATAAATCATTTGAATGCAAAACATTAAATAATAACAAGTTAAATGTTAAAGCTAAGAAAATATGGGGGATTGAACTAGAGGAGGTAGTTTTACCTCGGTTCAAGCTTGGTTAAGCTTGGGTTAGGGTTTTTATGCTGGTGAGCCCTTGAAAACCAGCTGGGTTCGTTGTGCGCCGGGAAAACAACAAGTTCGAGTTGTGAGCTTGTAAAACAACTCTACTGTAATCTAGGGTGATTATAGTGTGGACCCAAGTGATTCTTGGGAGTGGACGTAGGTGTTGGATACACCGAACCACTATAAAATCTTTTGTGTTTGCCGTGTTCATTGTCTCTTTCTCTATCTCTATTTATTCACTGCACTTTATAGTTACCTTGCATTTGCCTTTTAATCTCAAGCAAACTATTTTAAAAAGGCTAATTTTTTAAAGAACCCAATTCACCCCCCCCTCTTGGGTTGCCATCTGGGCCAACAATTGGTATCAGAGCAAGTGCTCATTTAGAATTTGATCTCACGATCAAGGGCTAAAGATCCTTATGGCAACACAAAGTGGTTCATGTTTTGCTGAAGGTCATTCTACGAATAGACCTCCTTTATTTAATGGAACCAACTATTCATATTGGAAAGCTAGAATGAGAATATTCATTCAAGCTTCTGACTATGAATTGTGGGGAGTAATAATAAATGGACCTAGTACACCCACACACTTAGTAGATGGCACTATTGTTCCTAAGCCCGAAAGGGATTGGAATGATAATGATAGAGAATGGCACAATTAAATGCTAAAGCCATTAATATTTTATATTGTTCCTTAGATCTAATGAATTCAACCGAATCTCAACATGTAATTCCGCAAAAGAAATTTGGGATAGGTTGGAAATAACACATGAAGGAACAAACCAAGTTAAGGAATCAAAAATAAATATTTTGGTTCATAAATATGAATTGTTTACAATGGAACAAACTGAAACCATCACATGCATGTTCACTAGATTCACTGATATTGTGAATGGTTTAAAAAGTCTTGGAAAAGTTTATACTAACTCTGAGCTTGTTCGCAAAATTCTTAGGTCACTTCCAAGGACTTGGGAAGCCAAGTTGACCGCCATACAAGAAGCCAAAGATCTGAACATCCTACCATTGGAAGAGCTTCTTGGTTCGCTAATGACTCATGAGCTTCAAGTTAAACAACATGTCAATGAGGATGAGTCAAGAAAGAAGAAGACCATCGCCCTCAAGGCTGCAAAAGGAAGAAAGCAGCAGTGAAAGTAATGATGAAGATGATGATGAAACTGCTCTCTTGGCAAAAATTCAGAAAGTTTATGAGAAAAAGGCCCTTCCATAAAAAGAAATTTGGAGCAAGAATGATGGAGAAAAAGATAAGAAAAAGGAAAGGAGAAAGAAAAAGAGAAAGAGCCCTTAGTATGTTATGAGTGTAAAAAGCCAGGGCACTTTAGATATGATTGTCCTTTGTTGAAAAAGGCCTACAAGAAAAAGAAGAAAGCATACATGGCAACATGGTCTGATGAATCTTCAAGAAGAAGAACAAAAGGAAGTTGCAATATTGTTTCATGGCGACGACAACGAAGAGGTAAGACCGAAACCCCCGATGATGAATTTACTTTGATGAAATGTTTGAAGCTTTTAATGAATTGATGATTGATTTCAAAGCTTTGAAAAAGAAACACAAATCTTTAAAATCTGAAAATGAAAATTTAATTAAAGAAAAAGAATCAATCTCTAATGAAAATGAAAGATGTTAAAAATATAAAGATATTGTTGAGAAATTTACTTAAGTCAACTAAACTAAACATGATTTTAGATAATCAAAAAGCTGTTTTTGATAAAGCAGGTTAAACCAAAAATCTTTAAAAATATTTTTGTAAAAGCAACAAAGTAATATAACTTGTTTTAAATGTAATGAAAAAGGACATAAATCTTTGAATGCAAAACATTAAATAATAACAAAAGTTAAAGTTAAAGAAGAAAATATGGGTTCCGAAAGGAACAATTTTTTGCTACTAACCATGAAGGACCCAAGAAAGCTTGGGTACCTAAACATAAAGTTTAAATTATGTTGCAGGAATGTCTTGTAGCCAAAAGATCAAAGAAAAAGTGGTACCTTGATAGTGGCTGCTCAAGACATATGACGGGTGACAAAGATGAATTCATCACCCTGGAAGAAAAGAAAGGTGGAGTTGTTACGTTTGGCGATAATGGTAAAGGTCAAATTATGGGCCTTGGTAAAGTTCGCATAACTCCATCTATTTATTGATAATGTACTTTATGTTGATGGTTTAAAGCATAATTTAATTAGTATAAGCCAATTATGTGATAAAACTTTAATGTTTCATTTAAATCTTCTATTTGCACTGTATCTAATTCCATTGATGATAGCATTGTTTTTACTGGTTATAGACATGGCAATGTTACTTGTTGATTAGACAAATTATCTGAGTAATCATTGCTTATTTGCTGACAATGCTAACATAAATGAATTGGTTGGTTATGGCATCGTAGATTAGGTCATGCAAGCACACACCTTATTTCAAAATTAATTAAAATGGATTTAGTTAAAGGTTTACCTAAGTTAGATTTTGAAAATAACAAAATGTGATGCATGTCAATTTGGAAAACAAACTAGAAGTTCTTTCAAATCTAAAAACATTGTTTCAACTTCTAGGCCTTAGAGCTACTTCACATGGACCTTTTGGACCAACTAGAACCACAAGTCTAGGAGGAAAGAAATATGGTCTAGTGATTGTAGATGATTATTCTAGATACACTTGGGTATGTTTTTAGCTCACAAAGATGAGACTTTCTCGATATTTCTGAAATTCTTCAAGAAAGTCACAAATGAGAAAAACACTACCATAGTGTCTCTAAGAAGTGATCATGGAACTGAATTTGAAAATCACTTATTTGAAAGTTTTGCACTAAAAATGGTATTAATCATAATTTTTCAGCCCCTAGGACTCCACAGCAAAATGGTGTAGTTGAAAGAAAAATAGGACTCTAGAAGACATGGCCCGTACCATGCTATGCGAAAGCAACCTACCAAAGTACTTTTGGGCGGAAGCTATTAACACAGCATGCTACATCTTAAATAGAGCCCTAATAAGACCAATCTTAAAGAAAACACCTTATGAATTATGGAATGAAAGAAAACCCAATATAAAATACTTTCATGCATTTGGATGTAAATGTTTTATTCATAATAATGGTAAAAATAATTTAGGAAAATTTGATGCTAAATCTGATGAAGGAATCTTTTTAGGATATTCAACAACTAGTAAAGCTTATAGAGTATTTAACAAGAAAATTAGTAGTTGAAGAATCCATTCATATAGTTTTCGATGAGTCTTTAGCATCTAGTTCTGAAAAGCTTGATGATGAGGAAGATACAAACATAATTGAAAAAGATCTTGAAAAACTTAATATTGAAGTATCTTCAGATCATGAGCAAGAAGCTAAAGATGATGATTCACATAAGGACGATGATGTCAATATTGATCATAATGATATAGATCTTCCAAGAGATGGAGATATGCTCATAGTCATCCCAAGGAATTGATTATAGGTGATCCATCTCAAGGAATAAGAACTAGATCATATATGAGAAATATTAGTAATCATCTTGCATTTGTATCACAAATTGAACCTAAAACTATTGAAGAAGCTGAAAAAGATAATAATTGGATGTTAGCAATGCAAGAAGAATTAAATCAATTCACTAGAAATAATGTATGGACATTAGTGGAAAGACCTAAAAATCATTCAGTAATAGGATCAAAATGGATTTTAGAAATAAACTAGATGAAAATGGCATAGTAATTAGAAACAAAGCTAGATTAGTTGCAAAAGGATATAATCAAGAAGAAGGTATTGATTTTGATGAAACCTTTGCACCTGTAGCTAGATTAGAAGCCATTAGACTTTTACTTGCATTTGCATGTCATATGAATTTTAACTTATTTCAAATGGATGTTAAAAGCGCATTTTTAAATGGATTTATAAATGAAGAAGTTTATGTTGAACAACCACCAGGTTTTGAAGATCATGAATTTTCAAATCACGTTTTTAAATTACACAAGGCATTATATGGTTTGAAACAAGCACCTAGAGCTTGGTATGATAGACTAAGTAAATTTTTAATTGAAAATGATTTCACAAGAGGAAATGTTGATAAAACATTATTTTTGAAAAGAAAAAGTAAAGATTTACTTGTAGTACAAATATACGTTGATGACATTATTTTTGGTGCTACTAACGATTCTCTATGTCAAGAATTTGCCAAGTTAATGCAGGGAGAATTCGAGATGAGCATGATGGGAGAACTCAACTTCTTCCTTGGACTCCAAATCAAACAAAGCAAAGAGGGTATCTTTATCAACCAAACAAAGTACACAAGAGAATTTTAAAGAAATTTGGTATGGAATCAATTAAACCCCTCGGAACACCAATGAGTCCTTCATGCAAGCTGGACAAAGATGAAGAAGGTAAAAAGGTTGATCAAAAGTATTATCGAGGTATTATCGGATCCCTTCTTTATTTAACAGCAAGTAGACCAGATATTATGTTTTCTGTATGTTTATGTGCTAGATTTCAATCAGAACCTAAAGAATCACACTTAATAGCTGTTAAAAGAATACTAAGATACTTAAGTGGAACAAAAAATGTAGGTTTATGGTATTCTAGAGACTCACATTAAATCTAATTGCATACTCAGATTCTGATTATGCTGGATGCAAGTTAGATAGAAAAAGCACAAGTGGTGCATGCCAATTTTTAGGAAGTAACTTAATCTCATGGTTTAGCAAAAAGCAAAATTCGGTTGCATTATCTACTGCGGAAGCAGAATATGTTGCAGCTGGAAGTTGCTGTGCTCAAATCCTATGGATTAAGAGACAACTTGAAGACTATGGTATCACACTTGATAAGACACCTATAAGATGTGATAATACAAGTGCAATAAATCTAACTAAAAATCCAATTCAACATTCAAGAACAAAGCATATTGAAATAAGATATCACTTTATAAGAGAACATGTAGCCAATAATGAAATTTGTCTTGATTATGTGAATACTGAAGAACAACTTGCAGATATATTAACAAAACCCTTAAGTGAAGAGAGATTTTGTTATCTTAGAGGAGAATTAGGAGTTTGTGATCCTTTGGAATAGTTTTATGAAACTCTTAAGGACATCTATCTAGATTTCATCATTTTCTTGAAAAATCTTGATATTTCAATAAGGAAATCTATCTAGATCTTGATTCATTGTTTCCCCAATTGCTAAAGTACATTAATCTATAATTTGATGATTAATTTGAATAGTTTCAAATTATTGAAACTTAATTTTTTATCTCTGGAACTGTTAGAGTCGACTCTGACAGTTTGTGGAGTCGACACCTGAGTTTTTGATGTTCTGTCTAAGTGATTAGAGCCGACTCTGGCTTTTGTGGAGCCGACTCTAATACGAGCGCTGACAGATTTTTGGTTCGGAGCCGACACCCAGTTTTCGGGAGTCGACTCTAAGTCGAGCTAGGTCAAAAATAAAAAGGTGGAGTCGACCCCCAATCATTCCAATCGTCTCTAAACCTATCCAAAGAACTCCAAAACCTTTCCAACTTCCCCAATCTACTCAAAACCCTTGATTAATCTTCCAATCTTCTCAATGGCACCTAAGAGGCGCGGATTCGTCGGTGGAGCATCCGTTCCAACGAAGAGACGCACCGTTCGGAGGCAACCCTCGCCTTCTTCCTCTTCGGCCACTCAAGAGGATTCCCCTCCTTCACCATCTTCACCAAAGGTTGACCATTTAGCGGGTAAGACCATTACCACTGGGAGAAAAGTAAACTTTGATTTATTTGAATCGGAAGGTTTCTCTATTGGAAGATATTTGAAGGAAATGGGATGGGAAAAATTTTGCTCACTTGATTTACCCACTTATCCTGCTTTAGTAAGAGAGTTTTACAACGGATTAAGCAGAGGAGAAGGTGGTTTAGTAAGCATTGTAAGAGGAACAAGAGTGACCATTACCTCGGAGATTCTTGGAAACCTATTAGAAATGCCCACTATCGGATTGATGGAATATCAACATGAGGATAGAAGTGGGGCACTGACAAGGATGCTAGGGAGAGATGTGACTGAGTTTGAAGAAATATTTGCAAATCAGTTGAACCTAGAACTCAGATTATTGCATAATATCTGTGGAAGAATCTTATTTCCAAAAATTGGGAGATTCGAGTATGTCTCGGAGCGAGACGTTCTATTGATGGACTGCATTATAACTGGAGGCCAGTCAATTTAGCTGGCATGATGATTGGATACATGGCAGAGGCAGCTACAAAGAAGAGATCAACACTGCCATACGGTATGATTCTGACACTAGTCTTTAGAAGCCAGGGTGTGCTCATTATGGAAAATGAACCTTTAAGAAAACTGAGACACACTGATTATTATAGCATATCTACTATCCATCGGATGGGCTTCAAGAAAGTAAATGGTATTTGGATAAAGGGAGGAAGAGAGGAAGAGCAGAGAGAGAAAGGGCAGAGGAAGCCAGAGTAGAAGACTTCCCGGGACCATCCACTGAGGGACCATCTGTCCCTGATCCATATATTGCGGGACCTTCTTCAGCTGGACCTTCAGAGGCCGGACCCAGTTCTATTCCCTCTCCTCCACATCAGCCTATAATAAATTCTGGGAGATTCTCTGATGAGCAACTTGATCAGTTAAGAGGTTTGCTTGCTGAGTATGATAGCCAGAGATCTCAAGAAATTTCAAAATTAAAAGAAGACTTTAATCTGTTGAAAGATGAACTAAATTCGAGACTGGACATGCTATCCTTTACCTTAGGCAGTTCTGTTGAATCCTTTGGTGCTGAGCTTCACAAGATCTTCGAAAGGATGGAAGGCATTGCCGATGGATCAGGATCGTATGTTCATGCAACGGGTCAATTGAAGAAGGACATTGACCTTGCAGTCTTTCAAATCGAAGCTTGCCTTGAAAACTTTAAGAAATCACAAAAGGATGATGTAATGGAAATCATAGGTCATCTGAAGAAAATTGTATTCAAACACATTTGACCTGATTTTGTTTTTGATAGTTTGTACTTAGGAAGTTTTTGAATATCTAATGTATTTCTTTTTGAAATGTAAATGAATCAACTAATGTAATGGTTCTTGCTTATGAAATACAATTTCACTTTTTCAAATATTGATTGCTTGGATCCCTATGCTTTATTGAGTCTACAATTCTTATATATAACTTTCTTTATCTAATGCTCTCCTTATTTCTGATAACAAAAAAGGGGGAGAGATGGTTGAGATGGTTGAATATGCAAAGGTTTAATAAAATAAGGTTGTATGCAAAGAAAGATTGAATATGAATATTGAATATGCAAAGACTTGAAAATTTTAATGGTTATATATGCATAAAGAAAGAAAGAAAGGGGGAGAATTAATTGTTTATGCAAAATGACTTGAAATGTTAATCTGTTAAAATTTGATGCTTATATACAGGGGGAGCTTAACAAAAAGCTCATTTGCAATTTTATGCACATTAAGATTAAATATTCATAATTGATGGATTATATTGAACTCATGCACAATTTTAAAGTTTACATTGAACATTGGCATCAAAACCTAAATTACAAATGTTTAAAGTTCAAAATGACTATAATCCTTAGTTTGATTGAATTTTTGAATGCATATACTCAAAGTTTTTGTTATCATCAAAAAGGGGAGATTGTTGACCCAATTGATGATTTTGATGATTAACAAAACTATCTGAGTATAACTCTTGAAGGCTCTGATGATTTTGATTTAGTGTTTCAGATTATAAGACTATTGAATGATCAAAATCAGGAGTTACATAGTGTTCTGGATCGAATCTAATGTCTAGGTAAGAATTGCAGACATTAGAGTCGACTCCGAGAATCACAGAGCCGACTCCGGAACTGGCACGGACTTTAGAGTCGACTCCGAGACTGTTAGAGTCGACTCTCACAGAAGAAGCAGAAAGTCGATTTTTCTGGCCCCGACCTAGAGTCGACTCCGGGTAAGTTAGAGTCGACTCCGGAAAAGTTCTTGTCGACCCCAGAAAAGCCAGAGACGACTCCAGAAATACCGTTCTGAGATGCCTCGAGCTAGAGCCGACTCCAGAAAAGTTAGAGTCGACTCCAACCCACCTGGAACAAAAAATCAAGTTGCCAGATCAGCTCTAACGGTAATATTTCTATTTTACCTTATTTCTAACGGATATATTTTGATACAAGGTACACTCCAACGGATAGTTTTCTTCCAAAAATGGTGTGAAAGAAATCTATAAAAGGGAAGACTCTTATTCAAAAGAGGGAGAGGAGAAATAGAACGAAAAAGAGAAATAGTTCAAATCAAATATCCGAAAATCTCTGAGCCTGAAATCCAAGAGAAAATCCTTCAAACTCAAATCCTTCCACTCCAAAAGCTCAAGAGGAATCCAAGGCGTTCAAATCAAAAATCAGTGGATTTCCCAAATTGAAGAAAAAGCTTCGTTTCTTCCATTTCCAATCTTCTCAACTGCAACAACTGTGAGGGATTAAAGCTGAGGCTTGATTCATTCCAAAGGGAGAAGAGGAAAAGAAGAAGAAAAGAAGAAAAGAAGAAAAGCTCAAAAGCCAACCAATCTTCAAATCAGGCTTTTCTAAACCTTGTTATTCTTAATTTGTATATTTGCTCATTGAGGAGCTTTGTATTTCAAAAACAATACTTATTTTGTTTGTGCCTAGTTCAATCTGGGGATTGAACTAGAGGAGGTAGTTTTACCTCGGTTCAAGCTTGGTTAAGCTTGGGTTAGGGTTTTTATGCTGGTGAGCCCTTGAAAACCAGCTGGGTTCGTTGTGCGCCCGGGAAAACAACAAGTTCGAGTTGTGAGCTTGTAAAACAACTCTACTGTAATCTAGGGTGATTATAGTGTGGACCCAAGTGATTCTTGGGAGTGGACGTAGGTGTTGGATACACCGAACCACTATAAAATCTTTTGTGTTTGCAGTGTTCATTGTCTCTTTCTCTATCTCTATCTTATTCACTGCACTTTATAGTTACCTTGCATTTGCCTTTTTCAATCTCAAGCAAACTATTTTAAAAAGGCTAATTTTTTAAAGAACCCAATTCACCCCCCCCCCCTCTTGGGTTGCCATCTGGGCCAACAGCACCAAAGCCCGATGCCAAGTCGGCAACGTCGGCACCAAAGACCAGCGTAATGTTGGCACTAAAGACCGACTCTAGGTTGGCACCAAAAACTGACACTAGGTCGGCACCAAAGACCAGCGCAACGTCGGCACTAAAGACCGACTTCAGGTCGGCACCAAAGACCGGCACGACATCGGCACCAAAGACTGACTCCAGGTTGGCACCAAAGCCCGACGCCAAGTTAACAATGTTGGCACCAAGCAACAAAGCCCAACGCTAGGTCGACACCAAAATCGATGCCAGATTGGCACCAAAGACCAACGCAACATTGGCACCAAAGATTGACTCCAGGTCGGCACCAAAGACCAACACAACATCGGCACCAAAGACTGACTCTAGGTCGGCACCAAAGCCCGATGCCAGGTCGGAATGTCGGCACCAAAGATCGACTTCAGGTCGGCACCAAAGCCCAACGCTAGCTCGGCACCAAAGACCGACGCCAGGTCAGCACCAAAGCCCAACGCCATGTCAGCAACGTCAGCACCAAAGATTGACTCCAGATCGGCACCAAAGACTAACGCCAGGTCGGCACCAAAGCTCGATGCTAGATTGGCAATGTCGGCACCAAAGACCGACTTCAGGTTGGCACCAAAGCCCGATGTCAGGTTGGCAAAGTCAGTACCAAAGACTGACTCCAAGACGGCACCAAAGCTTGATGCCAGGTCGGCAGTAAAGCCCAATGCCAGGTCGGGACCAAAGACCGGTGTAACGTTGGCACCAAAGACCGATTCCAGGTCAGCACCAAAGACCGGTGCAACGTTGACACCAAAGATCGGCGCAATGTCGACACCAAAGACCCACTCCAGGTCGGCACCAAAGACCGATGCAACGTCGGCACCAAAGACCGATGCAACATCATTACCAAAGACCGACTCCAGGTCGGCACCAAAGACCGGCGCAACATTGGCACCAAAGACCAACTCCAGGTCGGCACCAAAGACTGGCGCAACATTGGCACCAAATACCGACTCCAGGTCAGCACCAATGACCAGCGCAATGTCAGCACCAAAGCCCAATGCTAGGTTGGCAATGTTGGCACCAAAGATTGGCGTAACGTCGGCACTAAAGACCGGCACAACATCGGCACCAAAGACCGACTTCAGGTCGGCACCAAAGCCCGATGCCAGGTCGGCACCAAAGCCCGACTCCATGTCGGCACCAAAGATCGGTGCAACGTCAGCACCAAAGATCGACTCCAGGTCAGCATCAAAGACCGGCGCAACCCAGCAACAAAGCCCAACTCCAGGTCGGCATCAAAGCCTGACGATAGGTCGGCACCAAAGCCCGACACCAGGTCGACACCAAAGACTGATGCTAACCCCCGAGATGCTTTATCACAGCCTCAACGGCTTCACTTTAGTCTCAGTGGCTTCAACCCTGTCTCAGCGGCCAATGGCCAATCGGGTAAAACCTTTGTTTAAATTATGCACTTGCAATATATTGCTGGTCATTTTCAACCATCCAAGAAGAAGCCCCAAGTTAACTCACAGTTGAGAGAGGCCAACTCCCTAGCTCGCAGTTGATGGGTACCCACCTTCAAACTTCATGTCAAAAGAAGAAGACCAAGTCAGCTCACAGCGGGAGAGATCAATTCCTCAACTCACAGTTGACGAGCACCCACTTTCAAACCCTATGTCGGGAGAGGATTGCTAGCTGCCCTTAGCCTGTCAAAGGTAATCAACTTACCTCTAACCTTGCTTAAAGCCTTTTGAGCAGGCAGGCATGGTCACGGGTTCACACAAGAACGAACCAAGGTTGTCCTCCACTCAGAAGGGGTTAGAGCCAAGAGCAAGCATGAAAGGACAAGCGTAAAGATAAAGAATTCTACACTCCTTTTGCTTGGCGGATGCAAGGCATACGGTCGCACAAGCTCAGAAGTATGGGGGGTATATGATGGGGCCAATGGACCCCCATTGACAATGGTGATCGTACTAAGGCCAGACCCCCCACTCGGCCTTGGCATCGGCTCGTCAGCCCGTCCTCATCGGCCTTTGCTCCCGTCCTAGTCAACACTCAACTCCATGGATAGCTCCGGACAGTCCCGAGCTCCTCGGTTCTATCCTCGTCCCCTATTTCAGACTCGGCCTCCCATGTCGGCCTCGGCCTTTGGAGTCGGCCTCTTCTACTTGACCTCCGAAGTCGGCCTCGGCCTTCCGTGTTGGCCTTTACTCCTACTCAGCCTTGGCGTCAGTGTCAGCCTCCTTGTCGACATTGACCTCAGCCTGTCGGGTCCTGCTCTCGGACCCAGCTCTCTCCCGAGTCCCAGCTTTGACTTCCGACTCCATGGAGTCCTGACAACATCCAGTCTTCTCTCGGCTCCTAGCCAATGCCAGCCCCGACTGCCGACGCCACACGCCCCCGGGCTCTGATTCCTTGTGTCGACTTCACATCCTTGGTTACAGACAACTCCCAGCAACCATCACCGACTCCGGACAGCACAGCCTCAAGCTCCTGACTCCAGCCTCCCCGACAACTATCCCTGGTCCCCGCTCTCGGTCTTCCCCGATGGCAGACCCAACTTCATAATCCATCGAAGGCTTCCGACCCCATTATCCGGATGGTCCCGACTCCATGGACTTGGCTTTGTCCCCGTCCCCTTTTTCGGACTCGGCCTCCCATGTCGTCCTCGACCTTTGGAGTCGGCCTCGGCCTCCGGAGTCAGCCTCTTCTACTCGACCTTCGGAGTCAGCCTCGGCCTCTCATGTTGGCCTCTACTCCTAGTCGGCCTTAGCGTCGGCGTCGGCCTCCTCATCGACGTCGGCCTCAGCCTGTCGGGTCCTACTCTCGGACCCGGCTGTCTCTTCATCCCAGCCACCTCCTGACTCCAGCTTCTTCGACAGTTGTCCGTGGTCCCTGCTCTCGGTCTTCCTCGATGGTAGACCCGACTTCAGAATCCACCGAAGGCTTCCAACCCCATTATCCGGACGGTCCAGACTCCATGGACTTGGCTCTGTCCCCGTCCCCTATTTTGGACTAGGCCTCCCATGTCGGCCTCAGCCTTCGGAGTCGGCCTCGGCCTCCGGAGTTGGCCTCTTCTACTCAACCTCCAGGCCTCAGCCTCCCATGTCGGCCTCTACTCCTACTCGGCCTTGGCATCGACATCGGCCTCCTCGTCGGCATCGGCCTCCTCGTCGGCATTGGCCTCAACCTATCGATTCTTGCTCTTGGACCCGACTCTCTCTTCATCCTAGCCACCTCCTGACTCAGCCCCGGATGGCACAGGCTCCATCCCCCATGGCTTCCATGGGACATGCAGCAACCCAAAGACATGGAGTCCTATGCATGGGGGTGGGGACCACTCCTCTCCTTCTCCATGCAGCAATTCAAGGACGTGAAGTCACGTGCATGGAGTCACCCTTCCTGGAGCTACATGCATCCAAAGGCAACGCCTACCTAATTGCGGTGACCATCCTTCCTGCGGCCACCTTACAGGGCCCGCGTGCCTGGCTCCATCACTGTTCACACAGGATAACGAAAGGGTGGCGTAGGGGACACATCTGGCAAATGCCATAATGGCCACCCATGCCCTATAACAACCTATAACAGTTGTCCAAATCAAGCAGTACCTGCCAACCATGTAGCCACCCATATTTGACGGAACACAACTTACAGCTCTGACAAATCACATGGAGGCCAGCCTCATTGTGCTTCCCCCATCATCAATGCTCTGACAAGTGATCATGCCCCAAGACTGATAGACTCTAAGCACCAATAAAATGGGTAAGAGGGAGCCCCCAACTAGGTAACACAATACATAACTCCAAAACGCCCATACACTTAGAGGGAGCACCTCTCTATGTTTCTCTATCTTTTAAGCTTTCTCAAGCTCACGACTGTTGTCCAGAGCACTGACTTGAACATCGGAGGGTCCCCACTGAAATCTTCGATTTTCAGGACTTTTTGCAGGCTTTCAAGTGTGAGAAGCTCGCCGAAAGATTCTTGGCTTGTTAGAGAAAACGACCGGACACTCGCGGATGCTCGAGGAGGGTGATTTGGTGCCAACAACCTTCAAGCTGAATCCAGCTCAGTTTGAGTGCAAGCATGGTTCAATAATTATCGAAGTTAAAATAATGAACAAACTTGGATGAAATTAAATATTAGCATGTAGTTAAAGTAGAATTAGTATACACTGATGCACGTTATGGCTTCCAAAACATTACTTTGCATCCTTAGTGAAATTCTACAAAATGAAGTAATCTTCATAGTAGAATTACCAAGAAAATTATCATGTTTCGGTGCTTTAAGACAGAAAAAATAAGAAGAAAGCAGTGCACAAATTTGAAGTGGCAGCAAGGACATGGCTCATGGAACAATCTTTGGAAGGATAGGCTAATTTGAAGTTCATCAACATCTTCCCAGTCCCAAAAATTTACTTCCCATGAAATAATACCTACTTTGGTAGCTGCTGATTCCCCCAGATATGGTAAAAGAATCCAAGTAAGATTTTTCTTTATGCCAAAGGAATCCTGAAAATGAGAAATAGTAAAGTATAGAACATATTTGACAAAAAATTATTATATATGCAATGGGTTACTGGCTATCTATGTTAATTTGACTTGCGGTTGTTCTTGATCTCTAATGATGTACTACATTCACAATTTCTCAATTTCCTGTTAGGTAGAATTTGGCTTAAATGCTTAAAAATTTAATGGCATCTAGATCATCAATGATTGATCTATCAAGTCGTGTAATTTTTCTAGAAAATTGAAAAGAGAAGAAGAAGTAACTGTTCCTTACAATTTTGGCCATCAAGTGATGAACATTATTTGAATGTTATGAAATTTGAAGATCGAATGTGGTTGATAAAATGCAAAGAAAGCCATATATAATCAGAAAAAGACAGTTTTTATTGTTTACAAAAAAATAGGATACTTATTCTTTCGCATCTATACCGGAACATTCACTGCATAGATCTTAAAAGCAAAATAGAAAATGATTCAATAGTGTATGGGTGTGAAGGAATGAGTATGCTTCTTCATGTGGAGGATACAATCCAATCCAGACTAGAAAAGCTTTCATACTAAAATAATATTTTTTGTTTGTGAATCCATCAATGGTTGAATATTTTAAAGTCTTAAATTAATAAATGTTTAATGACTTATGAATTGTTAGTTTATTTATTCATTTCATGCTGAAAGTTAATTATTGAATATTTTTTTACTAATTTTAGTAGGTCATTCAAATAAGCCATAATATGACCATGAATGTTTATTTTTCTCTTAGAAGGAAACAGGACTGTAAGTTTTCAATACCCTTAACAACTACCAAAACCCACGTATGCTATATTCTTTAACTATAGATGGAGGGCTAAATCCCATCAAACCATTTAATTACTTTCAATAAGTTTATTAGATTGTCAGATGCCTAGATTATGGCAGCATGTGAATTTTAGTAATCTTTCTTATACTGCTGCTTCACATCAAATCCATCTAACGATTAGATCTTGCAAGTTTAATCCACTAAGAAAAGAAAACCTTCTTGTTCGAGTTGCAATTCTTCATACACAATTTTACAAATTTAAGAGAAAAACCAGAAATGTAGAGAAAGACACTTTTGTCACCATCCACTCCCTTTCAAAAAACCATCAGCAAAGTTGAAAAAGGATATCTAAACTTTCAAAAACACCACATGATGTTGCATGAAAATCTGCAATGATTATCTCATGATATCCTTATATTCAAAGTTGATATGAATTTCTATCATGAAAAAAGTTGACATGAATCAGGAACCTTAATCCGAGCTCAATGACCAAAAATTAAAGAAAATTCCAATCTCTCTCTCTCTCTCTCTCTCTCTCTCTCTCTCTCACTCACTAAAATTTTTACATTAAAGGCATTCATTTCTCCAACCAAGAAATGTATTTAGATATATGCATCCCATATTAAATGCTTCATTCTTTACATATCCAACAAAATTACTTTTCTATGAAGTAAGCACATCAAAATTCAGCAATCATCCACAAGACCACTAGTGAAGTTTTAAAATCAAATTCAGAAATCATCTACAAGACCACTAGTGAACTTCTAAAATCAAATGCACCAGCTTTGTGCATGTTACATGGTGGTCCTTCGGACCTCCTTTGGGGCTGGAATTATTTTCCGCAGTAACGGCAAATTGCATGACCCTTTCTAGGTTGAGCACTGTCTATTTACTTGACAAATAAATATGAGTGCCTTTCTTCTAGCTTTGGATGATTTCAAGAGAAGAAGACACTGTAATTAGGCCATGGGGATTGATGTGGCTAATCCAACATCGTCAAAGTAAACGGTGAAGGTAACTGACGGAGTCCTATCTCGGCATCGTGGGCTGGCCTCGGCCTCTGAGGCTCCCTCGGCCTTCGAGGCCCCCTCGGTCCCGGACCTAGCGTCCCCTCGGCCTCGAGCTTCTGCCTCGACCTCGGCCTCGAGTTTTCGTCCTGGTCTGTCCCTCGAGACTGGCAACCCGCTGCCTCGAGCCACCTGACACGCCCACGTAGTCCACCAACAGCCTGTAGCGGCCACGTGGTCCACCACTCACCTGCAACAGCTCATGGCCACACCCCGTAACGGTACACGCTTGACGCAACCAGGTCCACCTGCCACCTGCAGTGCCACGCTTGGCAGGTGGCAGGCGAGACAGAACACCTCTGACATGCCCAGTGTCGGTTGCGACCCGTCACTGTCAGCCTTGCCTTCCGTCTGTTACCGAACAAAGGCATCTCGAAATCAACAACCTTCTGGAAACAGAAAACAAGAGACCTTCGAACAGGTATAAAGGCCCACACTCACGACGAGGGAAAGATCCTAAACTCTAGTTCTCTAGCTCTTTTCTGCTAGTTAACTCTTGTCTGTTCTCGAGTCGCTAACTTGAGCGTCGGAGGGTCCCCACTGGAGCAACCGGTCTTTGGGGACTTTCTTGCAGGAGTTCGCCACGGAGGAGGATCTCCATTCCCCGGCATTGGAGGAAGGTGACTTGGCGTCAACAGATTGGCGCGCCAGGTAGGGGGACAAAGGGAAAAGCTTCGAACCTGTCAGCAGCAACTTTTCTTTCCCTGAGCTCTCAAGCAATGGTGATGACCCGTGCGCAAGAGGTCTCCACCAATCATGCTGGGGGGGGGGCAGCGTAAGGGGGCTGATCTTCTGGCGGTCGGCCCCTCCGCTCCCCTAGCCGACGTTCCTACATCGCCACCGCAGCAGCTTCAAGAAGTCCGGCTTGCTGCCCTCACCATGCAAGTCCAGTCTTTGGTGGCGGCGGTCCAAGTCCTACAGCAGTAGCCGGCAGCTACGCAGCAGCCGGAGCCACTCCCGTCAGTTCCAGGAGTGGTCCAACCCAGCCAACATTCTTCTCGGGGGAGATCTCCCATCTAAGAAGCTCGCCACCACCGTACTTCACCCAGGCCTTATCGCCGAGACGCCTCCAAGAGGCCCTGGTCGCCATCTCACCACGCCAGTGCTTCTCCCAAGCGGCGATACGGGAGGGAGGCGGAGTGCCCCCATCAGCATCGCTGCCATTCTTCCCCCTCCTCAGAATCCTCGAGGGAGGGGTCCTTAGATGGCCGAATAGCCCGCCGGGCTGAGCTCCGGCTCGACGAATACTACCAGCGGCTGGAGGAGCTCAGCCGCTGGATTACCAAACCATCAGAGGCGGATTATGACAGTCGGCCACTGCTGTCCCGTTGCATCATGGAGGAATCAATATCAACCCGGTTCCGTCTTCCTTAGCTGGACCCGTACGACGGTACCACTGATCCCCTGGACCATTTGAAAAGCTACAAGGTCCTCATGCAGGTCTAGGGGGCAACTGATTCACTTCTCTGCATCGCCTTCCTTGCCACCTTGAGGAAGGCTGCCCAAGCCTGGTATTCCTGCCTACCACCATGGAGTATCAACTCCTTCCGCTAGCTGGAGAGGGCCTTCTTGGCCCATTTTGACACCTGCCGAAAAATACCCAGGGTGACAGACAGTCTCTTTTCTGTCCAGCAGAAGAGTGGCGAGTCCCTGCGGGACTACGTCGCTCGGTTCAAAGAGGCAGCCCTGGAGGTCTACAACCTTGAAGACTCCATAGCCACCTTGGCATTGAAGCGAGGGCTCCGTCCCTCCCGCTTTGCGTACTCCCTCGACAAGAAGCCGTCCGGCTTCTATGCCGAGCTCTTGAGCTGGGCCCAAAAGTATATTCACGTCGACGAGGCTGACTCCTCCCGGCGCGAGGCTAACTGAAGCACCATCAAGAAGCCTGCTCATCCTGAGCCTACAGAGGTTCATCCCAGGAGGCCCAAGCCTCCCCGCCAACCAGACAACCGTCCTTGGGCTCCCACGTCGAGGGACGGCCCGTTCACCCCTTTGCTTGCTCCCATCTCTCATATCTTGCTTGAGATCGAGGGCGAGCCATACCTTCCATGCCCTCTTCCATTGAACCCGAAGACCCCCCGCAACAAGAACTTGTCTGCCGCTACCATCGGGACCACGACCACGACACCGACAACTGTCGCCAGTTGAAGAAGGCAATAGAGGACCTCATCCAGCGAGGCCACCTGGGGAAGTTCGTTCAGAGGAACAACTCGAGTGCTCCTGGCCCGTTAGCACCTTTACCACTGATAATCGACAATGCATCAACCGAGAAGATGATGGCGATGATTTCCTGAGGGGCAGGTGGCCTATCCAAGAGGCCGAGGGGGGAGGAGGGGTTAGATTCTGTAATTCCTTTTTTCAAGAGGGACCTAGAGGGAGTGGTCAACAGAAATGATGACAATGTTGTCGTGTCCATGACGATTGCTAAGCATCCTGTAAAAGGAATTCTGATTGATAGTGGAAGCTCAATGGACGTTTTGAGTTACGATGCTTTTATTCGTATGAACCTATCTCCCGACCTACTCCGACCCGTCACCATGCCCTTGATGGGGTTCACCAGAGACTCCGTGAAGGTTGAGGGAGAGATCACCCTTCCTGTCATGGTTGGAACACCCCCGCATCAAAGTACAGTATTTATGAGCTTCCTTGTGGTCCGGGTGCCCCTTGCCTACAACGCCATACTCGGAAGGTCCGGACTTAACTTCCTGGACGCTATTATCTCCACCAAAAGGCTCCTGGTAAGGTTCCCTACCAGCGAGGGGGTCGGAGAGATGCGGGGGGAGCAGAACCCTACACCGCTTTGCTACCACATGGCCCCCATTCCTCAAGGGGTGATATCTACACCTGCACCAAAGGCGCTGGATCCCTAGGACTCAGAAAGGAGAGAGGAACCGATCGAGCACCTGCTAGCCTTCCCCCTAGGGGAGGATCCGGCGTAGACCATCCAAATTGGGGCCCTGCTTCTGAAGGAAGCCCGCAACCAACTCCTTGCTTTCCTGCGGGCCAACGCTGACATCTTCGCCTGATCGGTGTCCGACATGGCAGGTATCCCGGAGGAGGTGATTACCCACCAACTCAACATCAAGCCGGAGTGTCAACCCGTCCGATAGAAGAATAGGAGCTTCTCCCCCGATAGGCAGAAGGCCATAAATGAGGAGGTACGTAAGTTGGTGGCGGCCGATCACATTCACGAAGTACACTATCTCGACTAGCTGGCAAATGTCGTGATGGTCCGCAAAGCCAGTGGGAGTTGGAGGATGTGTGTGGACTTCACCGATCTCAATAAGGCATGCCCCAAGGATAGCTTCCCATTGCCTCGGATCGACCAGTTGGTAGACGCTACGTCCGGCCACGAGACCCTCAGCTTCATGGATGCGTTCTCAGGGTACAACCAGATCAGGATGGACCCAGCCGATGAAAAGACGACCTCCTTTATAACCAAGAAGGGGATATATTGCTATAAGGTGATGTCGTTTGGATTGAAGAATGCGGGGGCCACCTATCATAGGTTAATGAACAAGGTCTTTGAGGATCAAATCGAGCGTAATATGAAGGTGTACGTGGACAACATGCTGACCAAGAGCACCCGCACTACCGACCATGTTGCCGACCTCGCGGAGACCTTTAGCAATCTCCGCCGGTATCAGATGAGGCTAAACCCCCGCAAGTGTGCCTTCGGGGTTACGGCAGGTAAATTTCTGGGCTTCATGGTGACGCAGTGAGGAATCAAGGCTAACCCCGACAAGATCCGAGCCATCTTGGATATGAGGCCCCCGACTAACAAAAAGGAGGTGCAGCGCCTGACCAGAAGGGTGGCAGCCTTGAGCCGCTTCTTGTCAAGGTCAGCAGAGAGGTGTCTACCTTTCTTTAAGGCACTGCGCAAGGTCAATAGCTTCGAGTGGACGAAGGAATGTCAGAAAGCCTTCGAGGAGCTAAAGAAATTTTTATCCACTCCTCCACTACTGTCCAAGCCGAGGGGCGGGGAGGAACTCTTTCTGTATCTTGCGGCCTCCCCCGAGGCCGTTAGCTCCATGCTTGTTCGCATGGATGCCAATGGAGCGCAGAAGCTGGTCTACTACACCAGCAAAGTACTTCATAATGCTGAGACAAGATACTCTAAGACCGAGAAGATCATCTTCGCCCTGGTTGTCTCCGCTCAGCGCTTCCGACCCTACTTCCAAGCTCATCCAATTGTGATGCTCATGGACCATCCTCTCCAGACTATCTTGTCTTGTCCTGACACCTCCAATCGGCTGGCCAAGTGGGCCATCAAGTTAGGGGAGTTCGACTTGTCCATTCGGCCAAGGTCTGCAATGAAGTCCCAAGTGTTAGCCAATTTTTTGATCGAGTGCAGTTGGACCAAGGAGCATCTGGAGGAGTCGCACCCGAAGGCATGCGTGGAGTCCCCTAGGGCCGAGGAAGCATGGAAGGAAGACTGGATCCTTCATGTAGACGGAGCATCGAATTATCAAGAGAGTGGGGCTGGACTCATTCTTGCGAGCCCCGAGGGGGAGGTGGTGGAGTATGCCCTTTGATTTTTTTTTCTCAGCCACCAACAACCAGGCGGAGTATGAAGCTTTGCTGGCAGGGATGAAGCTAGCCAAGGAACTCGGTGCGGAGCGTCTGAGGGCCTTCATGGACTCTCAGCTTGTCTCTGGATAGGTCGCTAGGGAGTACAAGGCTAGAGACCCGACTATGTCCCATTACCTGAGCAAGGTGCAATCCCAGGTCTCTCAGTTTGTCTACTTCTGCATCAGCTACATTCTCTGGGTGGAGAATGCCAGGGCTGATGCACTTTCCCGCTTAGCTACTTCAGCCGACGGGACCTTGGGAAAGATGTACGTGGAGCACCTGCAAGTCCCGAGCATTGAGGTAGCAAAGGAAGCTCTGCCGGTCGAGCAGGAGCCCTCTTGGATGGACGCCTACGTCCAATACCTGACTGATGGTGCCCTCCCAAAAGACCCAGCTAAGTCCAGGCTGCTCAGGTGGTGGGCCCCAAAGTTCTTGATAATGGACGGGAGGCTCTACCGAAGGTCATTCTTGTACCCGGTCCTCAAGTGCGTCGGCCCTGTGGAAGCTGATTACATCCTGCGAGAAATCCATAAGGGCATCTGCGGAAGTCATCTGGGGGACAGAGCCTTGGCATACAAAACCCTGCGGTAGGGGTACTACTGGCTGACCATGAGAGAGGACGCGACCGAGCTCACCAAGAAGTGCGATAGCTTCCAGTGCCATGCCAACATCCAGCGGTAGCCGACGTCCCAGCTGACCCCTCTGGCGGCACCTTGGCCCTTCACCCAGTGGGGTATGGACATTTGGGACCTTTTCCTCCAGCCTCCGGTCAGCGCAAATTCCTGTTGGTGACCGTTGACCACTTCACCAAATGGGTTAAGGCCGAAACACTCACCAAGATCACCAAGAGCAAGGTAAGGTCCTTCTTCTGGAAGTCTGTAATATGCCGGTTCGGGCTACCACATACCCTAGTCACCGACAATGGCCGGCAATTTGACAATGCGCCCTTCCGAAGATTCTGCACCGAGCTAGGCATCCATCAGCGGTTCACCTCCATTGGGCATCCTCAGACCAATGGAGCGGCCGAGGTGACCAATGCATTATTCTCCAAGGACTAAGAGCCCAGCTAGATGACTGCAAAGGACGATGGGTGGAGGAGCTCCCCAATATGCTGTGGGCCTACCACACCACGCCGCGAGCCCCCATTGGAGAGACTCCCTTCAGTCTCGTCTTCGGGTCTGAAGCCATCATTCCTGTGGAGATCGGCTCCCTGAGTCCCAGGGTGGAGGCATACAGAGAGGAAGACAACCTGAGCCAGTTGCGGGCCAACCTTGACCTCGTAGAGAAGGTACGAGACCGAGCACGACTCCGGATGGCAGCCTACCGACAACGGGCGGCCAGATATTACAACGCTCGTGTCCGCCCTAAGACCTTTTTGCAGAGGGATCTAGTCCTTCGGCGAGCTGAAGTTTCAAAACCAATGGAAGGAGGCAAGTTAGCGCCGAACTAGAAAGGACCCTATCGAGTTGCTGAGGCACTCCACCACGGAGCGTACAAAATTGAAGAGCTGGATGGAAAGCCACTCCAGCGGACGTGGAATGCCAACAACCTCCGTCGGTATTATCAGTAGTGTACCCTCTCTTTATATTAAATTTTACGCTTGCATTCTTTTGGGCTCTCGCCCTGCACTTGATATTAATAAACGTGAGTTCAAGTAGTCCAATTTTTCAGCAAAAAGCCCGAGGCCAGCTCGGCATAGAAAGTCCAATGTACCATTGGCAACGAAGATCGGCGTACCATCGGCTCCCAAAAAGCCTGAGGCCAGCTCGGCACAGAAAGTCCAATGTACCATTGGCACCGAAGACCGGTGTACTACTAGCTTCCAAAAAGCTCAAGGCCAACTCGGCACAGAAAGTCCAATGTACCATTGGCACCGAAGATCGGTATACCACTGGCTCTCAAAAAGCCCAAGGCCAGCTCGGCACAGAAAGTCCAATGTACCATTGGTACCGAAGATCGGTGTATCACCGGCTCCCAAAAAGTCCGAGGCCAGCTCGGCACAGAAAGTCCAATATACCATTGGCACCAAAGACCGGTGTATCACTGGCTCTCAAAAAGCCCGAGGCCAACACGACACAAAAGTCCAATGTACCATTGGCACCGAAAACTGATGTACCACTGGCTCCCAAAAAGTCCGAGGCCAGCTCGGCACAGAAAGTCCAATGTACCATTAGCACCGAAGACCGGTGTACCACTGGCTCCCAAAAAGCTCGAGGCCAGCTCGGCACAGAAAGTCCAATGTACCATTGGCACCAAAGATCGGTGTACCACCAGCTCCCAAAAATCCCGAGGCCAGCTTGGCACAGAAAGTCCAATGTACCATTGGCACCGAAGATCGATGTACCACCGCTCCCAAAAAGCCCGAGGCCAGCTCGGCACAGAAAGTCCAATGTACCATTGGCATCGAAGACCGATGTACCATCAGCTCCCATAAAGCCCGAGGCCAGCTTGGCACAGAAAGTCCAATGTACCATTGTACCGAAGACCGATGTACCTCCAGCTCCCAAAAAAGCTCGAGGCCAGCTCGGCACAGAAAGTCCAATATACCATTGGCACCGAAGACTGGTGTACCATCGGCTCCCAAAAAGTCCGAGGCCAGCTCAGCACAGAAAGTCCAATGTACCATTGGCACCGAAGACCGATGTACCATCGGCTCCCAAAAAGCCCAAGGCCAACTCGGTATAAAAAGTCCAATGTACTATTGGCACCAAAGACCGGTGTACCATCAGCTCCCAAAAAAGCTTGAGACCAGTTCGGCACAAAAAGTTCAATGTACCATTGGCACCGAAGATCGATGTACCATCGGCTCCCAAAAAGTCTGAGGCCAGCTCAGCACAAAAAGTCCAATTTACCATTGGCACCGAAGACCGATGTACCACCGGCTCCCAAAAAGCCCGAGGCCAGCTAGGCACAGAAAGTCCAATGTACCATTGGCACCGAAGACCGGTGTACCACTGGCTCCCGAAAAGCCCAAGACCAGTTTGGCACAGAAAGTCCAATGTACCATTGGTACCGAAGACTGGTGTACCATCGGCTTCCAAAAAAGCCCGAGGCCAGCTCGACACAAAAAGTTCAATATACCATTGGCACCGAAGACCGGTGTACCACCGGCTTCCAAAAAAGCCCGAGGCCAGCTCGGCACAGAAAGTCCAATGTACCATTGGCACTGAAGACCGGTGTACCACCGGCTCCTAAAAAGCCCGAGGCCAGCTCGGCACAGAAAGTCCAATGTACCATTGGCACCGAAGACCGGTGTACCATCGGCTCCCAAAAAGCCCGAGGCCAGCTCGGCACAGAAAGTCCAATGTACCATTTGCACCAAAGACCGGTGTACCACCGGCTCCCAAGAAGCCCGAGTCTTCCTCGGCATCCCAAGGCCGATGTTCCATCGGTCCTCAGAAGCCCGAGTCTTCCTCGGCGTCCCAAGGCCGATGTTTCATCAGCTCCCAAAAGCCCAAGTCTTCCTCGGCGTCCCAGGGTCGATGTTCCATCAGCCCCAGAAGCCCGAGTCTTCCTCGGCGTCCCAAGGCCGATGTTCCATCGGTCCCTAAAAGCCCGAGTCTTCCTCGGTGTCCCAAGGCCGATGTTCCATCAGTCCTCAAAGGCCTGAGTCAGCCACAACGTCCGAAGGCTGATGTTCCAATGGAATAGAGTTTCCCATCGGCATAGGATCGCTACCCCCATCGATGCCTGGTGGCACGAGGCCGGCACGGTCCCTGTCCTGGCCTTGGCTCTCCCAGGGGTCCATCCCTACATAACTAAATTGAGGTCGATCGTGAATGGATAGAAGCTGCCCTCGATGCCGACAAAGCCCCTAGGGGTCCCACATCGGCAATCCAAGGATTCAAATGCGACACATTACAGTTAGCTAAAAACAATTTCATTGATGATAAAATGTTTACAAAATGCCGACTGAGTCGGACTTGATACAAAAACAAAGGAAAACAACAATGCAAGATCAAGGGTTAGCCGCGGGCTCGTCATCAGAGGGGGCCCCCTCGGACCCTTGGTCTGGCTTGATATCCCTGGCCTGAGGGAGGTCCAGAACCCGAGCCACCTTCTCCTTGGCATCGCGAAACCCTTGGACGTAAGCGTCCGCATTGGCTTTGACCAACTTGTCGGCGAAGCGCTCTGACGCTCTAAATTCCTCCATGGCCGCTACGGCCCTAGCCTCGGCGGCGGCCTCCACCTCTGCAACCTTGGCCTCCATCTCCACGACCTGAGAGGCTGTCGTCCTCTCTGCCTCTTTGGCATGCTCGCCTCCTCCTCGGCATGCCTTGCCTTATCTTCGACCGCCTGGATGGCCGATTTCAGTTCAGCGATATGAAGGTTTCGAGCCTCGATGGTGCCCTCGGCCTCCGCGAGCTGACTGAGCGCCGCCTGGAATCGATTGGCTTCGGTCTCCGCTCAGCTCTCGGCCCTTCTTATTTCGTCGGCTCAGTCGGTCCTTGCCGATTCCAGGGCCCTTTCTGCCACCTCGGCTCAGGCCTGGGCCTCCTCAGCATCCCATCGGGCCTGGCGGATAATGGCCACCTCCCCCTCGTTGATCACATCCCTGGTGGCCCCAAGGGAGTTTGTCACTTGCATTCAAGGTGTCAGCCGTGCAAACTGATGGGTATTTGAAGCTAAGGGCCAAAGAGTTACTTACCCGGACGAGGGCTGAGAAGGCTTTCCTGAAGAACCTGGACACCCCCAGCTGCATGACCTCCTCCTAAAACTCGAGCAGGATAGCCTGGGACATGAGCCACTCCGCTCAGTGCCCATCATTCATCAAAGAAAATCCACGGGGGATCGGTTCGACCCTGCTCCCCTCGGCGGCTTCGGTGCGCTCGGGCTCGATGTGCGGGGGGCTGCTCGTCGGCCTTTCCTCAAGGGGCGGGCTCACCGCCACTGATGGCTCCATGCTTTGGCCCTGCTCTGCCTCCGCCGGAGTTGGCTCGGTGGGCACCTGGGGCTCCTCTATTGCCCCCTTGACCCTCACCCCCTCCGGTGGGGTGTCGGCCGTCAATTCCACCTTCGAAACGGTTGGAGGCTCTCGATGCTCGGGCGGTTGGGAAACTCGCACCGTCAGACGCTTGGGGGCCGGGGCCTACTGCCCCTCGCTTGGCCCCCCCTCGGCCCTCATCCTCTTGACGGTGGCCTTCCTAAGCTTGGCGGTTGGGAGCTTCATCGTTGCACGACATCAGACAGAGTTAGCAAAAAAGAAGGGAGGAGGAAAAGGAAGAAGAAAATTTGGTTAAGTATGGGGACGTCAGCTACTCACCGCTTCGGGTGGTGATGCCCGCCAGCCGGAGGTTGTCCTCTGACAGGAGTAGGTTGTACCTGGGGATGTCGATGGTCAAGAGTCGCCCCAACGCCTCCTTGTCCCCGGGAGTACGGTCGAGTTTGAGTTGGGCCTGAGGTCCAGGTCTCCCCAGCCGGTTTTGACTTGGTCAATGTCAGCAAAAAAGAACCGTGACTTTCATCCCTTGATAGAAGAGGGGAGGAGCAACTTGAGGACACGGCCGGGTCGGGGCTGGAACAGCTACCAACCCGCCTGCGGCTGGAGGGTGTAGAAGGATCGAAAAAGGGAGATTCTGAGTGTGATGGAGTGGAAATGGCATAGGATGATGAAGACGCAGACAGTTCGGAGGGAGTTTGGGACTAGTTGGGAGGGGGTCAGAGAATAGTAGTCGAGGAGGTTGGTGAAGAAAGGATTAAAGGGCAGGTGGAGACCTAACCTAAAGGATATTTCATAAATGGCCACTCTACCGGGCTGGAAGGAGACAACCCTGTCGTCGGGGTCGGAAGAAAGAGCCCGATATCTCAGGAGATTTGGTAACATGCCCTGATATTAGCCAGGTCCTGGTCCGTTACTGTGGAGGCGGTCCCCGTCGGGGTTCCGCCCCCACCCTCTGTGAGGTGCCAGTAGCCGCCCGACGCCTCTGCGCCGGAGCCCTGTGGGCAGCTCGCCGTGGTTGGATAGGAACGCGGTCCTCCAGATCGGAAGACCACGAGAGGGCAGGAGAAGGGGAGGCACGAAGCCTCGAAGGAGAGATTTGGTCCTCGGAATCAACCGATGAGGACCAGGACGAGGAGGAAGCCATAGAAGGGGTTTCAGAGAGGAAAGAAGGCTCAAAAGGGTCAGGGAGCAAACCTAAAACAAAAATGGCAGAGGCTGGTTCTTGGGTTGCAGGGGAGGTCAAGAGCCAGGGGAAGATGATGATGGTTGAAGCAAGGTGGTGAGATTCAGCCCTCGCTCGGGTTTTTGTCAAGTTTAAATCATCTCGCCTCGTCTTGCCGGCCACGCGGACTCCCACTATAGGCTGGGTCGCCTCGGCAGGTGCCCAGCACATGAGATGAACCATCTCCGGCCAATGACGGGACACAGCTGATGTCAGCGTCATGATGGCAATGATGGCGGTAGCTTTTTGTGGATTTTGAGAGGACACCCTCGCCTCGAGGACGATCGCTGCAGATCGGATGAACGGCAGTGACTACCCCTTCACATCCCCCAGGTCGCCCGTGCTAAGTTATCACGGCGCCCAGAGACACGTATGTGTCCAAGGCAGTTGACCGCAGATGGGGATCAGCTACTCGGAAGGTGACACCCCTTTCTCCTTGCAGAGGTGGGCCCGCTTCGTCTCAGAGGCGAGGGGGCATCTGATGTGGCTAATCCAACATCGTCAGAGTAAACGGTGAAGGCAACTGACGGAGTCCTATCTCGCCTCGTGCACTGGCCTCAGCCTCCGAGGCCCATCGGCCTCCGAGGCCCCTTCGGCATCCAAGGCCCCCTTTGTCCCGGACCCAACATCCCCTCGGCCTCGGCCTCGAGCTTCAGCCTCGGCCTCGGCCTCGGCCTCGAGCTTCCATCTCGGTCTGGCCCCCGAGACCGGCAACCCGCTGCCTTAAGCCACCTGACACGCCCAAGTAGTCCACCAACGCCTGCAGCAGCCACGTGATCCACCACTCGCCTTCAACAACGTGTGGCCACACCCCGTAACGGCGCACGCCTGACACAACCAGATCTACCTGCCACCCGCAGCGCCGCGCTTGGCAGGTGGCAGGCGAGACAGGACACCTCTGACATGCCCAGTATCGGTTGCGATCCGTCACTGTCAGCCTTGCCTTCCGTCTGTTACCGGACAAAGGCACCTCAAAATCAGCAACCTTCTAAAACGGAAAAAAGAGACATTGAATAGGTATAAAGGCCCACACTCACGACGAGGGAAGGATCCTAAACTCTAGTTTTCTAGCTCTTTTCTGCTAGTTAACTCTTGTCTGTTCCTGAGTTGCTAACTTGAGCGTCGGAGGGTCCCCACTAGAGCAACCGGTCTCCGGGGACTTTCTTGCAGGAGTTCGCCGTGGAAGAGGATCTCCGTTCCCTGGCGTTGGAGAAAGGTGACTTGGCATCAATAGGGATGAAGGTCCCTGGACCCAGGATGAGACTGTCTTTCTTCTGTAGTCATATTTCTTTCGGCCTAAAATGAAATCATGATTGCCAAGTGCTCTCGTGTAGCTACAGCAGGGCAGGTCCATAGCTAAGAAACTTCCAATGGCCCAAGGGGTATTATCAAGCTAATCATATGGCTTTAGCCGTCCAACCAACAACTTTGCTGCTTGCCTTTTATATAAATCTGTTCTCTTTGACGTTGATCTCATGAAAGGGGGACATCATTATGAGCATCCTTTTTCTTCTCCCCTTTCAGTTCATACCCCACCTACAAAAAGCATCAACTTGCTTATCTAATCATTCAAGGCAAATATATACTTTTGATCCTCAAGCTTTAACTTAAGAAATCATTTTAATTAGTCCTCAACCAAAGAGGTCAGAAACTCCGGTTTCTCATCGAATCAGAGACGGAGACTAAACTTATTGCTCTAACAGAGGCATGAGTAGAGATGGGATGGAGGCATAGGAAGTCAAGGACAAAGATGGAAGCAGGCAAAAACCAGCTTTGACGCACCTTATTGCCATTCCATCTAATAGAGCTTACCTCTCCAAGACTGTCCCACCATGAAAACCATTTGAAATCCTCTGCTCATCTCAGCTTCCTTGACTGAAAAACTCAGGTCACCAGAGTGGTTGTAAGCGTCGAAATAGCCAGAACCTCCTGGCTGCGAACTGGACAAATGGACTAAATGAAATAATGGCTAGTCCTTCAGGTTGCTCGTAGTTTATAATAATAAGGCTTTAAAAATTTCTCCTGGTTCTGCTGATCCAATCTCTTGATACCACCACATTCCTTGAAGAGAAGGTCATCGTGATGCTCACAAAATACCATCTGATGGTCCTTTTGCAAATGAAGTTTTTTCAATCTAAAATGGCGTGCTTCAAGCTGTTGTTTTAGGTGGATCAGAGGCAACTATCGGGGTTGATGGGGCCAGTTGACCCCATAAAAAATAAAATTTTTTGGACGGTCCCAAAGGATGGCAGCTGCCAGCGTCGGCCTCCAGCGCCCGCCTCTAGCGTCGGCCTCCAGCGCCGGCCCCAGCGCCCGCCTCCAGCGTCGGCCTCCAGCACCGGTCCTCAGTGTCGGCCTTCAGCACCGGCCCCAGCGCCAGCCTCCAGCGTCGGCCTCCAAGACCGGCACCTCCAAAGCTGGCACCTCCAAGACAGTCAGCCCAAAGGCCGGCACCTCCAAGGCTGGCACCTCGAAGACAGTCGGCCCCAAAGGCCGGCACCTTCCTGGCCGGCACCTCCAAGATAGTCGGCCCCAAAGACCGACGCCTCCAAGACCGGCACCTCCAAGGCTGGCACCTCCAAGATAGTCGGCCCCAAAGGCCGGCACCTCCAAGGCCGGCACCTCCAAGACAGTCAGCCCCAAAGGCCGACGCCTCCAAGACCGGCACCTCCAAGGCCGGCACCTCCAAGACAGTCGGCCCCAAAGGCCGACGCCTCCAAGACCGGCACCTCCAAGGCCGGCACCTCCAAGATAGGCGGCCCCAGTTCCTAGCCGGCCATGGCGTCTCCAAGAGGCCCCAGTTCCTAGCCGGCCACGGCGTCTCCAAGACAGGCAGCCCCAGTTCCTAGCCGGCCACGGCATCTCCAAGCTAGGTGGCCCCGGCACTTCCCAGCCGGCCCCGGCATGTCCAAGCTAGGCGGCCCGGCACCTTCCTAGCCGGCCCCTACTTCACCAAGCAAGTCGGCCCCGACACTCCCTCCGCGTCTCCAGTCCCGCCGAGTCGGCCAAGGCCATCCCCGGCCGGCCCGACTCGGCCCCGGCATCTCCAGTCCCGCCGAGTCGGCCAAGGCCATCCCAAGCCGGCCCGACTCGGCCCCGGCGTCTCCAGTCCCGCCGAGTCGGCCAAGGCCATCCCCGGCCGGCCCGACTCGGCCCCGGCGTCCCCAGTCCCGCCGAGTCGGTCAAGGCCATCCCAGGTCGGCCCGAATCGGCCCTGGCGTCTCCAGTCCTGCCGAGTCGGCCAAGGCCATCCCCGGCCGGCCCGACTCAGCCCCGGCGTCCCCAGTCCCGCCGAGTCGGCCAAGGCCATCCTGGCTGGCCCAACTTGGCCCCGGAGTCTCCAGTCCCGCCGAGTCAGCCAAGCCATCCCAGGCGACCCGACTCGGCCCCGGCTTCTCCAGTCCTGCCGAGTCGGCCAAGGCCATCCCTGGTCGGCCCGACTCAGCCCCGGTGTCCCTAGTCCCGCCGAGTCGGCCAAGGCCATCCCTGGCCGGCCCGACTCGGCCCCGGCGTCTCCAGTCCCGTCGAGTCGGCCAAGGCCATCCCCGGCCGGCCCGACTCGGCCCTGGCATCCCCAGTCCCGCCGAGTCGGCCAAGGCCATCCCTGACCGGCCCAACTCGGCCCCGGCATCTCCAATCCGCCGAGTCGGCCAAGGCCATCACCGATCGGCCCGACTCGGCCCCGGCGTCCCCAGTCCCGCCGAGTTGGCCAAGGCCATCCCTGGCCGGCCCGACTCACCCCCGGCGTCTCCAGTCCCGCCGAGTCGGCCAAGGCCATCCCATGCCGGCCCGACTCGGCCCCGGCGTCTCCAGTCCCACCGAGTCGGCCAAGGCCATCCCAGGCCGGCCCGACTCGGCCCCGGCGTCCCCTATTCCGCCGAGTCGGCCAAGGCCATCCTGGCCGGTCCGACTCGGCCCCGGCGTCTCCAAGTCCGCCGATTCGGCCCCGCCCGGCACTGCCTTGCCAGCGGGACGGGCCCCAGCCATCTCGGGTCGATCCAGCTCGGCCCTGACAAGACAGGACTCCCCGGTTCCCGCCAGATCAGCCCCAACGGCTCAAGAATCGGCCTCTTTGACGCGCACCGCCCGACAACACCAGACGCGCGCTGCCCGACAACGCTAGACGCGCGCCGCCCAATGATGTGTGTCGTAGCACAACGATTTAAACACCTTAATTTCACTATTAGAATAGCGAGAGTAAGGGATCGATTCCACAGGGACTTTAGCGATTATCTTGAAATAAACTTATAAATTTAATTAATTTAATAATTAGTAGTGTAAAATAATCAAGATATGGTCTATCTTATAAGAGCACGGTCCATACCCGTAGATCACGGCCCGTCCCTTTAAAGAATAGATCAGTCTAAAATTATTTCCACTTAAATATAATTTAATAACAATTAATCATGAATAAAAATTTTATTTCATATAAATTAAAAAGTAATAAATTCTTCATAAATCAAATCAAAGACGAGATGAAACAGACTGAAGACAGACTGAACCGGGTTGAAGACATGAACCAGCTCATGAATATAAGATCCTCCAATCGTTCCTGGGACGCGCATAATAGAACAGCCGATCTCCACAGTTGGATCAAAGTGTCTGGGAGAAGAGCAGAGCACGGACTTCTTTCCAACGAACAGAGAATGCCTTCTCCATGGCACGGCTGCAGCACGGACGGCCTCCTTCTCCATGGCACGAACAGAGGCAATTCTCCACGGCACGAACAGAGGCAATTCTCCTTGGAACAGAGCAACTCCACGGACGCGGATCTCCCGGATGCAGCGCGCTGGATGGATGACTTCCTTGGAATCTCTTTGTGCTATTTGTAGAGGCCCCGGACGCGGCCTTGACGTGGTGAGGAATCTGTTTCAAAACAGAGAATGCAGCGGAAGCAATGAAAATAACAAAAGAAATCTAGATAAATAATCAATAAAATTTAAATTCCTTCTAAAGGAATTTAATTCTCTCAATTTGATAACTTCCAATCTAATCTATTCCTTAATTGGTGGAGGAAACGGTTAGAATTTGAATGGAGAAGATCGGCGAAACAGAGAACTGGGCTGAGAAACGATGAAGTCGGCACTATTTGCCGTTTTGCTTTGAAATCCGTGCTAAATCCTTATAAAATCAATTCCGAGCTCATCTTAAATCCGATTTGAGTGCCGTTTGCGTCATTAAATCCCTAAAATCGAGCTCTTTAAGTTGATAAGATTTTATCTAAAATATTATATAAAATATTAAAATATTAAATAATAATAGGTACGTTAAATTATTAATTAATAGGTTTAATGATAATTATTTATGCGTTTATCA